>CAWUFW010006831.1:600000-1093524 GCA_963921515.1 Calotriton arnoldi
GTGTGTGCTGCATTTTGGGAGGGTCGCACCTGCAGCTGTGATTTTGCTGCCCCTTATCCCTTGGAGGCGGTGTGCCTTTGACTTTTGGGCTTTTAAGGTGCTGTGATGTTGGCGACTTGGGTCATTTGTGCTCTTGGACGGTTTTTATACTCTTGTGCATTGTTTGTCTGCAGATGTCTTGTTGCCGTCAGTGGTTGTTTGTGCAGGTGGATGTGTCAGAGTGTGACCTGCTCCTTTCTGGATGTGGTCCACACTCAGCCACCTCAGTCTCGTGGCGTGCACAATGTAATGGTGATTGTACTCCGGCCATGCTTCTCGTCATGTGGTGTCACTTGCATTGTCAGTGTGGCTCTCACATACGCATCTTTGCTGTCTTTCGCACGGATGCATGTGTGTGTCGTGGACTTGGTGATGTTTGGGGTGTGACCCCTTTGGGCACATGGTGGACGGGGGCCTACTTGATGTTTGTATGTGTGCTGCAGTGTGCCACGGGGATCAGGGACATGACCCAGGGTTGTTGTGGGTGTGCAGTGTGCTACACGTCATTGTGCATGTGTGCCATTGTGCCCGTCCCCCCAGTCCCTGTTCGTTACTCACCATGTTAATGTTGTGTCCGGTCATGTCGTGCTGTTTCAGGACTCCAGACTCCTTGCACCGTCTCCGCACTGATGACTGTGGCCGCCATTTGCTCCAGCTCCTCCTGTGGCGCTGGGCTCCCACCTCCATTCGCCGTTGCTGCCTCACTGTTGGCAGCGGGTTTCTGCTTGGTTTGGCTTTTCACATCGTGCCAGCGCATCTTGGCCTCATCGACGCTCCGACTGCATTCACAATGGAATGCCATTTGTCCGTCTGTGTTGCCAATGACATGGTGGAGGTGACGGACAGTTGTTGTTCGTGCTCTGTCACCTCCGTGGGACGGTCAGGTTGTCATGCGGACTGTACCCCGTCTTCCTCTTCCTCTTCTCCTTGGCCTTTCCCGACCCGAGGTTCCTTGCTGGTGGTCTGTGGGGCTTGTGGGGTTCGCGTTGACCTGGGCACTGGTTCCGGGTGCATCCATGTTGCTACGCAGTTTATTTTGTTTTTGTTGTTTTTTTTCTTGTTCTGCTTTTACTGTGCATTTTCCCTCATGACGCGTGGGTATTGCAGCCCTGTTGCTGGTTATCGCTGATTTTTTTTTATCGCGGTTGGCCTCATCGCGACTTTATTTGCGTTAGTGTTTCGCATTTTTGCGGCGTTGCGTTGATTTTAACGCGGACATTTGACGCGTTATAGTGGGACTATCGCATGGTGCCGCCAGGTTGAGAATGCTACGTTAACATGGCGTTGTTTTCCCGCGATGGACTGCGATATGCAAAGTTGCGTTAAGCTAAATTTGCGATGGTTATCACATGTTCTTGAGAATATGCCCCATAGAGTACTACATTTTCTAAAACATTTTGTCCCTTTGCCTACCTTCAGCAATTGTCCCTGCATATGGGCAGATTAAAAAAACTTAAACCACCCCTCAGGAGTTCGTCAGTCAGATATATTAAGAACTTCTTTGCAACTTCACAGACTATCACAATGGAAGACTCATTTTCCCCTTTACACAGAGGTAATACTTCTTCCTACGCCTCTTTCTCTACCACTGCCCCCCTATATGGAGGAAACAAATGCTAAATTACAAATTCTTAGTGACAGATAGTCTCACATGGAAGAAAGACTATCCACAGCGGAACAGCAAATTACAAATTTCAACGAAACCTCACTCAAAGTAAACGTTCTTCAAACACAGATCTCCACCTTACAAAAACATGTTGAAGACCTTGAAAAACACAATAGAAGGAATAATCTATGGATATACGATCTTCAAGAAGGTGCAGAGGACACAGACTCTATTACATTCTTTAAATATTTTCTTCCTGTGCTATTACGTTTACCGAAAGGGCCTCCGCTTAATTTTCGGCGAGCCCACTGACTGGGTCATCCTCCCACAACTAATTCTACTTCTAAAAACCCCAGATGAGTTATTCTTTATTTCTTTGAAAACACAGACCTAACTCAAGTCATTTCTGCATCCAAACATATGAAACGTATTTCGTGGTCAGGTCACAATATTTATTTCTCCCAGGACTGCAGCCAAACAGATTAAACATATTTTGTGGTCAAGTCACAATATTTATTTCTGCCAGGACTATGCCAAAAGTACTGCAGACAGATGCAAAGACTTTTTAAGCATGGACCGTCACTTCACTCTCTTGGTGCCTGTTTTGGGTTATTCCACCCTTGCCTCTTCTAAATCACCTACAAGAACAAAAAAACAACATATGAGGATCCCAATTCAAGAAGGCTTTTCTTGAAATGTGTAGAGTTGAGACTATGAATGTTTCTAGATACACAACATTTTTAAATTATTCTCTTATCATCTTCACATATCTCAAATTTGATGTTGATAGTTATTAAGTTGTATTTATACTCAGATGGTGTCCCATTAATTAATTAAATTGTTAGTTTGAATGTATCCTTGTCATTGACTTACCTTAATGTGCTTCTTCCTACAGGTGTTGTCTTCCTATCTGTGCCTGTGCTTGTTCCCCGCTCCATCTCCTACAACCCTCCTTGAACCTCTGTTTCCCCCTGAGGATCGGATGTGTCATCTTTTTCATGTGGTCCCCCATTCTTATTGAAGTATTTTTAGGTATGTTTCCCTTTCTCCTTATATTTATTGTAATCTTCTTTTCTCTCCATGCTCAAACCTTCTCCTTTTCTCTTTCTGTTCTACTATCTCCACTATATCTTATCTCTTTTCTTTCATTCTTTCTAATGTCTTAGATATATCAATGCAATACTCTTTCTTTATACTACTACTTTCATTCCCGCTTGCATTGTTCTTACTTAACTCCCTCAATAGTTTGTCTGATTTATCCCCTTATGTAGTCTCTTCCTTATGGTTTTGAAAATCATATTTTGGAATTTCAGAGGTGTCAATTCTCAATTCCCTAATCACAAGACAAAGAGTTTTGATCAAAACCTTGTGCACATATTGCTTTCTTGCAAGAATCACATCTCACAGAGAGTGAATCTTAGAAATTAGAGAGGGGGTGGGTGTGTGAAATATTCTTCTCTCTGGGAAACAATAAAAAAATGGAGTTATAATTCATTTGTTATAAATCCCTCCATATTCATTTGATATCCCAAGAAAAGGAAGCAGAAGGGAGATGGTTATTACTTAAATTGTTGATTGATAAAATTCTAACTGAGCTTTTTAATGTATATGGTCCTAATGCTCCAAATTGCCAGTTTTTGTGTAATATTACTCAGAAACTCCTGCAACACCCAGTTAACTAGGCCTGCGCAGAAAAATTCACTCAGCTCGCTGAGTTTGCGGAATTTAGGAGCTCCGCGCTATGTGTGTAATGCAGATTCACACAAAATTCTGCCATCTGACACGTGGCGTAATTGTTTTTCCATTGGGGCATGCAAGACTTGTTTTGGCGCACGCTGACGAGCACCACAAGACTTGTGGGCTGCTAGAATGCGTGAGATTTGGCGCCCGCTGGCATGCATTCCGGCCACGAAGGTGCCTTTTTGTGACTCTGGTGAGCGCGAGCGACCACAGCTGCTTATCGAGCAGATTCTCTACTCGAGAAGCAGCTAAATCTACCCGAAAAGACATTTTCGAGTTAATATTCTATTCCAACTGACCATTCACGTTGTTTTTTAGTGTGAGAAGCCTTTTTTTTATTTTACTTTTTGTTTAACAAGAAGAAAATGCCCCAGAGTCTCCAACTTCCTGTTCCTGTCCAGCAGGCTCCTCTCAGTGCTTTGTCCATCTCATGGTCACTTTTCGTTTGGATTTGGAGCTGGAAGGATCACTCTCTTTGTCTGCTGCATATATACCAGTGGATTTTATGGACTTTGTTTTTGTGATATCACAGGTAAGTTCAAAAACTGTTGTATAAAGGTGTTGTTTGTTTGCTAGAGGTCATGCACCAGTATTTATTTGTACTTTTATTCTATTTTTAAAATGTATGTGGTGGGTGGCCTGCAGTTTCAGTATAGGCCTAGTTATATGTTTGCATTTAATTTGTAATCTTTTGTAAAGGAAAAATGTTGCAGAGTTCAGTACATTTTTTCCATGTTTGTTAATAAACTTGCAATGTATTAATTTGTTTTAGTATGTGGCCTAGTCTGCCAATGGCCCATCCTGCCAGCAGGCCTAGAACTAGTCATGGGTGCATGAAACAACTGTTTCTGTGGTATATGTTGTTTTAAAACATAATTTAGGGCAGGGATGGCATTGGTTTAAATTAAAAATGTGTTCTTTTTGGGTATTACATGGTTTTGTTCTGCAAAAACTGTACTGGTGGGGTAATATTTGATGCCTTGGGAGGATGTGTGCTGTTGTAAAATCTTTATACCTCAGTAAATTTTCGTTTTTGGCATTGATGAATTAATGGTACTGTTTTCTTCAGTGTTACCATGTCTCCCTTGTTTGGCCAGTGAGTGTGTTTGCCATAGGCCACCATTTGACTATGTACTCCCTACCATGTGGCCAGGGGCCATTTTTTTAGTCGGTGTCCATATGCCTGCATGTGCTCTTTGTTTTCCAGGCCTCCTTCCTTGTTGTTTGCCCATGTGGCCAGCGACCATTTTGTGTAGCCAGCCAGTGTGTTTTTGCCATAGACCTGCATGTGTTCTTTGTTGTCCATGCCTCCTTGATGATGTTGGATTTGACCATCTGGCCGGTGGCCATTTTGAGTAGCCATCCTGTGTTCTTTTGCCGTAGGCCTGCATGTGTTCTTTGTTGTGGCCATTGTCCATGCCACCTTGCTTGCTGTTGTTGGTTGACCATGCGACCAATGTCCATTTTGTACAGCCACCCTTAGTTTACTATTTTTCCAGTTTTCATTCAAACCCATTTTCTAGGGAGATTGATAGGAGAGGGCTATGCATTTTTTGTTTTTGTCCAATTTTTAAAAAACTTTTCTCTGATATCAGTTTGATAATGTTTGATGATCACTGTATCATATGTATATTATGATCATGCACAGTGTTTTATATTATATGCATTTTTTTGCTTTTTCACCTGCATCTTCTTGCCTCCCAAAGGATTTCTCAAGTTTCCTAGTACACCAGCAATTACTATTTAAAAAAAAATATATATTATTTTTTTACAAAATACATTTTTTGTAATTTAAAAAAAACATTTTCCAAAAACTAAAAAAGAAATGTAAATTTTGAAATGTTTTTTTATTCCCCCACCATTCATCTATCCATCCATCGACCCCCTGCCTGCCATATGCGCACCGCGGCACAACAGCATTCCTTTTTTAAGTACTATTCCATTTTCACCTGGACCCAGTGTCTGCCATAGGTGCACACACACCAGAATTAATTTTTTTAAGGATTATTCCATTTCCTCCTGGACTGCCTAGCTTGCTATATGTGCACACCAGCATTCATCTTTTAAGGATTATACTATTTTCCCCTGCACCTCCCTGACAGCCACAGGTGTCTCCCTGGCTTTCATGCACCTAAAGAAAACATTTACATCTGTATGTTGTTATCCTGATTAGAAATGAAATGCTTATGTTATGGTGGTGTGGTTTGACTTTGGAATGGATACACTATTTTTGATAATTATTTAGGATAATAACTTAAGTAATCAGTTTAAATTATATTATATTTGTCTGTACAGATTCATTCAAACTTCAACAATGCCACATTTTACTAAATGTTTTTCTTGCTTGTTTGCTTCTAGGTGTACAAGAGACATCACCCAGAATACTGCCAGACAGAAGGCCTGTACAAAGTCACGTGACCACACAACACGTGACGTGAAACCTCAAATCTCTTCAGCTTGTGCAGCTAAGTGCCACTGCCAACTGACAGCTTCAAGATGGAACCAAAGAAAGATGCTGCCAAGTAAGTGGCCAGTGAGAAGAACCAGTTTTCCGCCACTGGTGTGCCGACCAGGACCTTTTTCCGCAAACTTGTACCTGCCACACCAGCCTCCAGCGAGCAAGCTGGGAGCAGCACTACCGCATCAACGGCGCCATCCCGACCTAATCACTTGTCTCTCACCGAGGCACCCATTGCAATCATGGCAACACTGACAATCAGTGACATTGAATTGGATTTGTCTCTTTCACAAAGTAGTACCCAAGCATTGCAGGAAACTGAGAAAAGTGGACAGCAGCAGCAGCCAGTAATAGTAGATCTTCCTGAAGTAGGAGCAGAACAGGATGTCGAGCTTCCTCCCCTCTTTTAGAACCATTGGCTTCCAGATAACCAGCAAGAAAAAGAAGGGTACTCCACCATCTTCTCCAAGCCCCCCTTCTGATGAGCTGGACACAAACTTGACCCAGGCTGAGTCTGAGGCACACCAGCAGAGGCTCAGGAAAAGGAAAGTTCCTGAAAGCCTTACAATTATCTAAGGGGATGAGGATGACTAGCCAGCCATTGTCATGGAAGCTGGCCCAAAGGAGACCGACATTACCACTCCTATTCAACCTGCTCCAAAGGATGTGGCATCACCTCCAATACTACCACCAGCTCCCATATTTGTAAGGCCCCTGCTGAGACCTGCATTCAACACTACCTCAGTAGAAGTACACACTGCAGAGAGGCAATCGTCAACACACCTGCCTATCTCCAGTTCTTCAGGCATTGGCAGTGGCACCAGTGGCCCACTGAAAAAGTTCACCTCCCCAGTTTGGGACTTCTTTACAATTAGCAAGCAGGGGGATAACATTGCAATATGCTCCATTTGCCACACAAGTGTTCATCGAGGGAAGCCTGGTTCACACTATGGTACTGGAGGCCAAACAACCCATATGAAAAAAACCACACAATCTGGTGGGAGGCACACCTTTTAAAAAATTGCTTCAGGTGGTGGTGATGATGAGAGAGGGTGAATTGCTTTTTACACAAAACAGTCCTGTCCCCAGCACTGCACCAGTATCACCCACCTCAGCAACCTCACAATGGCACAAGAGTCAGATGGAGACACCACAGCAACAGCATACAGTGACTGCCCCAAGACGCACAATGAGTCTATCACCACCTGCTGGTACATCAACATCTCTCCAGAAGTCACCAGTGTCAGAAAAGAAAAACAATCCAGGCTACTATTACAGCCATGTTTAGGCAGGAGGGGCCATATGAATGCAACCACCCAATGGCATGTTTGCACAACGGGAAGCTGACTAAAATGTTAGCTCTGGACCTCCTCCCTTTTTCTTTTGTAGAAGAGGTGGGTTGTTTAGAATTTGTGGCAGCCATCTACCCTAAATGGAAGGTTCCCAGCTGGACCTATTTTGCCAGAGTTGCTGTTCTAGAGCTCCATAACGATGTGCTGCAATTGGTTGGACAAGCTTTGCAGCAGAGTGTTGTTCACACTATCCACTTGACAACAGACATGTGGATCAGTTGTCAAGCCACTGATTACAAGTGTATCACTGTACACTGGATCTCTTTTGTGGGGGTTAGGCAACAGCTATCTATAGGTCTAGGCACTGAAAAATGTTTTAAGGATGATCGGCGGCATGCAACAGTAGCCATTTTTGCCATGGAGAAATCCCATACTGCTGCAAACAGCAAAGTGTTTGAATGGCTGTGGCCCAGAGCTCTCAGAATTTGATTTGTTGCCGAGGACAATGGCAGTACTATAGTTAAGGCCATGGCAGATGGTGACCTTTTCAGGGTCCTGTGTTTGGCGCATTGCATCAACCTCATTGTTGTTGTGTAGTTCCTATATTACCTATAGAGGATCTGCGCATTTGGATAACATAAACTGTGGGTTTGGTGGCAAACTGATTCCGTGCACCCCCACCCGATACGTTAGCCTGTCTGTATTAGCTAGCTCACAGTGCCACTATAATCTCCTCTTATTACGGAGAGAATAGATTCTGGCAACCTCAGAACATGACAACCCTGATCCCTCAGAATCGTGGAAACAATATACTACCTTTCGCTCAGTCACTCGTGCTCACTTAGTTCGTCTCAGAGAGATACACAGAATAAACAGGCTGGGCGTTTTCAATAAGAATTTATTGAACAGTTGTTATTCTTGTGTAGAATATATGAGCTGCAACAACCATTAGACAGTAGCAGAGATATATGATTAGCAATATTACAAAACTAAAGGGATGGTATAGTTCTAACATCTTGCAGAATTCATGAATAAATACATGTGCCTAAAACACGTGATAAAAAGTGCGTACTCCTACGATGTCTCCCTAACTAGATGTACCTAAATGTACCTAGCATCTGTGTAGGTGTTATGCCAAGAATCCCTCGAGGATCTAGTCAACTCCATTACCTGAGAGTTAGAGAATGTGGGACCCCGTCCTGGTCTCGAGTTGGACACCCCGCGAGGGATGTTAGACCACTGCGAGCTGGAGCGTCTGTATGCAGGAACCTCAGCGTCTCTTGTCAGTTTGTCAGTGTGTCAGCCGGGAAGTCACGGTCTCCTCTATCTTCCTAAGCAAGATGTGCTGTATATATACCCATAGGTCTCCCCAGGGGTCCTACCTTGCTGTGTTACTGTGTCGGCCTAAAGGATGACGTTGGGCCTGAACTTTATACAGAGATATTATACAGGAGATGGTAATCCTACTGTTAGTCCTGCTGTGCTTCCAAGAAGCCTCATGCATAATGTATGAGAATCGAACCAGGGAAAAACCTGCGTTCTGAATGCGGTGTCATATCAAGGTAAAAGGTCAGTGCCTAAGGACCGTTATGTATGTAATGTAGGGAAGAATATAGGTGAAAGGTTGCAATGTTACCTGCACCTATATAGGGTACCTATATGGAATATAACACCCACTCCTCTTCCGACTGGACGACATATGTAACCTATTACTGTACTACTAGCATAACTAGATAGCGGTACGCACAAAGTTTATAAAAACATCTCTTTAGCTAAAAATGTTTAAAAACTTCTAAAACAATTCTAAAAAATGTAAAAAGAAATTTTTTCAAGCCCTAGCTCTAAAAAGTGACCGTAATTATAGTCCGAACCACTATAAGCATTAAAAAGCCATGTATGCCCAAAAATGAAAGGAATGTCGATTTAGTTTCATAGTTCCAAATTTGAGTTTGTTTAGAAAAGGGCGAATTTCTCCCAGCACACGACGAGCCAAATGAGTCAAATGTTTATCTGTCCTGGCTGGTAGACGCAACATTTCCGTTGCTTGCTTCCGCAGTAGACGGCCCCTGTAACACCTCGCAGAGTATGTCAATTGAGCACAGATGAGGTCCACGCTGTCCGCAGCCAGTGCATGGGCAGCCTGTGCACCGTCCAAGGCCTGGGTGTCAGAGGAGGAACAGGTGCAGTTACTACCTGCGGTGGCTCAAGGAATGCCACCATCAACATTGGAATACGCTGAGGACACTGTAGAACATGGGCCGTTATCGGGTCCAGTAACGCATTCACGGATGGTGGCGCACATGGTGGGAGTGTCAAACACAGGTCTAACAAGCATTCTTCTCCGCAAAACAGGCATCGGAGGACAGGTAAGATGCAGTCCATCCAGACTGGTCGAAATGACAAGAACCAAGATGCACTTAGTTCTCTTAGGCGAGGCATGCCTAGATTTTGTACCATGCGATCATGGTATTTACGCTCCAGGAGAGCTTTTTCCATCTCCTTGGTGACTGGGACGTCCATTGCGTAGCAGATATAAAACAATCAGGATACCTGCTGCTAGGAACAGGATGAGCGGAAGTCCTCCAAAGATGCTTCCGAATTTGGAGTGTATGAATTTTGGGATAACACCAAGTACCGTCTGAAAGGTGCTCAGAAGTCCAAAATCTATGAGCTTAAATAGGTGGACAATGCCTGTTGTATCAGACATGTTAAAGATACGATTTACCATTTCTGCGAAATGGAAAGGGCAGTTTGTATGAATGAGCGCCTGTATCTCTGCCGAAGACCTTGCGATCTGGAGATCAAAAGTCTCTCGAGCGGAGGTTAAGGGCACAGACTTTTGTAAAAGCATGGCTTTCATTCTGCTTAGAGTATCAAACCATATTAAATAAACATTCAGTGAAGGCCATAACGGCGCCTCCCTGACTGTATGTGTCGGTGGAAACAATACTTGCATACAACAAGTAACCCTGGAGCTCACGGTTACCAGATATGCGATGCCGCAGTAGCCTTGACTGTTCAGCATCAAGTAACTCCCATTCGAAATTAGCCCAAATTCTGGAGTAATCACTGCAGCTGGGGCACCCCTCAGATGACAGGACAAGTTCGCTACAGAACCATTACAAGCCCCGTGCAGCATTATATCCTGACAAATGAGTGATCCACTTAAAGCGTTCTCACAGTTTGTACCGCTTAGAAACACTTCTCGATCCCCACTCCGGCAACGAAATTTGTATGGTAATTCCCAAGATTCCTTAATGTATTCCTTACCCATTTTTTCATATCTGCCTGCCTGCATTTGTTCAAGGCAATACTGAAACTGAAAAGTAGTGACCGGTAGAGTTATGCGGCCATGGATTAGCCATTCCGTGGACGGTGATTCTGCCACTGTGAAAGGTAATCTATCCACTTTTTCGATACGCAGCATTGTATATTTTGCTCCCCTTTGTGCCATTTCTATCTGTTTATCTGTTAGATTGTATTCAGAAAACAGAGACGTGCTGTTGATAAAACGCCAAGGCACATAGCCTGCACGCAAAGATTGCAGCGTCCAGCTTAACAACATAATAGAACGTAATTGAGATTGCCCGTGTTGTATTATGGCCAAATCTTGTTCTAGTATGTCTATCACAGAAGATACAATGTTGCCCAAGGAATATATCCTGGAGGTCAATGTAGTTAACCCATTGTCTACCACTGCTAGAGATTTTTCTAGATTTATACGGTCTATCTCTCGTAGTCTCTCTGCGGCCACTTGTTGTGATATTTTCCATATTTCATTATAGACAGCATAATAGAAATGTTTCTGACGTGGCTTCCTGGGACCCATTAAAAAAATCCCTAAGATCAACACCAATGCCCAAGATGTCACCAGGAGGGAGCCGACATCGCACACATGCTTTGGTCCTTCCCACAGCTACGAGGGTTCTGGGACGCTGTTAGAGATGATATACAAGCAGCCACTCACAAAGTAATATCTAACACGATGGAAGAGTGCATTCTGGGCCTGCACAAAAATACCTCCAAACACAACATACAATATAGATTTGTGAACCTGGCGCTCCTTACAGCAAAGCGGGCCATCACTATGCGGTGGAAATCTAAGAACTCGCCCACTGAACGCGTATGGCACGATGAGCTGATTCGGTGGGGTGGGGCGGAAAGTGCAGCTATAAGGCTGGAGGCTTGCGTAAAATCCCAGTTGCGCTGGACTGGGATGTTATGCTAGAAACGCTAAAAGCACTAGACCCCAATTCTCATAACACACACAGTACCACGCAATGAATGAATAGGCGGGTGCCTGACCCGAACGTACCACGTATAAGTATATGCGAGGTTATACCTGTTATGTGAAGCTGTATTAGAGACTTATTTATAGATTGTTTATTGTTGTGTTGCTGACAGTGGCCGCGGACCAGACAATGGAAAAATGTTGGCGATATTCAACTACGACGGACTTGAGGGAGGGGGGAGGGTGTATACATTGAAGGGATTAGTTAAGATTAAGAGTGTGATGGGATAGAAGTATCGTAATTTAATTATTATTTTAGGCAATTTGGGAGTTGGCAGAATGCTGTATGCTCTGATCGGTGGGATTGCTAATTTGTTTGATTCATGGTCAAGCTCCAGAGTAGGCACTTGTAGAAGTTTGCCTTTCTTCCTGTTAGTACGTACAGCCAATATCACTGCCTAAATAATATCTGTGCTGTCCCCTATGCCTATTGTTATAGTTTTAATATGTATTATTGAAAAATTTCAATAAAGTTTGTGTCAAAAAAAAAAAAATCCCTAAGATCCACATCTTGTGATAGTAAGGATAAGTGTTGTTTCACCTGTGTGAGTGTTGAGGTTTTCAGCCAATCGAGGCACAACTTCCCAACACTGTAGGATGTCACTACCCCTAGATGTTGTCTATGTACATAACGTGGATCTGGCCTATGGATACTAAACCCTTCGGCTTTACCCATGAATCTTGCCTGACAACTATTAGTTACCCTCGGTGTGTGATGGAGTCGGCATCTGAGGTGTGTTCAATTCTTTGTTCTTGGCTAGTCCAAGGCAAGACGTCTGTTGCACTGTCTCATTCAAAAACATGATTTGTTGAGGGATGAGGCATGCTCTAAACAAAGATTCTATTCCCTGTACCTGCCATTCCCTAGTTCCCCAGACTGATTTTAAGTCTATGGTGTCTTTCCACAAGTCGAAACCTTGTTCGGACAACTGGGCAATAAAGGAAGCAGAGTAAATCTATTTGGTGTTTGTTAACATGTTTTTCTGTGCTGATGTTGGTGCAACCTTATAATAATATGAGGCTGGGTCAGACATATTGAACCCTGAAAAATATGGAAACTTCTGTGCAAATGTTTTAGAACTGCTTCTCGGCGGTGTTGGACAATGTTCCCACTGGTGGTATGTGAACACAGGTCTACTATTTGCAGATTTATGTAAAAAGTGATGACCATAGTGTTGATAACAATACATACTCTCGAAATCTGATGTGTCTTCCAATGTTTCACTATTAGAAAACGCAGCAGATTTTTCCAAATCAGATAACATGTTATTAACAGTTTCAAAATCCCAATCATCGGAAAATGTACTTGAGGTAATGATATCACTTAATGATATTTTAAATAAATGTGGAATTTTTAAAAGTTCGGTCGGGCCGAATATATCGAAATCAACCTTGTCCCACACTATACCATCCGGTATGTCGTGTAGTTCCTATAGTACCCCTGCAGGACCTGCACGTTTGTATAACATAAACTGCGGGATTGGTAGTAGACTGGCTCTGTGCACCCCCACCGCGTATGTTAGCCGGATTTGCATTAGCTAGCTCACAGTGCCACTAGAATCTCCTCTTATCGGGGAGAGATTAGTTTCTGGCAACCTTAGATCATGACAACCCTGATCCCTCAGAATCTTGGAAACAATGTACTACTTTTCGCTCAGTCACTTGTGCTTACTTGTTCGGTTTGTCTCAGAGAGTTACACAGAATAAACAGTCTGGGCGTTTCAATAAGTATTTATTGAACAGTTGTTATTCTAGTGTAAAATATATGTGCTGCAGCAACCAGCAGACAATAGCAGAGATATATTATCAGCAGTACGATGAAAGTGAAAGGATAGTACAGTTTTACCATATTGCAATAATGATGGTTACATACATGAATATATGAAATGCATTATAAAAGTGCGCGTACTCCTACGATGCCTAACTAGATGTACCTAAGTGTACCTAGCATGTGTGTACGTCTAAAAGCCTAAGAGCCAAGAATCCTTCTAGGATTTAGTCGAACCCCATTACCTGAATAGAGAGAGTGTGGGACCCCGTCCTGGTCTCGAGTTGGACACCCCGCAAGGGCTGTGTTAGACCTCTGTCAGCTGGAGCGGCTGCATGCAGGAGCCTCAGCGTCTCTGGTCAGTGTGTCGGCATGGAAGTCTCGGTTCCCTCTGTCTTACCGTGGCAAGATGTGGTGTATTTATACCCTAAAGTGTCTCGTCCCTTAGTATGGTTTGTATTGGTCTTTGTTGGACATGAGGAAGACGTCAGGGGTGAACTTTGTACATACATATTATGCGGGAGATGTAGCTGGTGAATGCTCATGCATAATTTATGAGTACATTGTAGGCCTGTGTTCGGGAAAAACCCTGCAGTGTTCAAACCACAGACTAGATAATGTTCAACCCTCAGAGTTCGTTGTGTACTGTAGGGAACTAATGCAGGTGAAAGATCATGCCTATATTAGGGCATAGGAGATCATGACTATAATAGGGCATATACGATTATGACCATAATAGGGCATATACGATTATGACCATAATAGGGCATATACGATTATGACCATATACGGCATATATGAACGTGTCTATATTAGGGCCTCTATACGAAACATAACACCCACTCCTCTTTCGAATTGGATGACAATGACCATACTTAAAATCTGGGCAATTTAAATTTTTTCTTAAAAACATGGTTTTAAAAAGACATTAAATTTTTTTTTTTAAATGTTACAAATCAGCTATTCTTTAGTTGCCACTTGAAAAAGTCAATTCTGTCTCACTTATAAAAGTTGTATTACTACAAGCAGAAGAAGGCCATTCTTTCTCAAGTGAAAGTGTCAATTTCGGAAATGTTCCAAATTTAGTTCGTTTATTTATGAAATGAAGTGTAGAAGCCAAATTCTTTCCCAGGACTCGATGAGCCAATTCAAGATTAAGTGTCCTGGCTGGGAGATACAGCATTATCATTGTTAGCTACTGCAGACGACAAATCCAACGCCTCACAGAGAACGTCAATCGCACATAGATGGAATTCAGCCCTGCCAACAGTCGGTGCTGCGGCAGCTTGTGCGGCAGTTGTTACCTGAGTGCCTGTGGAGGAGCCACCTAACCCAGCAGGAGCAAACGGCACCTGTGGATTCTCAAGGAATGCGTTCATCAGAATTGGAAGACGCTGGGGACAACGCAGAGCATGGGCCTTTAGGGGGTCCAGCATAGCATCCATGTCCGGAGGCGTATCTGATGGAAACGTTAGACAGAGATCCAATGCGCAATCTTCTAAACCAGCTTTAGCATCCCTACACTGGCTTCCTATTCGTGAGCGTATTCAGTTCAAAGCATTATGCATAGCACACAGGGCACTCTCAGGTAAGGGATCTTTGGCTATTCAGTCCCTTGTCCAACTGTACCGCCCAAATAGAGTCCTGAGGTCGGAAACCAAACACCTCCTGTCAACACCAAGAATAATGAGAGCACGCAGTGGTGGCCGCCTCTTCACTTATAATGTGGCTAAAATCTGGAACAGTCTGCGCCTGCAGATTCGTGCCCAACCTAACTACCTTATTTTCCGGAGACAGATTAAAACATTACTCTTTCCTTAAATTACGGCTCATAGTTCAGTGTGTACGCAGGCAATAGCGCGGGGATGCCTATGGGTAACCAGGCGCTTTAGAAATACTGTTTCATTCATTCTCCGCAAAACAGGCATCGAGGAACAGGTAAGATGCAGTCCACCCAGACTGGTCTAAACGATAGAAACCAAGAGGCGTTCAGTTCTCTTAGGCAAGGTATACCCAGAAGCTGCACCATGCTTTCACGGTATTTCCGCTCCATGAGTATGTTCGCCATTTCCTCGGACATTGGGCCGTCCATTGCGTAGCAGTAAGATTACAATCAGAACTCCTGCAATTAGGAACAGGATAAGCGGGAGACCTCCAAAGACGCTTCCCAATACAGAGTGTATAAAATTCGGGATTACTCCGAGGACTGTCTGAAAGGTGCTTAATAGTCCTGACCCTATAGTCTTAAATAGGTGTACAATACCGCTCGTATCAGACATGTTAAAGATACGACCCACCATTTCTGCGAAATGAAAGGGGCAGTTCGTATGTATAAGCGCCTGTATCTCAGTCGCGGTCCTTGCAACTTGAAGTTCAAAGGTTTCTCCAGCGGAGGTTAAGGGCACGGGTTGCTGTAAAAGCATGGCCTTCAGTCTGCTCAAAGTATCAAATTGTATAAAGGAAACATTCAACGAAGGCCATAACGGCGCCTCCCTGACTGTGTTCAGTGGCTGAAACAATATTTGCATAGAGCAAGTAACCCTGGAGTTAACAGTGACCAGATAGGCGACGCCCGGAAGCATCCCACAGCAACCTTGATCGTTTAGCATCAAGTAACTCCCAAGATTCCTTAATGTAACCCTTACCCATTTTTTCATATTTGCCTGCCTGCCTTTGCTCAAGGCAATATTGAAACTAAAACGTAGTGACCGGTAGAGTGATTTGGTCATGAATTAGCCATTCAGTTGATGGTGATTCAGCTACAGTGAATGGTAACCTTTCCAGTTTTTCAATACGCAGCATTGTATATTTGGCTCACCTTTGTGCCATTTCTGTCTGTTTATCGGCTAGACTGTATCCCGAAAACAGAGACGTGGTGTTTATGAAACGCCAGGGCACGTAGCCTGCATGCAAAGATTGCAGCGTCCAGCTTAACATTATAATAGAACGTAACTGAGATTGCCCGTGTTGTAACAAGGCCAAGTCTTGTTTTAATACGTCAATTGCCGAAGATACAATGTTGCCTAAGGAGTAAATCCTGGAGGTCAAAGTTGGTAACCCATTATCCACTACAGCTAATGCCTTCTCTAAGTTAATATGGTCTATTTCCCGTATTCTTTCTGCGGCCTCCTGTTGGGATATTTTCCAGTTCTCATTATAGTAGGCATAGATGCCAGCATATATGAAATGTTTCTGACGTGTTTTCCTTGGGCCTAGCAAAAAATCCCTAAGGTCTACATCAGGTGTGAGTAAGGTCAAGTGATGTTTCACTTCTGTGAGTGTTGAGGTGTCTAGCCAATCAAGGCACAACTTCCCAACACTATAGGATGTCACTACCCCGGGTGTTGTCTTTGTAGATAGCGTGTATCTGGCCTACTGATACTAAACCCCTCGGTTGTACCTAGGAATCTCTGTTGACATGTGTTTGTGTCAATGGGCCAAATCAGCCATTCTGTCCAATTGGGATCTGAGCTGTTGTACTGGAGAATGTCATCTAATCCTTCCCCGTGTGTAGTTGAATTCTGTCTCCCACCCATCTGTGATGGTGCTGAAAACCCCGGTGTGTTCATTTCCTTGTTCTTGGCTAGTCCAAGACAGGCTGTCTGTTGCACAGTTTCATTTAGAAATATCATCTGCTGTGGAATGAGGCATGCTCTAAAAAGCTCTTCTGTTCCCTGGACCTGCCAGCCTAGAACCCCAGATTGATTTTAAATCTATAGTGTCCTTCCATAGGTTGAAACCCTGTGTAGACAACTGGGCCATAAAGGAAGCACAGTAAATCTGTTTGGTGTTAGTCAACATAATTTTCTGTGCTGATGTTGTTGCCATTTTGTAATAAAATGACTTCGGGTCAGATGTATTACTGAAAAGTATGTGAATTTCTGTGCAAAAGTTTGCGAACTACCTTTTGGAGGTGTTGGGCAGTGTTCCTACTGGTGGTATTCAAATACATTTCTAGGTGTTATAGATTTGTGCAAGAAATGATGACCATAATGTTGGTAACAGTACAATGTTTCATAGTCTGAAGTACCTTCTAACATTTCATTGTTCGGAAATGCTGCAGTTTTTTCCAAATCAGACATCATATTATTTACAGTTTCAGTGTCCCAATCATCAGACAATGTACTGGAGGTAATGATATTACTTAAAGAAATTTTAAATACATGTTTAAGCTTTAAAAGTTCGGTCGGACCGAATATATCGAAATCAATCTTGTCCCATACTATACCGTCCGGTATAGGAACTGCTGTGATGTTCACTGAAGACAAGTCTCTTGGTTCACGATGTGAAGACTGGTGTGGCTTTAAAATCAAATTGAGTCTTTGGGTTGTAGAGCTCTGCTGGAGATATCGTCCATTATTAAGCATACTAAAAGTTATAATTAAACCTAACCAGAAAAGAAAAAATAGAATCCCAGTGATATACCATAGTTCTATCCAAGGTGAACCAGGTAAGTCTTTCTAAAAAAGTGCACAAAGTCAATGAGTTTCTGTTTGTGTGATTTTTGGGCTGGCGTCGTTTCCGGCTTGCTTGGATCCAGTGAAAACGTATCAAAGTTTATGAAGTAGCCAGAAGCAGTTTGATCAATTGTTGGAATTGCATCAGGATTTGTTGAGATCGGATTTTGCTCTTGACGAGGCATGTTGACATAGGCGTCTGGAGTCGGTCTTATTGCAACTTCGTTGTTAAGTTGATTTTCATTTTGAAGTCGAACTTCTTGTTGAAGTGGAACGAGTTCCATAGCATTGTTACTTAGTCCTTCATTCCGTACAGGTGGCTCTTCAAACGTGATGAGTCTTTCTGTTTGAACTTCTTGGATTGTAGCGAGAGGAGGGCGTCTGCTACTGTGGAGTCCACGAGGCCTACTGTTTAGTATCGGTCACATAGTGTGGTTTGATTAAGTCGATTGAGACAAATCTTTTCTCCTTTTTCCCGGCAAGAGGCGGCAGAAGTACTGTTCTTGTGCCTTGGATTGCTAAGACCGGTACAGCTGTTCTGTAAGATGGCCCAAATTCTTTCTTGTCTGCAATCTTCTCTCTGACCAGATCCCCGACTTTTGGGATCCAGACAGGTCTTGCTTTTACTGCCTTGACTTCCTCAGTGGCGGACTGTTTTAAGTGGACGTTGCTTTGTTGTGTCCTGGATTCATTTAGATCCTGTAAAACAGCCAAACGATCATGGATATCAAATGGTTTTTCATCCGCCACTGTGCCTCCACAACCAAGATCAGATACCCACATTCTTGTCCCAAATAGGACCTCGTAATGAGTGACACCACCTAGAGAGCTTCTTGGCTGGTTGTTAATTGCTCTTTGGACCCCATAAAGGTGACTGACCCAACTACCGCCCTTGCCTAAAACCCTAGCTGTTAAAGATTGCTTTAAGTCACGGTTTTTCCTCTCCACAACCGAATTACCCTCAGGATGGTACAGAGAGGAGTACCGCAATGCTATGCCCATTCCTTCCATGGCCTCTTTGTAAGCCCGAGAGCTAAACGCCGGGCCACGTTTAGAATGTAACGTGCCAACTGCGTATGTGCCGATAAAGACTCGCAAATCTTTTATAACAGTTCGAGCGTCAGCCGAGCGCTGAGGCCAGACCCATAAGAATCTAGAGCAGGAATCCACTGCAACCATGATATATTTCTTGGCCCCATCCGATTGTAGGGGTCCGCAGTGGTCCAAGTACACACATGCGAGAGGTCTGTCTGATTTTAGTAATGGTGTCTGCGCTGGGCGTGCTGCAGTGGAGCCTTTCATCTGCTGGCAGATGTTGCACTTTAAGACATAGTCTTTGGTCTGCTTTGTTAACCCTGGCCACCAGTAGCGCTGTTTCAATAAAGAAATAGTCGCTATAACGCCTGTATGCGCAGAACCCAAACCCTTGTGTGCTGCTAGAATTAAGCCTTGCCTACGATCCATATTTGGTATTACTCTATCCCCCACTCCAGGAATCTGAGCATATGGAATGTTGTGTGCATCTAACTTGTAGGAGTACTTGAGTGGAAATTTCTTTGGTACTGCTGTGCTGCCTTTGCCTGAAGCAATGACAGCTATCATAATCTTGCCGTCTATTCTTGTTTTTGAACGAGTGATTGCAGCTACGGACGCTGTGCGTACAGCCCCCTTTGCGGCTTCATCAGCCAATGAATTCCCTTCAACGTGAACGCCATCACGCTGATGACTCAGTGTATGTATCACGTGAGCCCTTGGTAGTTCATTTCTCAACTCCACTACCTGTTCCCATAGCATTGTATGCTTAATTGTGCCACCTTTTGCGTCTTTAAACCCGTTTTGTTCCCATTGATGTAAATATTCATTGTACGACTGTACACAGTAAAAGGAATCACACACAATTAGTGTGGGGAATTCGTGTTCCGTATTTACAAGTGCCAGTATCAGTGCTTTTTTTGTCAAACTTCTTTTTATTGAAATTTGGTAGGAAGTCACAGTATGTTGTCACATGACGCCCATCGCAGTGAGCAATTACAGGAAAGTAACAAATAAGGAACTGAGCCATAATAATTCACAAGGTACCAAACCAAGCCAGTGTCTCATATGGCATTGCAAATAGGTGATACAGTTTCTGACATTGAAGAGGCCTGGATAAGGACCTGCTGCTCAAAAGTTCAAAGTAAACTGGCCAAATCCACCATGTTCCTACAACGGAGTGTATTTGTGTCATCCCAACGGGAATGAACACAGCCAGAAGAAATAAACTCCCTTGTCAAAACCCACAACAAAAGGTAAATTAAATCCCCCCTCCCTCCCGCAGGGCATTGGTGGCGGCATAAAGTTCCTAACGTGTTCAGAGTTGGTGAGTCGTGAGTGGGCTAAAATTGGAAGAGATGCATGCTTCTAATAGACGAAGGGCAGACAGCCATGGGTAAGCCTCGTGAGAGAAATGAAACCAACGGTCCCCATCTGTACTCAAAGTTTTTGTAGTCATCTCTGAAGATGTCAGACAGTCTTTCGAGGCTGAGCAGTCTCCAGAGCCGAGAATACCAGAGGGAGACCGCAGGGGCCTCTCTTTTCTTCCAGGCCGCCGCTATAGCTATTTTGGCTGCTCCTATGCACAACCACATAATGGCTTTGTCGGCCCTAGTTTGGTGTTTAAGGGCTGGATCTCTAATACCTAAAAGGCATTCTGCCATGGTGGTCGGGATGGGGTAACCTAGCATGTCTTTGATATGCGCTAACATTTCCTCCCAGAATGGGCGTATAGTGGGACAGTCCCACCATATGTGTCGGAAGTCGCCCAGAAGGCCGCAGCCCCTCCAGCATCTGTCAGAAGTGTGTGGGAAGATCTTCTTGAGCTTAGCAGGATATAGGTACCAGTCCATCATTGTTTTAAGATGGGCTTCACGTAAGTCTATGGACTGGTTACATTTCCTGATATCGGACCACAGCTCCGACCATTCCCTGTCTAATATGTCCCATTGGAGCATGTCTTCCCACATGGTCATGTATCGTGGTCGGGGAGCGTGTGTGGTGGTGAGTAGGTAGTTATATAGGAATGATATGACCCCTTTCATAGTGCTTGCGTTGAGTATGAAGGTCTCAAATTTTGTCGGGGGACGTGTGGCAGCCTCACGGATATGTGGGATGAGGGCCCAATGTCATAACTGGAGGTAGTGGAAGTGCTCAGAGTTCTCTAGGCCGTAGTCTCGTCTACAATTGGCAAAAGTGAGAGGGTCAGTATTATGAAAAAGGTGTGTCAGCGCCAAGCATCCTCCTTCTTTCCAGGCATCGAAGGGACCTTCTTGAAGGGCTGGAGGGAAGGCTGGATTATAGTGGAGGGGTGTACATGGTGAGGGAAACGAGGTTCATTGTTCGTTTCCTGAAACAGAGTCCCATACTTTCAAGGTGGTGCGGGTGGGGGTGCTAAGGTAGGCGTTCTGAGGCCTTTCTCTCTTGGGTCGCCATACGAGGTCCCAAATGGATCTGCCCACCACGGTGCGGTCCATGTGGAGCCAATGTTTCTCTGACTCTCGTTGTGACCACTCCGCTAAGACACGCAATTGGGCAGCTTTGTAGTAGAGACCGATATCTGGTAGTCCCACTCCTCCCTCCGTGCGCGGATGCCGTAGTATTGAAAAGGAGAAACGCGCTCTTCCACCCTGCCACACGAATTGAAGGATCATAGACCTGACTTTAGGAATGAAGTCTCGCTCTAGTTCTATCGGTAGGGCTTGGAATAAGTATAAGAGTTTAGGGAGAAGTGTCATTTTAATAGCGTGAATGCGGCCGAGCCAGGATATGAAGAGGGGCTTCCAGCATGCCAGATCAGTTTGAATACGGATAAGGGCGGGTGGGAAGTTAGCTCAAAAGAGCCCCTCTATGCGGGGTGTCAACCGGATCCCCAAGTATAGGAGGGAGGAAGAGGCCCATTGGAGTGGGGTGTCACTCTCTAGTTTGCGAGCCACTGATTCTGGAAGAGTAAGATTGAGAATATAGGATCTTCCCAGGTTAATTTTGAACCCTGCTACCTCCTCAAATCTCGCCAGCTCCAGTTGAAGTGAAGGAAGGGACCTGGGGGGTTCTGCAAGAGAGAGGAGCACATCGTCTGCAAAAAGCGATATTTTATGTTGGACGCCGCTGAATGGAATTCCTTGAATCTCCGGGTTTGCCCTGATGGACATCGCTAGGGGCTCTATGCTAAGGGCAAATAATAGTGGTGAAAGAGGGCGTCCCTGGCGTGTGCCTCTGGTGTGGGAGAAGGGTTCTGAGCGCAGCCCATTAATTTGTACTCTGGAACAAGGCTGAGTGTAATTGGCCCGAAGCATGGTTATAAATTTAGAGTCAAACCCAAATTGTGTTAGAGTGTTAAAAAGGAATCCCCAGTCCACCCTGTCGAAAGCCTTCTCGGCATCTAGTCCTACCAAAACTGCTGGAATATGTTTTTTGTTGGCTTTCTCACTGAGGTGAACTATGCGTCGAGTGTTGTCATGCGTCTGTCAACCTTTAATAAATCCTGATTGATCAGGGTGGATGAGGGCGGGCATGAGGTCGTTCAGTCGGGTCGCCAGGATAGAGGAATAGAGCTTCGCGTCAAGATTTAAAAGGGCGATGGGGCGGTATGAGGCGCATAGTTGCGGGTCTTTCCCCTGTTTCGGTATAATTGTAATCACCGCTTCAGCCATGGATCTGGCGGTCTCGCCATCGTCAGCCATTTTGTTCAACAGCCGGGTGAGGTGGGGGATTAAGTCTGGGGCAAAGGTTTTGTAAAACTGGGTGGTATATCCGTCTGGACCCGGGGCCTTGTGAGGTTTAAGAGCCTTGATTGTGGCGGCTATTTCCTCGGGGGATATGGGGGCAGTAAGTCTGTCATTCCATTCTGGCGAGACCTGCGGGAATTGTAAAGTCTTAAAATAGTCACATTGTTTATTCCTGTCCCGTTGGTCCTTGGTGTAGAGATCTTTATAAAAGGAGCTGAAAAGGGCAGCTTTATCCTCGTCCTTGTGTGTCACTATATGGTTGTCCCTACGTATGCCCCTATATATTCCCTTTCCCTTTTTTCCTTGAGTTGTCTGGCGAGATGTTTGCCAATCTTGTTCCCCTGTGAGTATGATAGCTGGCGAAGCTTAAGGAGGGCGAATTCAGCCCTATTGTTGTAAATGGCTCTGAGTTTGCCCCGTAAGGCCGTGAGGTTGCGAAGTGTAGCTCTAGTAGTATTGGTTTTGTGGGAGGTTACAGCGGTGGTCAGCTCTGCCTCTAGGGCCTCTCTCTCTCTCTGGTTCGCTGTTTGTTCAAGGCGGAATTGAGAGCGATGCAGTGTCCGTGGAAGACCGCCTTGAATGCATCCCAATTAGTGTATACCGATGTGTCCTCAGGGTTATTTAGCTTTAAAAAATCTGTAATCGATTCCCTTAATGAGGTGCAATGTACCCTATCCCTCATGAGAGCTGCCGGAAAGTACCACCGGGGTGTGGTAGGAGCAATATTACCCCATGTTAAGTGAACCGCTACTAGGCTGTGGTCCGAAATGGAAATAGGGAATATCTTGGCAGTCTGGAGTGCTCCCATTAGATTCTGACTCATAAAGATATAGTCAAGCCTAGAATACGTGCGGTGTACATGTGAGTAAAAAGTAAAATCACGTGTCTGTGGATACAGAGCCCGCCATGCATCTATGAGACCCAGGTCATGCATTTGCTGCTTAGTGTCTGTGGAGAAGGAGCCTGTGTCTGCTCGGTTTGGATGAGTGCTGTCTAGGTCTGGCTGCCAGGTGAGATTAAAATCGCCCAATAGAAGTGTTGGTCCTTCTGCAAAATCCTGAATTTTCCCTACTATTGTCTTTAGGAAGGCTGTCTGTCCTGTATTAGGTGCATATATTGCCACGAATGTGCATAGTGTGCCCTTCAGAGCTCCTTTAACCATGACTAATCGTCCCTCTTTATCGGTCTGGACATCTAAAGGTTGGAATTTCATGGAGGTGTGAAAGAGGAGAGGCACTCCTCTGTGTTTAGTAAGAGCGGAGGATCTGTATATCAGGGGGTATTATTTGTGTCGGAAGCGTGCATCCTCGGCTCTAGCGAGATGTGTCTCCTGGAGAGCTACAATGTCAATGTGATGATCGATGAGATATTTCCAGACCTTTTGACGTTTTTGGGGAGAGTTAAGGCCCTTCACATTCCATGAACCAATAGTAACTGTCATCTAATGGACGTGAACACCCCTGCTCCCCTTAGTAAAGCCATATGATGGGGCTCGGTACTTAGTCAAGGTCTTAGCAAACAAGGTATAGCCCCTGTGTAAGTGACGCTTAAGCAAAGATCGGAGCCCAGTGAACCAACAGAGGAAAGCGTTAAAAAGCCGCCACCAGCCCATAGTCCCACCCCCCTCCCCAAACCCGTAGTAAACTAGAACTAACATTGCCAGCTTCAGGGGTGATAGATCCGCTGACAGATTCCCAGCTGGGGGCTGAGAAACCCCCATGGGAACAATGGAGGAACGGTACGACCGAGGTCCCCGTCCACGCCCCTCCAGAACATTATTTATAATTATAATTGCCACTAAAAGTGCGGTTATCGTGTAAGGTCAGCGCTGTAGAAGCACACCTGCAAATATGTGAACAGAACCTCCTCCCTGGGTCCCTGTGATGGAGAGTGTCTGGATTGTCTGTCCCATATTTCCTCTCCATGAAGATCGCGCTGCTCAGCCGGGGCGCCCCAGGGGGGAGAGGTCACAGTTCGAGGGGTCGTGGGTTTTAGTTGGCGGAAAGGCCTAATTGCCCAACATGTGTCTTACCAGCATGTCCCCACTTCGAGTTCAGGGGGCCCGTCCATGTTCGTCCATGTTCGTCCAGCAAGGATGTGGGCCCCTGCTGTGTTCGCCGGTCTGGAGCAATTGAGTAGCCCATAGGCGTGCAGGGTGTGTGTAGAGAAATTCGTCGTCACTAAGCAGCGATGGCGCAACAGGTCATTACTGGGGCTGTCCGTGCGGCCAACAGTGGCAGAGCAGCCCCTCCTTTCGCTCCACTCTGTCTAGGTTACCTCTGGAGAAGGCCGTCTTCGGAGAAATCAGCAATGTTCGCTAGGTCGTGCACCCGAATCCGTATGTCTTTGCTGTCTGGGGCACGGGATCCTCATTTACGGCCTCTCCGAGAGCCGGTGGACCATTGATATGTCGGGGGCCCGGTTTTTGGTGGGCCCTGAGATTTGCTGTGGGTGGAATCCAGAGAGTCAGGGGTAGTCCCAAGAGATCCAGCCCCTCCTGCAGGTCCGAGATGTGGCGTTGTTTATTGTTAAATTCAAAGGAAAGGCCGAACGGATACGTCCATCTATATCTGATGTTGTCATCTCGGAGTTTCGACGTGATAGGACGGAAGAGCTGCCTCCTGGCCAGCGTAGCAGGGGCTAAATCTTGGAAGATGAGGCAAGAATGGCCCTGAAAGGAGACAGATCCTTTTTTCCTGGCAGCTAGCAATACGGCTTCCTTTGCTTTGTAGGAGTGAAATTTGGCAAGGACTTCGCGTGGCCGTCGCCGTTCTCCGGACACCAGACCCCCAACTCGGTGTGCTCTGTCTATCTTTATTTTGATGGCCTGCGTGTGTAAAACTTCGGCAAAAATACCCTCCAGGAAGGCTTCGAGATCCGGCCCCTCTGCTCCTTCCTCTAAGTCCCGGATACGTAGGTTCTCCCTCCGTGCTCTATTTTCCAGGTCCTCAGCCTTGAGTTGTGTCTGATGTAGTTGATCTTGAAGGGTGCAGATGTCCTCTCGCATAGCGGCGGAGTGCTTATCTAGGCGTGCGCTTCC
This sequence comes from Calotriton arnoldi, assembly GCA_963921515.1. NCBI lineage: Eukaryota > Metazoa > Chordata > Amphibia > Caudata > Salamandridae > Calotriton > Calotriton arnoldi. The sequence continues at coordinate 625,452 of CAWUFW010006831.1, forward strand.
AGATACACCACTCTCGTGCCCACGGAGTCTACATCCTGTTGTAGGGAGGTGAGCCGTCCCGTGAGATCGGACTTAAGTTGCTCAGTCGAGGCCTTGAGATCTTGACTCAGTTCATTCCTTAGTTCTGTCTGGAAGTCCCGTAGCGTAACTAGAAGATCGTCCTTGGTGATCGCCATGACGCCTTGTCCCGCGTCTTGGTCAGGTGGTAGTCGTCTGTCTGGTGGTGTGAAGAAATCCGACAGCTTATTCTGTGCCTTACTTGTCCCCCTCTTCGGCGGCATAAGGGCGGTCCGTACACTTAGTCGGCAGTGGCCAGGTGGGTAATCTATTGATGTGGGAACGCTGATTAGAGGTAAGTCTTCATCTGAGGTTCGGACGCTATAAGGATTGAAACCTGCGTCCAGGTCGTCTCCTTTCACAGTCCAGGTGGACTAGCTCTGAGAGCTGCTCACAGTGTCCGTCGCGAGGCCTTGCATTGCACTCTTTGGGACCCTCCGTATGTAGTGAGACTCAAGCTGTGGGGGGACTTCACGAAATGCAGTCGTGGTGGTGTCTGCAGCGTGGAGCTGCTCCAGTCGTTAAATCCCTAGTAGGCACTCCTGAGGCAGGGCACATCGTTGGGCCACCCTGCTTTGGTGGCTGGTGAGGTGCTAGGAGTAGTGCGCGGGGCCTTGAGTGTGTTAAATGCGGCATCAGGTTTGGCCTTAGGTAGAGGGCCCGGCCGCCATATTAAGGTCAGGCATGGCGCATGATAGAGATTGCAGGCTGAAAGCGGAGACTTCACTCTGCAGGAGGCACTTTATAGGGTTCCGGTGCTCCTAATGAGACTGTCATCGGATCCCCGGCCACAGTCTCGCCCCACACGCACCTGTCGGGTCTCGAGGGAACAGTCACTCCTCGTCGGGCCTTTCCCGTTAAGAACTCCAGCGTGGAGGTGCTTAAATCTTCCTGGATACGGCGGCCGGGGGTCGAGAGGCCATCCCATCCGGGCACAAACCGCAGCACGTAGATCGTGTCCCTCAACAGCCCTCCGGTCGCACCTCGCGCATCTGGCTGGCCCGCCAAGTTGCGCGCCCCGCTCGGGGCCCGCGTTCGTGAATGGTATCGGTGGAGCTGGCAGCCCTCACGTTCTCTCTTGTGGGTGACGAAGAAGGGGAGCGGCCACTCCGGTCTCTGTTCTCTCCGCCCTAGCGCCGCTGCAGACCGGCGAGCCGCTGCGCCCTTCCCCCACGATGTGGTGTCCGCCATTTTGATGAGCGCCGGTTCTCCGGAGCAGGGCTTCCCCCACAGGTTCGGGCCGCGATATCAGAAATCTGGGGCGCTCAGTTCATGCCCCGCGAAGTCAGCTTGCCAGCTCTGTGTTTCCCAGCCAGAAAGGCGACATGGAACCGCCGTTAGCCGTTCAGGAGCCGAGCGTGGACCGGGAGCCGAGACAAACTACGTCTGTCCGGCCATCTTGCTCGGCCACGCCCCCAGTATCAGTGCTTTTAATTCTGCCAAATGAGCCGTGCAGTCTCCTAGAGATTGCGTTTTAGTGCAACTTGGATGGAACTTTCCATCGCGCATGCAACCTTTAACGATTGCACATGCTGTGCTGTAAGCTTGTTTACTCCCTATGGCCGGTTGAGCAGATCCGTCAGTGTAAATAATATATTCATACTGATCTAGAGGCAAGATCTCATTTGGTAGAGGATATTCCTGTTCGTATTGCAGAAATGCTTGTGTTTTTAAACTTGGATCAAATCTGTATTCAACATCCGTTGCAGTAAGAGAATTAGCCCATTGTATCCATCTGGGATGTAAGGCTTTCGCATTTGGAATGCTAGCCTTTGTAACAGCCTCTAAGGCTGGTACTGGGGTCACGACTATTATGCGCTTTCCCTGAGCCAGAGCTCTTTCTCTTGCTACGGCGGTCTGCACTGCTGTCAGGATTTTTTCTGTTGAGGTGAAACACATCTCTGCGTTTGTGTACAGGTGTGATTTGTATGCGATTGGTACCATTTCACCTTCATTGAAGGTTAAGTAAGTGTACCCGCATTGACCCGCTATTACTCGGATCACTAAGTTGCGTAGGTTTACGCGTGTCTGTAAGTGTTTTGAAGCTATCATGTCTTCTTGTAGTGAACGTAGGATGTTTGTATGTTCCTGTGTCCATTGTCTGACTGCAAATCAGGTTTTATTAAGTCGTAGAAAGGTTTTACTCTTTCTGCGTAATCCAAAATGTATGTTCAACCAAAATTTAGGAATCCGAGAATTGATTGTAAATTCTTTAATGATTTTGGAGGTTGGAGCAGCTCACACTTTTCTAAAAAGTTAGCTGCTAGGCTTTTTCCTTCACTTGACAGCTCATACCCTAAGAACAGGACATTGAGATGGGCAATTTTTGATTTTTTGAAATTAAATTTATAGCCCTCAGAGGCGAATCCCATAATAATGGTGCTCACCCTGGTCAAGTGCCTCGGTAAGTCATCGTCCGTCAGATAAATATCATCCACATAGGACAATGCTTCTTCATCCAAATTTTGGAGTAACTCTGTTACCCTTGCTGAAATCAACACCGGGCTATTCTTATACCCTTGGGGGAGTCGACAAAATTGCCGCTGTGACCCTAGCGCTGAGAATGCAGTCAAATACCTGCTTTCAGGCGCTATATTTTGGCAGAAAAATCCATTTGAGATATCAAGTGTAGTTTTGTATTTTTTCCCCACAATGTTATTCATTAATGCGGTACTGTGTGCATTTTGAACTGCAAATGTCTTTGTGCAAGTGTTTAAATGTCTGTTATCCAAAACTAAACGATATGTGTTGTCAGGTTTCATTACGGGAAACAAAGGATTGTTCATTGGTGAGGTGCAATTTTCTATCACCCCTTGGTATTCAAGTTGATCTAGGATCTCCCTGACTTGTTTTTTAGCTTCCTGCTTTATAGGGTATTGTCTCTGAGCATTTGGGGAAACTTTTAACGGGATCACGTGGTGGGTTGAATCCTCATTCCAACCAGCATGATTTTTGTACAATGCCGGAGCTAGGGCAACTGCCCACTCCTGTGCATATGCATGTTTTAAATGTATGGGAACGAGGTCGGAAAATGCTGGAAAATTTATTGTTTCTCCCTTAGGGCACTCTATGACGAATGGTGGCGGCCAGTCTTGCTCTGCTAATAGGATGTCATATCCAGATGACAGATTTTTCCAAAATAGACCTTTAACGTTCCTGGGCTTGTCCCCCTCCATCCGGAGTGTTATCTCATGTAACTTATGTGGGACGCTTACCCGAGTATCAGGTGTTTCCACCGTGATATACTCACTCAACTCCGCTGTCACCAGAAATTCCTCAGGGTCTGGCGAGCTATTGTTACTTCTGCCACGCTGTCTAGCATCGTCAGAGCCCATTCCCCGTTCAGAAGCTGTGTCCTCAGAATTCTGGGCATGTCTGATCTTGAGACCTGCTACCTTCTTCTTTTTGAACTGAGGTTTTGATTTTTGTTTATCTTCTATTTTAGGTGCGTAGTCCGCAGCGCGTTACGTGTCTCTGGACTTTGTACGCTCCTCTTGTCTATGTTCTGACCGTCCTTCCCTCTCGGAGTTTTTTGATGAACCCTGAAAGGAACGAGAGGAACGTGTATCAGTATCCTAATACCTGTCAGGTTTCCTAATATTATCCCTATTCTGGAGGTTATACCTCCTTTCAGAGGGCTCCTGTTGAGGAGACCTACCTCTGGATTGAGATCTGCTGTCTTTAGACTTTTGTTGCTTTTTATTCTCCCATTTCTATTTTAGAAGAAGTAGGTGTCTGCTTTGTAGTGTCCTTTTCAGAACTGCCCACCAGTTGTGGTTTTAATGCTTTCCCACCTAAACTGTCTCTGCCTAATTCTGCATATGCAGTTTCAATTATTTTGGGTAGTTCGTGTTGTTGATCTACTGGACTGAACTCCCTTAGGCGTTGGCGGATCGCCACTGAGGCTGCTTCCCCCTTAATGTTAGATAGTATTATGGCTGATACCTGTTCCTAGTTACCTAGTAACTTCATCCCTAAGTTAAGGGCAGGCTCTGCTCCATACTCATTATGTATCTGTCTCAATACATCAGGAACTACTGCTAATGACGGGATACCATGCGTTCTGGTATATATGGCAGCAAAGACTGTACCCCAAGAGGTGCAGTCCTCTATTTGTGGTGTGATCCTCATGGGCAAGCAGATTGTTAGTATTCTGTGTTTATCACAGGTGGTAGTATTCGGGAATACTGCCTCAAGCGGAGTTATTTTCTGAGCTATCCAGAATGGTATTTGTTCGTGTTTTGCGGGCATTTTGCCCTAATATTATCCCTATTCCGGAGGATATACCTTCTTTCAGAGGGATCCTGTTGAGGAGACCTACCTCTGGATTGAGATCTGCTGTCTTTAGACTTTTGTTGCTTTTTATTCTCCGATTTCTTTTTTAGAAGAAGTAGGTGTCTGCTTTGTAGTGTCCTTTTCAGAACTGCCCACCAGTTGTGGTTTTAATGCTTTCCCACCTAAACTGTCTCTGCCTAATTCTGCATATGAAGTTTCAATTATTTTGGGTAGTTTGTGTTGTTGATCTACTGGACTGAACTCCCTTAGGCGTTGGCAGATCGCCACTGAGGTTGCTTCCCCCTTAATGTTAGCTAGTATTATGGCTGATACCTGTTCGTAGTTACCTAGTAACTTCATCCCTAAGTTAAGGGCAGGCTCTGCTCCGTACTCATTTTGTATATGTCTCAATACATCAGGAACTACTGCTAATGACGGGATACCATGCGTTCTGCTATATATGGCAGCAAAGACTGTACCCCAAGAGGTGCAGTCCTCTATTTGTGGTGTGATCCCCATGGGCAAGCAGATTGTTAGTATTCTGTGTTTATCACAGGTGGTAGTATTCGGGAATACTGCCTCAAGCTGAGTTATTTTCTGAGCTATCCAGAATGGTATTTGTTCGCGTTTTGCGGGCATTTCCTGTACCCTGAGCTGGAGTACTATTTGCTGCACCTGGTGCAGGTTGGATTGTTAAAGTCCTCATGACAAATTGTGTCAGGTTTCTGTAGATTTTAATTAAATCTTTGTGTTGTACGAGTAAGTCTCCTGGTGGCATTGTGTCAATGTCAGGATGTGGTGTGTATGCCGCTAATATTGGCCATGTGGCAACTTCTCCTCCGAGTGGGCCTAACCTTGTCGTGGGGTAGGGCACCATTAAACCAGTAATAATGTTCCTGGTAAGTGAGTGGAATCTCTATGTCCTCAAATGGACACTATTCCCATGGTGCATCTCCTTCTATATAGTAGTGAAATGTATTTGTTACTGCATTTGCTGCTGGGAGTGTAACCCATGAATAGAATACCTCTGTTTTGTTTGATTCGTGTGCCTCAATCACTAAAACTACCTTGCAACCCCTAGCTTGTAAACCATTTTCTAATAGTCTTAGGGTGACTGCCCTTCTGAACTTTGGTGCAATCTGTATTGCATCCGCAGGATCTTCTCCTTCGTCTGAAAAATTCAGTTCAACTCTCTCTACCCTTACCACGGTATCAGGCATGTTTAGAGGAAGAAGTGTTCCAAGGGAACTAAGATAAGGTGTTATGCACAATTTTTAGGAACACTATGTCCTTTCAAGCTTGAAAACCAACAGCCAATAAATAGTATTTTTGTACTACTCAGCTGCGGCGGATTTTGTGCCCACCCACTCCAGACGTCTCTGGGGTTTTGTGAGTAGGTTCTCTGAGAATAGCACAACTGAACTACTCAGATTCTACTGTTAAATAAGTACCCAACCAACGTTGGTGGCGCCATGTCGTGTAGTTCCTATAGTACCCCTGCAGGACCTGCGCGTTTGGATAACATAAACTGCGGGCTTGGTGGTAGACTGGCTTTGTGCACCCCCACCGCGTATGTTAGCCGGATTTGCATTAGCTAGCTCACAGTGCCACTAGAATCTCCTCTTATCGGGGAGAGATTAGTTTCTGGCAACCTTAGATCATGACAACCCTGATCCCTCAGAATCGTGGAAACAATGTACTACTTTTCGCTCAATCACTCGTGCTTACTTGTTCTGTTTGTCTCAGAGAGTTACACAGAATAAACAGTCTGGGCGTTTCAATAAGTATTTATTGAACAGTTGTTATTCTAGTGTAAAATATATGTGCTGCAGAAACCAGCAGACAATAGCAGAGAAATATTATCAGCAGTACGATGAAAGTGAAAGGATAGTACAGTTCTACCATATTGCAATAATGATGGTTACATACATGAATATATGAAATGAATTATAAAAGTGTGCGTACTCCTATGATGCCTAACTAGATGTACCTAAGTGTACCTAGCATGTGTGTAGGTCTAAAAGCCTAAGAGCCAAGAATCCTTCTAGGATTTAGTCAAAACCCATTACCTGAATAGAGAGAGTGTGGGACCCCGTCCTGGTCTCGAGTTGGACACCCCGCAAGGGCTGTGTTAGACCGCTGTGAGCTGGAGCGACTGCATTCAGGAGCCTCAGCATCTCTGGTCAGTGTGTCGGCATGGAAGTCTCGGTTCCCTCTGTCTTACTGTGGCAAGATGTGGTGTATTTATACCCTAAAGTGTCTCGTCCCTTAGTATGGTTTGTATTGGTTTTTGTTGGACATGAGGGAGACGTCAGGGGTGAACTTTGTACATACATATTATGCGGGAGATGTAGCTGATGAATGCTCATGCATAATTTATGAGTACATTGTAGGCCAGTGTTCGGGAAAAACCCTCCAGTGTTCAAACCACAGACTAGATAACGTTCAACCCTCAGAGTTCGTTGTGTACTGTAGGGAACTAATGTAGGTGAAAGATCATGCCTATATTAGGGCATTGGAGATCATGACTATAATAGGGCATATACGATTATGACCATAATAGTGCATATACGATTATGACCATAATAGGGCTTATACGATTATGACCATATACGGCATATATGAACGTGTCTATATTAGGGCCTCTATACGAAACATAACAGGTATAGGAACTGCTTTAATGTTCACTGATGACAAGTCTCTTTGTTCTCGATGAGATGATTGATGTGGTTTTAAAATTATATTCACCTTTTGGGCTGCCGAGCTTTGACGAATGTATTGTCCATTGATAAGCATGTTAAAAACTATCACTAAGCCTAACCAGAAAAGAAAGAATAGTACCCCGGTAATTATCCATAGTTCTACCCACGGTGATACCAGGTAAGTTCTTTTAAGAAAGTTCAGAAAGTCTTTAACTTGCTGCTTGCGTGATTTTTGGACTGGCATCGTTTCAGGTTCACTTGGATCCAAAGAAAACGTATCAAAGTTTATGAAGTAGCCAGAAGCAGTTTGATCAATTGTTGGTATTGCATCAGGATTTGTAGAAATCGTGGTTTGCTCTTGTCGAGGAATGTTGACGTAGACATCTGTATTTGGTCGAATAGCGAGTTGTCTTTCATTTTGAGTTTGATTTTGAAATTGAACTTCAGTTCAAGAGGAACGAGTTCCACAGCATTGTTGCATAGTCCTTCATTCCGTGCAGGGGACTCTTCGAACGTGATGAGTCTCTCAGTTTGAACTTCTTGGATTGTAGCGAGAGGAGGGTGTCTGCTACTTTGGAGCCCACGTGGCCTACTACTCAGTATCGGCCACATAGTGTGGTTTGATTAGGTCGATTGAGACAAATCTTTTCTCCTTTTTTCCGGCAAGAGGCGGTAGAAGTACAGTTCTTGTTCCTTCGACTGCTAGGACCTGTACAGGCTTTCTGTAGGATGGCCCAAATTCTTTCTTGTCCGCTATTTTCTCTCTGACTAGATCCCTGACTTTTGGGATCCATACAGGTCTTGTCGTGACTGATTTGACTTCCCCAGTGGCGGTCTGCTTCAGGTGGACATTACTTTGTTGTGTCCAGGATTCATTTAGAACCCGTAAAACAGCCAAACGATCATGGATGTCAAAAGGCTTTTCATCCACCACTGTGCCTTCACAATCAAGATCAGGTACCCACATTCTTGTCCCAAATAGGACCTCATATGGAGTGACCCCCCCTAGAGAACTTCTTAGCATATTGTTCAAAGCTCGCTGGACTCCATACAGATGTTTTACCCAACTTTCACCCGTACCTAATACTCTAGCTGTTAAAGATTGCTTTAAGTCCCGGTTTTTTCTCTCCACAACCGAATTTCCCTCGGGATGGTACGGAGATGAGTACCGCAATGCTACACCCAATCCTCGTATGGCCTCCTTGTAAGCCCGAGGGCTAAACGCAGGGCCCTGGTCAGAATGTAATGTGCCAATTGCGTATGTCCCTATAAAGACTCGCAAATCTTTGATAACAGTTCGAGCGTCAGCCGAGCGTTGGGGCCACACCCATAGGAATCTTGAGCAGGAATCCACTGCAACCATGATATACCTGTAAGCCCCATCTCTTTGTAAGGGGCCGCAGTGGTCAGAGTAAACACATGCTAGTGGTTTGTCAGATATTAATAATGCTGTCTGTGCTGGACGTGTTACGGTGGAACCTTTTATCTGCTGGCAGAAGTCGCATTTCAAGACATAGTCTTTAGTCTGCTTTGTTAATCCAGGCCACCAATAGCGTTGTTTCAACAAAGAAACAGTCGCCGTAACTCCTGCATGTGCAGAACCTATCCCTTCGTGTGCTGCTAGATTCAAACCTAACCTACGATCCATGTTTGGAATTACTCTATCCCCCACTCCAGGAATCTGAGCAAATGGAAAGTTATTGACATCTAACTTGTAGGAGTACTTGAGTAGAAACCTTTTTGGTACTGCTCCGCTGTTTTTGCGACAAGCATTGATAGCTACCATAATCCCACCGTCTATTCTCGTTTTAGAACGAGTGATTGCAGCTACAGAGGCCGTGCGTACAGCCCCCTGTGCGGCTTCATCAGCCAATGAATTCCCTTCAACATGAACGCCATCATGCTGATGACTCAGTGTATGTATCACGTGAGCCCTCGGTAGTTCGTTTTTCAACTCCACTACCTGTTTCCATAGCATTTTATGCTTAATTGTGCCACCTTTTGCATCTTTGAACCCATTTTGAACCCAGTACTGCAAATATTTATTATATGACTGCACACAGTAAAAGTAATCGCACACAATTAGTGTGGGGAATTCTCGATCCGTATTCACTAGTGCCAGTATCAAGGCTTTTAACTCTGCCAGCTGTGCCGTGCAGTCTCCTAGAGATTGCGTTTTTGTGCAACTTGTGTGGACTTTCCATCCCGCATGCGACCTTTAACGATTGCGCATGCCGCGCTATATTGTTGCTTACTTCCTATGGCCGGTTGAGCTGATCCGTCAGTGTAAATGATATATTCATACTGATCTAGAGGCATTATTTCGTTTGGTAGAGGATATTCTTGTTCGTATTGCAGAAATGCTTGTGTCTTTACATTTGGGTCGTACCTATATTCTACATCTGTTGCAGTGAGAGAATTAGCCCATTGTATCCATCTCGGATGTAAAGCTTTAGCATTAGGAACGCTTGCCTTTGTCGCAGCCTCTAAGGGTGGAACCGGAGTTACTACTATTATTCGTTTCCCCTGAGCCAGTGATCTTTCTCTCACTACACTAGTCTGTACTGCTGTTAGAATCTTTTCTGTAGATGCGAAGCGCATCTCAACATTTGTGTACAAATGTGATTTGTATGCAATTGGTACTGTCTCACCTTCATTATATGTTAGATAGGTGTACCCAGATTGACCCGCAACTATACGGATCACCAGGTTGCGTACGTTTACGCGTGTCTGTAAGTGTTTGGAAGCTATCATGTCAGCTTGTAAGGAACGAAGTGTATCTGTATGTTCCTGTGTCCATTGTTTTACTGAAAAAATCAGGTTTTATTAAATCGTAGAAAGGTTTCACTCTTTCTGCGTAATCCAAAATGTATGTTCTACCAACATTTAGGAATCCCAGAATGGACTGTAAATTTTTCAATGATTTTGGAGGTTGGAGCAGTGTGCATTTTTCTAAAAAATTGGCTGCCAGGCTTTTTCCTTCACTTGAAAGCTCATATCCTAAAAACAGGACACTGAGGTGGGCAATTGTTGATTTTTTAAAGTTGAATTTGTAGCCCTCAGATGCAAATCCCAAAATTATGGTATTCACTCTGTTCAAGTGCTTCTCTAGGTCATCGTCCATTAAATAAATATCATCCACATAGGACAATGCCTCTTCATCTAAATTTTGAAGTAACTCAGTTACTCTGGCCGAAAACAACCCCGGGCTATTCTTATACCCTTGGGGGAGTCGACAAAATTGACTCTGGGACCCTAGTCCTGAGAAGGTTGTTAGATACCTGCTTTCAGGCGCTATATTTTGGCAGAAAAATCCATTTGAGATATCAAGTGTTGTTTTATATTTTTTCCGCACAATGTTATTCATTAATGCGGCGCTGTGTGCATTTTGGACTGCAAATGTCTTAGTGCAAGTGTTTAAATGTCTATAATCTAAAACTAGACGATATGAATTGTCAGGTTTCATGACAGGAAACAAAGGATTGTTCATAAATGAGGTGCAATTTTTGATCACCCCTTGGTATTCAAGTTGATCTAAGATCTCCATGACCTGTTTTTAGCTTCTTGCTTTATTGGATACTGCCTCTGTGCAGTTGGAGTATTTTTAAAGGAATTATGGGGTGGGTTGAATCCTCATCCCATCCAACATGGTTTTTATATAATCCTGGAGCCTGGGCTACCACCCACTCCTGCGCATATGTATGTTGTAAGTGCCTGGGAATATGATCTGAGAAGGCTGGAAGAATTACCGTTTCTCCTTTACGGCAATCCATGACGAATGCTGGCAGCCAATCTTGTTCAGCTAATAAAATATCATAGCCAAACGTCAGGTTCTCCCAAAGGAGACCTCTCACTGTTCTACATTTGTCCCCCTCCATTTGGAGCGTTATTTCAGATACTTTATGTGGAACACTTACCCTAGTATCGGGTGTTTCTACCATGATATAATCATTCAAGTCCGCTGTCACCAGAAATTCCTTCAGGTTCTGGCGAGCTATTGTCACTTCTGCCACACTGTCTAGCATCGTCAGAGCCCATTCCCTGTTCATTAGTCGAGTCCTCAGAATTCTGTGCATGTCTGATCTTTAGACATGCAACCTTCTTCTTGGTGAACTGTGGCTTTTGCTTTGGTTTCTCTTCTTTTCTAGAAGTGTAATCTTGAGCGTGCTGCTTGTCTCTGGACTTTGTACACTCTTCTTGTCTTTCTGACTGTCCTTACCTCTCGGAGATTTTCGATGAACCCTGAAAGGAACGAGAGGAACGTGTATCAGTATCCGGATACCTGTCAGGTTTCCTAATATTGTCCCTATTCCTGAGGTTATACCTCTTTTCAGAGGGCTCCTGTGGAGGAGATCTACCTCTGGATTGAGATCTGTTTCCTTTAAAGTTTTGTTGTTTTTTATTGTCCCACTTCTTTTTTGTTGAAGTAGGTATCTGCTTGGAAGTGTCCTTTTCAGGACTGCCCATCAGTTGCGGTTTTAAAGCTTTCCCACCCAAACTGTCTCTGCCTAATTCTGCATAAGCAGTTTCAATTATTTTTGGTAGTTTGTGTTCCTGTTCTAAAGGACTGAACTCCCTTAGGCGTTGGTGGATAGCCACTGAAGCTGCTTCCCCTTAATGTTAGCTAGTATTATGACTGATACCTGGGCATAGTTACCTAGTAACTTCATCCCTAAGTTTAGGGCAGGCTCTGCTCCATACTTATTTCGTATTTGTCTCAATACATCAGGTACTTCTGCTAATGACGGGATACCATGAGTTCTGGTATAAATGGCAGCAAAGACTGTACCCCAAGAGGTGCAGTCCTCTATTTGTGGTGTGATCCCCATGGGCAAGCAGATTGTTAGCATTCTGTGTATTTTATACGGGGTAGTATTCGGGAATACTGCCTCTAGCTGCGTTATTTTCTGAGCTACCCAGAATGGTATTTGTTCACGTTTTGTGGGCATTTTACCCATTACCGCGTGTAATGTTTCTGGTGTAATTTTAGTTGCTGTACCCTGAATTTGAGTTCCATTTGTTGCAACTATTGCTGGTTGGACTGTAAATGTCCTCATGACAAATTGCGTCAAGTTCCTATAGATTTTAATTCAATCTTTATGTTGTATGAGTAAGTCTCCTAGTGGCATTGTGTCAATGTCAGGATGTGGTGTGGAGGCTGCTAATATCGGCCATGTTGCCCCTTCTCCTCCAAGCGGGCCGAGTCTTACTCTTCTTCTTGTATGGGGTAGGGCACCTTTAAACCAGTATAAATGTTCCTGGTACATGAGCGGAACCTCAATGTCCTCAAACGGACAATATTCCGCTGGTGCGTCTCCTTCTGTGTAAGAGTAAAATGTTTTTGTTCTTGCATTTGCTGCTGGGAATGTAACCCACGAATAAAATACCTCTGTTCTGTTTGATTCGTGTGCCTTAATCACGAAAACTACTATGCCACCCCTAGATGATAAACCATTCTCTAGCAGTCTCACGGTGACTGTATTTCTAAAATTTTCTGCAATTTGTATTGCGTCTGCATCTTCTTCTCCGACTGAGAGGTGTAGATCTACTCTTGCGTTATCTCTGTCCTCAGTCATTTTGTAAAGAAGAAGTTTTTCAAGGGAACTAAGATAAGGTGTTTTTGCACAATTTAGGAACAATGTGTCCTTTAAGCTTGATTAACCAACAGCCAATAAATAGGATTTTTTTAGCCTACTCAGCTGTGGCGGAGTTTGTGCCCACCCACTCCAGACGTCTCCAGTGTTTTGTGAGTAGGGTCTCTGAGAATAGCACGATTGAACTACTCAGATTCTACCGTTAAATAAGTACCCAACCAACGTTGGCGGCGCCATGTCGTGTAGTTCCTATATTACCTATACAGGATCTGCGCATTTGGATAACATAAACTGTGGGTTTGGTGGCGGACTGATTCCGTGCACCCCCACCGGATACGTTAGCCTGTCTGTATTAGCTAGCTCACAGTGCCACTACAATCTCATCTTATTACGGAGAGAATAGATTCTGGCAACCTCAGAACATGACAACCCTGATCCCTCAGAATCGTGGAAACAATATACTACCTTTCGCTCAGTCACTCGTGCTCACTTAGTTCGTCTCAGAGACATACACAGAAGAAACAGGCTGGGCGTTTTCAATTAGAATTTATTGAACAGTTGTTATTCTAGTGTAGAATATATGAGCTGCAACAACCATTAGACAGTAGCAGAGATATATGATTAGCAATATTACAAAAGTAAAGGGATGGTATAGTTCTACCATCTTGCAGAAATCATGAATATATACATGTACCTAAAACACATGATAAAAAGTGCGTACTCCTACGATGTCTCCCTAACTAGATGTACCTAAATGTACCTAGCATCTGTGTAGGTGTTATGCCAAGAATCCCTCTAGTATCTAGTCAACCCCATTACCTGAGAGTTAGAGAATGTGGGACCCTGTCCTGGTCTCGAGTTGGACACCCCGCGAGGGATGTTAGACCACTGCGAGCTGGAGCGTCTGTATGCAGGAACCTCAGCGTCTCTGGTCAGTGTGTCAGCCGGGAAGTCACAGTCTCCTCTATCTTCCTAAGCAAGATGTGCTGTATATACCCATAGGTCTCCCCAGGGGTCCTACCTTGCTGTGCTACTGTGTCGGCCTAAAGGATGACATTGGGCCTGAACTTTATACAGAGATATTATACAGGAGATGGTAATCCTACTGTTAGTCCTGCTGTGCTTCCAAGAACCTCATGCATAATGTATGAGAATCGAACCAGGGAAAAACCTGCGTTCTGAATGCAGTGTCAAATCAAGGTAAAAGGTCAGTGCCTAAGAGTCGTTATGTATGTAATGTAGGGAAGAATATAGGTGAAAGGTTGCAATGTTACCTGCGCCTATATAGGGTACCTATATGGAATATAACATTGTGCAGGACTTTCTCAAAAAAGAAGACATAGTCAGCAACTTGCTGATCACCTGCAGAAGAATCTGCATTCATTTCAGCCATTCTTTTAAATCCCAGAAGCAGTTGAGGATCACCAGCACATTGGAACTCGACCTATTACATGCTACAATGTCTCTTTGAGAAGTACAAACTGATCAATGAGTATGTCATTCAAAGAGGAGGGGATGCAACTATGAAAAGCATGTCCATTGTGTTGGACAAATCGGGCCTAGTCAAATGCCTGACAGAGATGCTACTTCCTGTCCAGGTTTTCACACAGAAAGTCAGCAAGGAGGACAGTACATTGGACCAAGCTATCCCATTGCTGATCTGGTACAGGACCAGTTAAAAATTGTGACTGATCAGACAGAACCGAACCAAGGGGCATATTTACAAGCCCCAATCTCCGCCACAACGTCACTTTCAGTGATGTTGTGATGGCGATAGAAGCCTCACCTTATTTACAAGGCAGCGTTAAGCCACTTAACATGGCTTACCGCTGCCTTGTAAATAGGGCACCCTTTCACGCTATAATCAGAGTGAAAGGGGAGGGCAATGTGTGTTGTGGTGGGCATTCCACCGCAACACCCATTGATTTTGACGCTGCCCCCTATTTACAAGGGCAGCGTAAATAGGAGGCAGCGCCAAAATTAAGACCAGGGAAAACCAGGTCTTACCCTGGCAAAACGAGGAGAAATGCTTTATTTCTCCTCGTTTTTGCTGTTTCCATGTGTGCTGCCTTGTGCACCACACATGGAAACAGCAAATTGCCTATGATTGTTTATGTGTAGGAAGGTACCCCTTCCTGCACATAAACAATCATTTAAAAAAAATGCTGTTTTGCAACTTCTATGTGTGCTACACTAAGCCTCACACATAGAAGTTACAAAACTGCATTTAATTTTAATGTTAATGTTAAGAGATTTATAGAGCGCGTAGCTGCCCGAGGGCTTCCCAGCGCAAGGAGACCGATACAGTACAGAAGCTAGAGAGGGATTAGTGGTACTGATGGAACAGCCAGGTTTTAATCATTTTTCAGCAGGTTGCTTCTGTTTCCAGAAATCTAAATTCGCGTGGGAGAGAATGCCACAGCTTGGGTGCCAGATGAGTAAAAGATCTAGCTCCCCATCTGGCTCTCTTAATTCTGGTGGTTTTTAATAGCCGTTTAGAACGGGACCTAAGGCTTCTGTTTGGGACATAAAGGCTGACCAGGTCTCTGATTTTGCTGGGGCCCTTGTTGTGTATGGCTCTATGTGTCAGACAAAGTGCCTTGAATTTATTTTAGCCTCAATCGGAAGCCAGTGTAGAGATTTAAGATGCTTCCTGGCTGGTTCCTGTATTGAGGTCTTACACAGCAGTCTTACTGCCGCATTCTGGACAACCTAGAGTTTTTTGATGACATATTTTGGTGCCCCCAGATAGAGGGAATTTCCGTAGTCCAGACGTAATGTGACCAGGGAATGGATTACTGCCTTTCTGAGCTGCACGGGAATACGCTCCAGTATTTAGCGGAGCATTCTGAGTAATCCGAAACAATTGCCTGCAAGTTTCTTGGTTTGGGTATCCATTGTTAATTCCCTGTCAAGCCAAAAGCCAAGATTTTTGATAGTCGCGTTCGGAGTTGGTGGACTACCTAGGCAGTTAGGCCAGCTGAGCAGAGGCCTAGGAACTACATTGTTTCTGAGGACCACCAGCTCAGTTTTGTCCCAATTCAGCTTCAAATAGCTGCTTATCATCCATTCCACAACCCTTTCCAGGCAGGGTGCTAAACTGTCAGATTCACCGTTGGTTCTGGGGTCCAGAGAGACCACCAGCTGTGTGTCATCTGCATAAGATATCATAGAGATACCAAACTCTTTGGCTATCTGTGCTAGTGGTCCCATGTAGATATTAAACAATGTGGGGCTGAGCGAGGAGCCCTGAGGCACCCCGCAAGTCAGTGGCATAATCTTAGAGAAAAGGTTAGCTTCATAGCTTGAAAAGTTCTTCCCTTCAAAAAAGATGAAAGCCACTCCAGGGCTTTGTTTTGAATACCAAGATCCAGTAGTCTGTTTTGCAGAATATGGTGGTCCACGGTGTCGAATGCCGCACTGAGGTCAAGAAGTAGTATAGCGGCTGACCTTCCTTGGTCCAGAGTAATTTTTAATTCTTCTACCACTGTTAAGATTGCTGATTCCGTGCTATACTTTGCACGGAAGCCTATCTGTGTAGGATGGAGGCATTGGATTGTTTCCAGAAACAATGTTAGCACTCCATTAACACGTTTCTCTAATAGTTTGCCAATAAATGGTAGAAGTGAGATAGGACGATAGTTCCCTAATTGAGTAGGGTCTAAATTAGATTTTTTTAGCAATGGTCTAATTATTGCTGGTTTCCAAGCTCTTGGTGCTTCACCTACCTCTAATGAGAGGTTAGTGATTTTGACTATTGTCGGGAGCAGAACTTCTGTGACCTTATTAAGAACATGAGGTGGGGCAGGGTCTAATGGTGATCCTGATTTAGCCTTGTCCATCAACGATCTCACGTTGTTTATGTTAGTAAGTGGGAAGCGAGTGAGGGCAGGCGTGGAGGAGAACTGCACCTGATCTCTTTCCTGACTTGTAGATGTCTCTCTCCCCGTCTGGAAGGAGCTATAAATATCCATGACTTTTTTGAGGAAGCAAGTGGCTAGCTCATTACATCTTACCTTCGTAGCCTGAACACTATAGTTGTCATGAGTTAGGGAGATTAATGATTTGACCACTGTAAAGAGTTCCTTCGATGAGTTCTGAGCCTGTCTGATCTTTTGCTCAATTTTTTTTAAAGATTGTTTATGTGCAGGAAGGGGGGCCTTCCTGCACATAAACAATCTCCCCCACAATGCATACACCCTTGCACTGTGGTGCAAGGGTGCCTGCATTGGCGCTAGGCAGCTTAACTCAGCACCAGGGGAAACGCAGGGGTGCGCCGCATTCTTGTGAATACGGCCCATCCCTGCATTTTCAGAATGGAGAAGCGTGGCATTAGCAATGTTTGCTTCACGCCACGCTTCTCCATTCTGCTGTAAATATGCCCCCATGTATTTTTATGGGGTGACAAGCCTGGAGTTTCTGTGAGAGGTACTGGGCCGTAAAAGTGCCTACAATGATTACCATTGAAAGGTTGCGGAATTATTGTATAGCCCTCTGACAATAACCTCTACTTTGATAGGTAACTGTGTTTTATCTTCATTATGTAATGTATGATAAGCAATGTTCATTAAAAAGATGTATAAAAAAAATGGTGACTGAAAGCTTCGCTGGTGTAAACGAAGATGCACATAATTTGGTTCAGCGCTTAATCCTTTGCTTGGCTGATAATACAAGCCTGCACAGAGACATTGTGTCATTCATAGAGTACATCTGTGCCACAATACTTGATCCACGGTAAAAAAAAATATTGCCCACTTTCATTCCATTTTCAGAAGGGGATGTTTCAGAATACAAGACCTGGATTGTTCAGCGAAACAGAGACATAGAAGTGTTGTATTCCTCTTAGGGTGTCCATAAACGGGCTTTCCAGAATCATGTCCTTATATAGGCACAATTCGCCCTGCCCTTATATAGGCATAAAATCCCAGCCCTTATTTAGGCATTAAACCGTGCACTCCAAATACAGGCATGGTCTCCGACATACGTCCACCCTAACGTCACAACGAGTTCGTGAAGAACAGACCCTTAGGCTGCGGGAGTTTCCCTAGCCCAGGACTATTGATTTCTTCAAGGACTCATATATTATGCATGAACCATTATTCCTTAGGGGTTCATTCATGACGTCTTCCGCTGTCCGACTCACGTCAATGCTAACATTCTGAGGTAATTCTCAGGTATAAATATACCTTCCCTAGCCCCTGTAAACTAGAGGAGACCTCGACTTCAGAGGAGCCTGTTTCCCGGCCTGACGCACTGAGAAGACGCTGTCATCCCTGCACACAGAGAGTCCAGCTTCCAGTGATCTGACTTCCCTTGCGGGGTGTTGGAGTTCGAGTCTGGCAAAGAGATTCCTACCTCTTTCATTCTTCAGGTATGGAGCAGACTAGAACCTAGAGGGACTCTTGGCATACTAGGCATACTGGGGTTAGCGTACTCTTAGTATACCATAGTAAGGAATACTTCACCTACTTCATACCTCGTCCTATACCTAGGTTAGGTTAGGTACATTGGGGTAGAACTAGATTAGAAACGCATCGTATGAGTACTCGCATTTTTAGTCTGTGTTATTTATGTAAAAACATATGTACTAAAAGATAATGCTCTTGCAGTATTATTTATTTCTACTGCTCACACTGTACATTATTTATCTCGCATACTGTCTTGTGATCGTAACAGCACATTTTACTTACACCAGAAACAAGTCTGTTCAATAAATCTTTTATTGAAACGCCCGTCTATTTCTTTCTGTGTAACTTGGAGAAAACTAAGCATGCACGACTGAGCTGAGTGAAATAGTTATCTATTGTTTCCACGACTCTGGGACACGTTCTGATTCTAAAGGGAAACACAGTGGTCATGTTTTGCGGCTGCCAGAAACTACTCCCTTCTTGTTGTCAAGGAGTTTCTAGTGGCCTCTGAGCTAGCTGGCACAAGTAATTAAGTTTAATATACTCGATAGGGACATACTGACCTTAGTCCTATGTCAAACCTATAGGATATATTATTCCAATGCGCAGAGCCTATTAGGGAAATAGGAGATACACTACATGGCGCCCAACGGTTTGGTAAGGCAGTAATTCAACGTTAGATACTGAGTAACTCAGCCGTGCTTTTTCTCTCAAGAGACCCCTACCCATATACTCCAAAAGACGTCTGGAGTGGGCAGGGTTTAGTATCCACCACGGCTACATAGGGCAGTACCCTATATATTAGCTGGTTGGTTTGCTCAATGTTGAAGGATACAGTGTTCCAAAATATTATGCACCTTATCTTTGTTTCCTTGAAACTTGTTCTACATTTTTCAAAAAACAAAATGACTGAAGACACCGGAAACGGTGTAGCTGCGGCTGATCCAGCCCAAGCAGCAGCTTTTAACATTACCGGTTTAAATGAAACCGAGGAGGGTGTTATAGACATCGCTCCAAATTTAAGAAGAGCCATCACTCTAAAACTTATAAAACATGGCCTACCACCAAGAGGCGGTAGAGCAGTTTTCGTGATAGAGGCACACGAATCCTTTCAGACAGAGGTATTCTATTCATGGGTAATATTTCCTGAATCCAATCCAGTAACACACATGTTTCACTTCTACAAAGAAGATGAACCACCAGAGGAATACATTCCTTTCGAGGATATAGAAATTCCATTAACATACCAGGAGCATCAGCTCTGGTTTAAAGGCACCCTAAAACATCACAGAAACATTACCAGGCTCGGTCCACTAGGTAGATCAGGAGCAACATGGCCGATTCTAGCCGGCTACACACCTCATCCTGAACTGGATATAATGTCAGATGAGGACTTACTTGTTCAAATACAAGAATTAATAAAAATTTACAGACAATTGGTCCAATATGTCATGCAGACTTTTACAGTCCAGCAACCATTAACACTTCCAAATCCAACTCCCCAACAGGGGAATACACTAAAAATTATACCACAGACTCTATACGCAGTCATGGGTAAAATGCCCACAAAACGTGAGCAAATTCCATTCTGGATAGCTCAAAAAATTACTCAAATCGAAGCAGTATTTCCAAATACTAGCCCGTATGAGAAACACAGAATACTGACAATCAGTTTACCAATGGGGATCACACCACAACTAGAAGACTGCAAAACTTGGGGCTCAGTCTTTGCTGCCATCTATACTAAAACACATGGCATTCCGTCAATTGCGGTAATACCTGATGTCCTGAAACAAATTCAAAATGAATACGGGGCAGAACCTGCTCTAAATTTAGGTATGAAATTACTGAAAAATTTCGACCAGGTCTCAACAATAATATTATCTAATATTAAAGGGGAGGCAGCAGCAGTGGCGATCCGCCAAAAATTAAGGGAATTTGATGTTACAGAACATCAAACTGAGCTACCCAGAATTATAGAACAATCTTATGCAGAATTAGGCAGAGACAGTTTGGGTGGAAGACCAGTGAAGCCGAAGCTATCTGACAGTCCTGAAAAGGACTCAATTAAACAAACTCCTACATCTTCTAAAAAGAAGTGGGAGTCTACTAAACAAAATTCAAATGAGAAACATTCTCAATCCCGAGGTAGGTCTCCTCAAAAGGAGCCCTCTGAAAGGAGGTATAACCTCAGGAATAGGGATAATTTGAGAAAAACTGATAGGTATCAAGATACTGATACACGTTCCTCTCGTCCCTTTCAGATCTCATCACAGACTTCGGAAAGAAGAGGACGATCGGAACATAGAGAAGAACGCGTGAAATCGAAAGACGACAAACACGCTCCAAAAACTAAAGCAAAACCTCAATTCTCCAAAAAGAAAGTAGCAGGTCTAAAGATCAGACATGCCGAGAATACTGAGAACACAACTCAAGAACGGAGAATGGGCTCAGACAATGCTGGACAGTGCAGCAGAAGTCACAATAGTTCGCCAGAACCTGAAGGAACTTCTGTAGATAGTGGACTTGAATGAGTACATCACAGTTGAGACTGTAGACACCAGGGTTAGTACTCCACAAAAGTTATATGAAATAACACTCCGGATGGAGGGAGACAAACCTAAACAGGTGAAAGCACTTTTTTGGGAAAGACTATCAAGGGGCTATGACATACTTCTAGCAGAAAAAGACTGACCACCACAAATTGTCTGGGAGTGCCCACATGGCGAGGACATTATTATGCCTGCCTTCTCCAACCATATACCAATGCATCTAAGATATACATATGCCAGGAAATGGGCAGTGGCCCAGGCCCCAGCATTATATAAAAATCATGTAGGATGGGATGAGGACTCACCTCACCATAAAATACATCTGAAACATGAACCAACTGCACAAAGGCAGTACCCAATAAAGCAAGAAGCTAAAAAACAGGTCAGGGAGATCTTAGATCAACTTGAATACCAAGGGGTGATTGAAACATGCACCTCCTCAATGAACAATCCTTTGTTTCCTGTCTCCAAACCAGACAATACATATCGTCTAGTTTTGGATTACAGACACTTAAACACTTGTTCTAAAACTTTTGCAGTGCAAAATGCACATAGCACAGCATTAATGAATAACATTGTGCGTAAAAATACAAAACAACATTAGACATCTCAAATGGTTTCTTTTGTCAAAACATAGCACCTGAAAGCAGGTACTTAACAGCATTCTCCATAATGGGGACCCAGCGTCACTTTTGTCGACTCCCACAAGGGTTCAAGAACAGCCCAGGTTTATTCTCAGCGAGGGTAACGGAGTTACTACAAATTTATGACAATGAGGCATTGTCCTATGTCGATGACATATATCTGACGGACGATGACTTGGAAAAACACTTGAACAGGGTGAGCACCATTATACTGGGTTTCGCCTCTGAGGGCTACAAGTTCAACTTTAAAAAGTCCCGAATTGCCCATCTCAATGTCCTATTTCTAGGATATGAGCTTTCAAGTGAAGGCAAGAGCTTGGCAGCTAACTTTTTAGAAAAATGTGTGCTGCTCCAAGCTCCAAAAACGCTAAAAACTTACAATCCATCCTGGGTTTCCTAAATTTTGGAAGAACATACATTCTAAATTACACAGAAAGGGTTAAACCTCTCTACGCATTAATCAAACCTGATTTTTCGATCAGAAACTGGACACAGGAACACACAGAAATCTTGCGTTCACTCCAGGCTAACATGTTAGCAACAAATCACTTACAAACACGCGTAAGTCAACGCAATTTGGTGATCCGAATAATTTCGGGTCAATGTGGATTCACCTACTTAACCTTCAATGAGGGTGAGAAAATATCAATCGCATACAAATCCCATTTGTACACACAAGCGGAAATGCGCTTCAGTTCAACTGAAAAAATTCTAACAGCAGTTCAAACCGCTGTAGCAAAAGAAAGAGCCTTAGCCCAAGGGAAACGCATTATTGTCGTAACCCCGGTACCAGCTTTAGAAGCGGTCACAAAAGCTAGCATTCCAAATGCTAAAGCATTATATCCAAGATGGATACAATGGGTTAATTCTCTTGCTGCAACAGATGTTGAATATGTTTTTGATCCAGATTTAAAAACACAAGCATTCCTGCAATATGAACAAGAATGTCCTCTGCCTACTGAAATTCTGCCTCTCGATCAGTACGAATTCATAATTTACACTGACGGATCCGCACAGCCCGCAATAGGGAGTAAGCAAGCTTACAGTGCAGTGTGTGCAATCGTTAAAGGTTGCATGCGAAATGGCATCTTCAGACCTATGGTCACAAAAACTCAGTCTCTAGGAGATTGTACAGCTCAGCGAGCTGAACTACAAGCATTCAAACTGGCACTTGAAAGTACAGATCAAGAATTCCCCACACTAATAGTGTGCGATTCCTTTTACTGTGTTCAGTCGTATAATGACTATATACAAAACTGGCTTGAAAATGGTTTCAAAGATGCGAAAGGTGGCACAATAAAGCACAAAATGCTTTGGGAACAAGTAGTTCAGTTGAAAAACAAACTACCTAAGGCTCACGTGATCCACACACTGAGTCATCAACGTGATGGCGTTCACTTTGCAGGGAATTCATTGGCTGATGAAGCCGCAAAGGGAGCTGTTCAGGCGGCTTCCGTAGCTGCGATCACTCGTTCAAAAAAAAAAAATAGACGGTGAGATAATGTTGGCTGTCAATGCTTCAAGCAAAGGCAGCAGTGCAGCGTTACCAAAAAAGTTTCCACTCAAGTACTCTTATGTAATTGATGCGAACAACGTTCCTTTTGCTCGAATCCCTGGAGTGGGGGATAGGGTAATTCCAAACATGGAACGCAGAGCAGCCTTGATTTATGAAACACATTTGGGGGAGGGTCTGTCACATCAAGGGATCTCTAAAACTATTTTGACGTTAAAAGAGATGTACTGGTGGCCTGGAATGAATACAGAAATTCACATATTCATCAACAACTGCTTAGACTGTAATTTACAGCGAGAAAGCCACCAGACACCATGCTGCGAATGCGGCAACCCAGTACAGACACCATTGTTAGACAGCATTAGTCTATCTACGCGCCTGCGTCCTACTGGACAAAGGCATTCCCACAAATAATGAATCTAGGTTCCTATGGTTATGGCCTCAGCGCTCGGCTGACGCTCGAACTGTTATAAATGATTTGCGAGTCTTTATCGGCACATACGCAATAGGCACGCTACATTCTGACCAGGGTCCTGCGTTTAGCTCTTGGGCTTACAAAGAAGCCATGGCCAGTCTGAGCGTTGCATTGCGGTACTCCTCTCCATTCCATCCTGAGGGAAATTCTGTTGTGGAAAGGAAAAACCGGGACATAAAGCAGTCTATAACAGCTAGGGTATTAGGTTCGGGTGATGGGTGGGTCAAACACCTTAGTGGGGTTCAACGCTCTTTGAATAATCTGCCAAGAAGTTCTCTAGGGGGGTCACTCCGTATGAGGTCCTATTTGGGACAAGAATGTGGGTACCAGACCTTGAACACGTAGGCACAGTGGTGGAAAATAAACCGTTTGATATCAAAGATCGTTTGGCTGTTTTACAGGAACTCAATAAATTAAGAACGAAACAAAGCAACGTATTCCTACAGCCAACCACCACTGGGGAAAAATCGGCGGTCCCAGCAAGGCCTGTCTGGATTCCAAAAGTTGGGGATCTAGTCAGAGAAAAGATTGCGGACAAGAAGGAATTTGGACCTTCTTACAGACAACCAGTACTGTCCTAGCAGTTCAAGGAACAATAACAGTACTTCTGCCGCCCCTTGCTGGAAGAAAGGAGAAAAGATTTGTGTCCATCGACCTCATCAAACCACAGTATGTGGCCAATACTAAATAGTAGGCCTCGTGGACTCCGACCTAGTAGCAGACGCACTTCTCTCGCTACTATCCAAGAGGTTCAGACTGAAAGACTGATAACAATCGAGAATTCAGCTGTAACTGATGGAGGACTAAGCAACAACGCTATGGAACTCATCCCTCTTGACAACCAAGTAACAGTTCGTCCAAATACACCTGTCTACACCAACGTGGCAAGTGATGAACTGGTTCCAGTGATTTCTACAAATCCTGATGCAATTCCAACAATTGATAGAACTGCTTCTGGCTATTTCATTAACTTTGATACGTTCTCAGAAGATCCGAGTGAACCTGAAACGACGCCAGCATCATTGAAATTCAAGCAGCAAGTACAAGACTTTCTTCACTTTCTGAAAAAGACTTATTTGGTTTCTCCATGGATTGAACTCTGGATTATATCTGGACTTTTTGTTTTCCTGCTCTGGCTAGCTTTGGTAACTACTGTGAGCGTGCTTATAAGTGGCAGATACATCCATGTGAACACTGAAGGAAAAGACGTGAACGTACTTTTGAAACCTCATAAATCTTCCCATCGTGAAGCAAGAGACTTGTCATCAGTGAACATCACAGCTGTTCCTATACAGGATGGTATAGTGTGGGACAAAACAGATTTTGAAATCTTCGGTCCGACGGAACAATTGAACATTCCACATTTATTTAAAATTTCACTAAGTGATCTAATTACGTCCAGTACCTATTCAGATGATTGGGACTTTGAGACTGTGAATGACATAATGTTTGACCTAGAAAAATCTGCTGCATTTTCTAAACATGAATATTTAGAGGGTTCATCAGACTATGAACAAATGTATTGTTATAACCACTATGGTCATCATTATTTGCATAAATCTGCATATCCAAGAAATGTGTTTATGTTTAACCAATGGGAACATTGTCCTACACCACCTAAAGGTAGTTCAAAAACATTTGCTAGTAAGTTTCCATATTTTTCAGGATACAATACATCTGAACCAGAAATGTTTTACTATAAAAATGTAAACAAGACAGGGCTGAAAATTATGTTAACAAATACAAAACAGATTTACTCTGAATTATTTAATGCCCAACTGTCTAGACAGGGTTTCGACTTTTGGAAAGATACAATAGACACCAAAACAGTCTTGGGTACTAAAGAATGGCAAGTGCAGGAGATAGAAGCTTTATTTAGAGCCTGCATGATCCCTGAACAAATAATGTTTTTGAATGAAACCATCCAACAAACATCTTGTCTTGGATTAGCCAAGATCAAAGCAATTCTGTACCAACACCTGCCAGAGATAACGATACACAGGCAGTGGTGACAGTTGACAATATACTACAACTCAACAGATCTAATCCTGATTGGAAAAAATGGTTGATCTGGCCCACAGACACGAATAACTGTCATGAAAGATTACTGAATAAAACTCAGGGGTTTACTATTCATAGGCCAGACCCAAGATACGTCCAAAGACAACATCCGGGGGTAGTAACAACATACAGTGTAGGAAAATTATGCCTCGATTGGCTGCATAAGTCTACACTACAGGATGTGAAACAACACTTAACTTTACTTAAAAAGGACGCAGACCTTAGGGAATTCTTGCTTGGACCAAGAAAACCGCGTCAAAAACGTTTCATATATGCCGGCATTTATGCTGCCTATAATGAAGCATGGAAAGTATCACAGATGGAGGCTGCAGAACGAATACGTGAACTTGATTGTATTAATTTAGAGAAAACACTCTCTGTGGTCGACAATGGGTTAACAACTTTGTCCTCCAGAATATATTTATTGGATGGCATTGTATCCTCTGCTATCGACATACTAGAACAAGATTTGGCGATGTTACAGCAAGGCCAGTCTCAATTACGTTCTATTATGTTATTAAGCTGGACGCTGCAATCTTTGCGAGCGGGCTATGTGCCTTGGTGTTTCATTAACACATCGGCTCTGTTTGCAGAATACAATCTAACTGATAAACAGATCGAATTGGCACAAAGAGGAGCAAGGTATACAGTGCTGAGCATTGAAAAACTGGAAAAGTTACCATTCACAGTGGCAGAAAAACCAGCTACAGAATGGCTTATTCATGGCAAAATAACATTACCTGTGAGTACTTTTCGGTTTCAGTATTGCCTCAGACAAATGCAAGCAGGCAAATATGAAAGGTTGGGTAAGGAATACATTAAGACATCTTGGGATTTACTGTATACATATAGATGTTGGAGTGGGGATCGTGAAGTGTTTTTGAGCGGTACACACTGTAAACGTGCACTGAGCGGTTCACTAATATGTCAGGACATTTCTTTACACGGGGCTTGTAATGGTTCTGTGGCAAATTTGTCTTGCCATCAGCAGGGTACACCAGCTGCTGTGATTAATCCAACGTTTGGACAACTTTCTAATGGGAGTTACCTCATGTTGAATGATCAGAGTTGCTGCGGAATGTTGCCAGGCATCCCATATCTAGTAACGGTCAACTCCAGGGTCACTTGCTGTATGCAAGTATTGTTTCCCCAATAGACACAGTCAGGGAGTCGCCTCTATGGCCTTCGCTGAACGTCTCTTTTATAAGATTTGATACTTTGAGCAGAATGAAAGCCATGCTTTTACAGCAAACAGTGCCTTTGACCTCGGCCAAAGAAACCTATGATCTACAAGTAGGAAGGACTTCGGCCGAGATACAGACTTTAATACGTACAAACTGCCCTATACATTTCGTAGAAATGATAACACGTATCTTCAACATGTCTGATACAAGTGGAATTATACATGTATTTAAGAGCATCTGTACCGGTCTGTTAGCACCTTTCCAGGCAATACTCGGAATCATCCCGAACTTTGCACATTCGGTGTTTGGTGGCATACCATTAATTCTAGCACTTGTTGCCGGAATTCTATTTCTCTTCCTGCTATTGCGCTATGGCCAGCCTATTCGCAGACATCACTCCGAGCGAAATGGAGAAAGCTCTCCTTGAACGAAAGTGCCGTAAGCGAATAGTACAGCTATTGGGCATGACTCGTCTACGGGACCTTAATACAACTTGGTTCCTGTCATTCAGACCAATCTGGCAAGATTGCATCTTACCTGTTCTACGCTGCCTGCTATGCGGTGAAGAATGCGTGTTGGACACCTGTCTAACATTTCCATCAGCAACGCCAACGGATGTCGATACTCTGCTGGACCCGATAACGGCCCATGCTCTGTGTTGTCCCCAGATGCTTCCAATCCTGATGTCAGCATTCATTGAGATCTCACAGACGCTTCCGGCTGCTGCTGAGGTACGAGAAAGAACTACAGGCACACAGGTAACAACGGACGTGAACTTTGCTGCGGCACCCTATGCTGGAAGCGAAGCTTCACATCTCTGTGCAATTAATCTGCTACACGAGGTGTTCCAACTGACACCAACTACAGTGGATGATGTTTTGTCTATAGAAATAGATGATCTTATGTTTACACCAGACCCGTAAACTGACTCTGATTCAGCATACAGTGTTCCAGAGATGCAGTAACAATTTGGCCTTCATTCTACAAAAACTTGGAACTCTACCAAAATTGAACTTTTTTTCCCATTTTTCGAACGAAAATGGCACTACAATCTGCTTAAAGTAGAAGTAGCCTTATAATACAGACTTCAAGGTACTTCCACGGACACTTAGTCATCTTGTGTGTCTAAAACAGTTTATTAATTTCCATGACATGAAATGACTTTGATTTTTAAGAAACTTATCGATCATTTTTTTTGTCACATGTAAATATTACTGCTAATTTCATTCCAAATGCATTTATTTTCTAACTTTATGCCTGAAATGAAAAGCATTTGCTTCAAATGTACAGTACCTTTTGCATTTTTTACTGTTTTTTAATGCTTTTAAGAAATATTTTTAAATATGCGGTACTCCATTTTATGTTTAGCATTTTAAATGTTTAGCATTTTAGTATTATCGTACACACGAAAGTGGAGTGGGTGTTGTTTTCCTCTTAGGGTGTCCATAAACGGGCTTTCCAGAATCATGTCCTTATATAGGCACAATTCGCCCTGCCCTTATATAGGCATAAACTCCCAGCCCTTATTTAGGCATTAAACCGTGCACTCTAAATACAGGCATGGTCTCCGACATCCGTCCACCCTAACGTCACAACGAGTTCGTGAAGAACAGACCCTTAGGCTGCGGGAGTTTCCCTAGCCCAGGACTATTGATTTCTTCAAGGACTCATATATTATGCATGAACCATTATTCCTTAGGGGTTCATTCATGACGTCTTCCGCTGTCCGACTCACGTCAATGCTAACATTCTGAGGTAATTCTCAGGTATAAATATACCTTCCCTAGCCCCTGTAAACTAGAGGAGACCTCGTCTTCAGAGGAGCCCGTTTCCCGGCCTGACGCACTGAGAAGACGCTGTCATCCCTGCAAGCAGAGAGTCCAGCTTCCAGTGATCTGACTTCCCTTGCGGGGTGTTGGAGTCTGGCAAAGAGATTCCTACCTCTCTCATTCTTCAGGTATGGAGCAGACTAGAACCTAGAGGGACTCTTGGCATACTAGGCATACTGGGGTTAGCATAATCTTAGTATACCATAGTAAGGAATACTTCACCTACTTCATACCTCGTCCTATACCTAGGTTAGGTTAGGTACATTGGGGTAGAACTAGATTAGAAACGCATCGTATGAGTACTCGCATTTTTAGTCTGTGTTATTTATGTAAAAACATATGTACTAAAAGATAATGCTCTCGCAGTATTATTTATTTCTACTGCTCACACTGTACATTATTTATCTCGCATACTGTCTTGTGATCGTAACAGCACATTTTACTTACACCAGAAACAAGACTGTTCAATAAATCTTTTATTGAAACGCCCGTCTATTTCTTTCTGTGTAACTTGGAGAAAACTAAGCATGCACGACTGAGCTGAGTGAAATAGTTATCTATTGTTTCCACGACTCTGGGACACGTCATGATTCTAAAGGGAAACACAGTGGTCATGTTTTGCGGCTGCCAGAAACTACTCCCTTCTTGTTGTCAAGGAGTTTCTAGTGGCCTCTGACCTAGCTGGCACAAGTAATTAAGTTTAATATACTCGATAGGGACATACTGACCTTAGTCCTATGTCAAACCTATAGGATATATTATTCCAATGCGCAGAGCCTATTAGGGAAATAGGAGCTACACTACAGAAGAAGGATGGCTGGAAAGTAGAGTCCCACCCCTGGGCACAAGTTCTGGGATGCCACTTTCAGCTTCCAGAGAGGGCAGTCCTGTTGTCTCACATCAGCCAACACTAGCAACAATAACATAGGTGGCAACAACAACAACAGGAATACAACAATCGGCCAGAACTTCTGCATTGGGTTGGTTTCAATTTGCAGGTCTTAAGTCCAGTGCAGAGGTGAAGGCAAAAGAAGTCGAGCAAGTGGCAGCACCAATGACCATTCAGAAGATGTTCCAGGACTATCTGAATGACCCAAGAGAGTTCTATATGGATCAAAACCCATTGGTGTATTGGTATGAGAAGATACACCAAAGGCCAGAGCTCAGCAGGCTGGAAATAAAGTATCTGGCTTGTCCACTAGCCAGTGTATCTGCTAAGCATGTGTTCAGTGTAGCTGGTGCAGTTGTCATAGTGAGGAGGACCAGTCACTCACCTCAAAATGTGAAGATATTGACCATGACCAAAATTAACCAAAACGTCATACCACACAATTACACCGGTCCTGAAATACCACAGGAGGTGGATAAGGGTGCTTGGGCAGACTCAAGTGTGTTAGATCATGATTACCAACATATGGGCAAACCACCTGAGTTTGAGGACAAAGTCGACTTCTTTAACTGAGAGTAGGCACCACAGAACATTTTAATTATTTATCATTGAACTGCTTTGCGAAAAAAAAGGATATAGCTAGTGGAACATTATGTTTGTGTCTTATTTATGCAGCCCCACCATTTTTAGGCACATTGTATGGCTGGATTGGAGTTGGACCAGTGTGTAGTAAAGAATCCTCCCCATTCCCTTCAAGGACATAGGAAGAATGCTTGTCTCCCTCCCATGCCTATCCTTATTTTTTCATCCCCTAGCAAAGCTGTGACAGTAAAGATCATTTGATTTACAAGACTGCCAAATTCCAATGAGTTGCTTGCATCAAAGAGGAGATACCATTGTGTACCTACCACCGTGCTTGGATTGGAACAGGTAGCAAACTATTGCACCAATGAGTAATATATTATTGAGTGATTGCGAGTGATGATTGATGATTCATGTGGTGCCAGACAGTGAGGGGGGTATTCAACTAATAATTTGTAAACTTGATTTCGAGGATTTGCAATGTTTGGAGCCTGTTGGGTGATCATTTTTCCTGAAGGTGATTGGCAATTTTACAATTAGCATGATTTATTTCTAGGGTCCACCCTTTTTTTCTGGTTCTTCAGAGACCAGAACAGTAACGTTAGTTAACAAACACAAATGTACAAAAAATACTCAAATGCTGTTTCTCTTCTTGTTCTTCAACAGCAGTGCACTACAGGTCTTGGGATGGAGTTGGACTGCTTCCTTATTCGAAGTCAGGAGGAATATGGAAGGATTCAGGGCGGGACTAGCTCAACAGCCAGAAGAAGGAAGATATCAAGTCTATTGACTTCAAAGGGAATAGAACATGATGATGACTCCGATGCCTACTCAGCTCTGTGGACTGGAGATAGGTGCATTGATTTGGGAAATGCTTCTGACTTTGTGTGTTGGCTCAAATATGAAGCTCCTCTTATGTGATTGTGGTTGGGGGGCTGGTGCTTGTAACTGGAGACAGATTTGTGATGCCACATGATCATCATCACATGATGCACACACTCGACTAAATGTTATGATGACAGTTGTGAGATTGATCAGTCCAGTAAATGCAGCTACTTGTCTGTGATTAGTTGTAAATTGCCCTCACTTCTCAGTTAATCATCATCAAGTTCCCTTTATTTCGGTTGATAAAAAAACCATAAAAGGGTACAGCCACACAAGTCAAATTAAAACGTTCTTAGTTATAAAACACTCAATGAGAAAAATGCGCAACTGAATGACGGAAAGTACTCTAGTGTACATAATAAAATAGCATATCATAATTATATTGTCACCGGCCATATAGGGCAGGCGAATGGGGCCATATGAATAAAGTGCTAGTGCATTAGCAGCAATTACATAAGACAATCATCAGATTGTTAACCCAAACAAAATAAACAATGAATTATCGCCCCTTTTACCCCTTGTTAACGCCCTTGTACGAGATCCAGCAGTAACAATATTACTGTACATAAACTAATTCCTTAAAAACAGATATGTACAATTTAAAAAACATACATTTCAAATTACAAATTAATCCTCGATTGCCGGGTCGTCACGATTGCCATTTTATCTATCAGGGCCAGGGAAGGATTTCAACAATGCCTTCCTTCTAATCGCCCAGCAGTGACCTAAGAATTTCGCTGTTGTGCAGGCAAACAGGGGTCTGGCATCTGATTTTAAAATGCGCATGGCCTCCTCTGAGTTTCGGGTCCCTAGTTGTCTGCACACAGGAGCTAACCATTTACTCCTTGGTTTCATGTAAGCTGGGCAGGCAAAAAGGACATGGCCAGTTGATTCGTATGGACAAGCACAAGAAGGACAGCCCTTGGATCGAGTTTTATTATTCATCCAAGAATTAGTAAAAGCATTATTAGGTAGACTGCCATGCCTAAACTGGATGTACAATTTCCTATCGGCTGGGACCTTGATGACATCAAAGAAGCTTTCTAGGGAACAGTTGGGTTTCAAGTCCATAAAGGTATCAGCTAAGGAACCCTGTTTGGTTTGTGCAAATTTATTCTGATCAACCCATGCCCAATAAAGTTGCTTTACGTGGTCCCTAGTATAGGTCAGTGGGTGGCCTATGACCTGTTGTGGCAAGCCAGTGCTTGTCCGAAGGTTATCTACATACTTGATCCAGCTGATCTTATTGTTAATGTCTAAGGCTGAAACCTCACTGAAGGCTGCGGCATACGATGCTAATTCTGGAATTGTGGCCAGTCTATGCAAGAAGAGCAATGGGCGAAGTCTCACCAGGTCATTAATCGACTTGATGCCCAGATCGAGTTTAAGAGGGAGAAGGCGGGTACTTTGGGGAAGCGATACCAGGTTTCTGAGGAACTTATTTTCCACTACTATGAGGTCACTTGCATTTGTTGCGCCCCATAGCTCCGTCCCATAAAGAGCACTGCTCACTGCCTTACAGGTATACAGTTTAAGGGCAGGTGCTACCGGTTTGGTGTATGACAGACGGTGCTCCTGCCTTAAAGCTCCAGTAATCTGAGAGAATTTCAAAGATGCCTTCTTCAGATGGTTCTTCCAGCCCATTCCCTCAGACAACTTGATGCCCAGGTAGTCGAAAGAGCTAACCCTCTCAAGCGGAATGTTGTCCAAGAGCAATTTCCCTTTGAAGGTCTTGTGGGGGTTCAACATCATTAACTTGGTTTTATCGGTATTGATAACCAGACCCCTTTCATCACAGAAAACTTTGAAATGATTTAATAGTTTTTGGAGGCCCATTGGTGTTTTTGAGACCAGGAGTGTGTCATCAGCAAATAAAAGTGTAGGGATTTTATGGTTTGCTAATGACGAAGCGTCGGCTGGGATGGAACACAATAGCTCGGCTACTTGGTTAACATATAGGGAGAAAAGTGTAGGGGCTAGGACACAGCCCTGGCAGACCGCCCGCTGGATTCTGAAGGGCTCTGTGTTTTGTCCCTGAACCCCCCATCTCACACGGGCAAAGTTCTCTTCATGTAGCCTGATCAGGAGTTCCAGAATTGGCAAAGGCATCCCCAAATCCCTCAGTTAATCAATCTGCCATGAGTGATAAAATGAATAATTTCAGCAGCCTATGCGCTTGCTCTGCCTCTGAGTCTTGGTAGTTGGTACAGTCCTCATGAAGCTTACATTTTGTCATTCTCCTTGACTCTACAATATGGTTTCAGTTTTACAATCTGCACGCCTGTTCTTCTCTTGCACAAAAGGCGAAAGCTCCATAACACTCGTGCTTACCTACCAGACTGGTTCAGCCAGGCACCAAAGAAAGACATTCCAAGAAGAATGCAGATGGGCCACCCAATTTGGCAATACAATATCATTTTTCTTCTAACAATCATAATTTTTAGGTTTGCCTACACAGTGCTTGTGCTATGTTTGTGAAATCTTTTGTATTGAATATATCTTAAAAGGGCTTATGTCCCCCTTCTTGCTTTCATTGCATTTCATTGGTTCCTGTGCTTGCCACTTACTTTTCCTCTGTTTCTATTGGCTGCAGCATACTGTTTCCTGTTGTTCCTCGTGTTGCTCCACTTGCTCTTATCAGTTTCCCATCAATGAAGTACTGTTTCCATCCAATTTTGGGGCACTTTCTTGTAATGTTTACATAATTTTCCCTGCGCAAAGCTTGTGCTGTGCTTGTCTACCTAATCATTCTCCCCTTGGGGAGCACTCATTTCAAGCGTGCTTGTTGGCTCCATTTTGCGACTGCACCTCCCGCTCCATTGCTTGTTTATACTGTATGCATGTTTCACATTATGATGCAGATGTGGTTCATGAAATGTTTAACAACAATCTCATTTTGCTGGCAATGTTTGCTTTCTGTGTGCATTTCTGATTACATTGGAGTGATTAATTCCAGTTCAACATGGCCACTGCTTTTGACATTTAAAATACTGTGCTAGTTAACAGTGAAACACTCTGAAGTAAAGGCGGCATGACAATTTTGTCCAGGCGGGCATCCGTACTGCATGATCGTGTCTCCTTCTCCTCAGAGGAGGTACAGTCAGCCGCACAGCAGGAACCTTCCTCAGTGCGGCCCCCCTTCCTCTGAAATCGTGGCTGAGTCACTTCGCTACCGCTCCGCCCAAGCCTGCCTCAATGTGGCCCCCCCTCTCAGTCTACGGCTGCCAGAGGTGTCTTGTTTTCACAGAAGGAGGTACAGATAGAGGAGCTTCCTCGCAGCCTTTGTTGCTTTCTCGCCCTCTTCATTGCGTCCCACATTGTTGTAGTTTCTTAACTTGTTATTGCTCCTTTTACCCTTGTCATTGCTTCCACCTTCCCCCTCCCGCATCATTGCCCACCAATTGCTACTGTCCCTGTTGTGTCATGTATAACATAACCAGCACTGGCGTGTCATAGCACTTTTTCGCCTAACTTTTAACCATGTTGTAGAGCAGCCACACTGCTGTGCAATATGGCTAAAATACACCAGCAAAGCTAATAGCTCTTATAGATGAGAGCTACTGGCTTTACCAATGCTTTTTGCTCATGAACCCTAGTGTGGGGAATTGTATAGCACAACCATGCAAAGTAAATCACCCCTTCCTGCTTTGAAAGCTGTGGTATTCATTTGCAGCCTTTTTCTAAGTAGCTCCACTCAAATTATATCACATATTGCACTTGCTGTTTGAGCACACGAGAGAGAGAATACATGAGAACGTGATTTGTCCAAGATCTAACCCATTGGCTTATATGGAAAGGCAGAGATCAGATGCTATGTCTTCCATTCTCTGGCAGTTTAGCCAAAAGCCAATGTTAGTTTCTTGAAAGTACTTTTAAACCACAAGTACTGTTTGTTATGAGCGTCCCTTGGGCCCAGCTGTCACCCATAGAAAGGACAGGAACAGTTGAGGGTCAGGCATCCCGAGATTTTCACTCTTCACGTTCTCAATTGTGGGACAGATCCACAGACACTGATATAGCACCCACCACAAAATGATTACTCTTAGCACTTACATATAAGGTGAGAAGTCTGTGTTGTAAGCAGGCGTGTGATCAATAGCTACTGAGAAAATCACTTTTGCCTCTGTATTATGTAGACTCTGCGGCCAGTGGTTTCATGCTCCCGAGAGCTTGGTCTGCACCATTGCTAGGATTAGAGATAGTTGCTGCTGTTGTCAAACTGTTTAACATTTTCGACTGTGTCCTAATATAGTCCGCCTTTTGTCTGTCAGGAAAATACTCATTGTGTTCAGTTACATTAACTAGAGCCCGCCTTTTCCTCAACTGCACTGCGACAGTCATTGTGATAAGCCTCTCTCATGCTGCACTGCACTCCCTTCCCACGCTCCCAGGCTCCCCCGCCCGCTAACAGTGCACGCCTGACTCTTACCCTGCAGAACACCAGACAACACAGGTTGATGCACCTCAGCTGAAGTGTCTAAAGAAAGTCCCTGTTACACTGTACTCTGCATGCTGACTCTGCACTTCTTACTCTAATTCTGCACTCTTCCCTCTCTCTAATGTTGCCCACTTCACTAGCACACTGCACTACTGTCTCTAGTGCTGCACACTTCACTAACACACTGCACACCTTCCTCACACACTGGACCCCTGCCTCTAGTGCTGTACTCTTTACTCTCACACTGCACTCCTCCCTCACACACTGCACTCCCATCTCTGGTGCTGCATACTCCACTATCACACTGCACAACTGCTCACCAAGCTAAATCTTACAACAACAGCAAATTTATATTAATCAGGTAGGTGAAACCTAATGCATTCACCAATGCTTATTAGAACTGTGTGGGCTCACTAATTACAGAGGGAGCCAGGCTGCAAAACTTTTGGTCAGGGTTGTACAGTAAACTTTAGCAGGTATGAGACCAGGATTCCCATAATTCTCTGTACCCCCATCTCATTGCCCCTCAAATGTTCCCTCCTGGTACCCCAACTTTGGAAGTGCACCAACCCATTTTCAAGTCTTTCAGTGACCACAAACAAACACCCTTCCTATTTGCCCTCCATTTGCATTCTCCCAGTAACCCAGGTGCTTCTATCACTGTTCATTCTCAAGCGCCTGGTTGGATGCACATTGCTCAGGTGACCAGGCACTTACCACTCCGTACAGCCCCTCTCAGCACACCCAGCCTACACTTCTTTCCACTCCTCAATAATTTTTATTTTTCAAACCTAGATGACAGAATATTTAGATATATTTTAATTTGGGTCTCTGAGAATGAAGGACTGTTTACAATGAATTTAACTGAACTGTGTCATGCTCATTCCTTCATTTCCTTCCACAACAGATTGATGCTGATGTGCTGCTCATCGTCACCCTTATGAATGTTATTGCTGTGTAGTGTTTATCTTTGTCACAACTTTCCCCAAATCCCCTAGTCCATCCATTCATCAAACCCATAACCCTCTTTCCCCTGGCTGTGTGATGTATTGAGGTGACTTAATTTACACCATAAATGGAATACAAACTTGGTGGGGCGGATGTGGTGAAAGCAACACCAATTCATTGACAGATCTTCTATTACTTCAGTAATAGCCCATACCAGCCCTACTTACCCACCCACACATAAAAGGGATTTAGATATAGAACTCATTCATCAACATCATCATTCAGGCCTTGTATTGCATAAACGCTTAACCTTGACGACTCCACTCTTGTCTCTGAGACCACTTCTCCTGACTTCAAGATTTCATAACTTTAGTTTTAATTAAATAGCTCCCCATTGCTCAGAAGAAGTTACTACTGCTAGTTTTTGTTATAATATCAGGTATTCTTTTTTTGTTGTGTCATGGTGATAGTAGTCTGGTCTCAGTCTTTGTAAAGCTATGATGTGAATATATAACCCATTAACTCTGTGTTTTTCTTTAAATTTAGTTGCCTGTGATGGATAATCCTTTTTATTAATCCTACAGTTGGAGCTCACCTAGGTGGGAGTGGGACCTTGCTTGTTGTGACTCCTTCCCTGTTAGCCTACTAGCCTGCTACTACTACCACCACCATTAAGAAGGCACCTTGGGAAACCCTGCAGTAAGTTTTGGAAGATAGAGAGAGGTAGTAGCCATTGCTTTATCTTCAGGTAAGGGAACTATGGAGTGAAGTAAAATAGTTTAGTCAGTAATGGTCAATAATATGAGGTAGTATGACATGGGTATAACTAACTATAGCTATCTGGTATGCATACACTTTGATAAGCAAGCAGATCACAAAACAGGTTTTCGAAAACACAGCAGTGCAAAGTAAAAGTAAAGAACAGTACAATTACAATAAAGTGCTTTCTTTTCCTTGTTTTTAATAATAAAAACCCACTCTCTCCACCCACAACAGGCCCATCCCTCTCCCTAAACAAATCATCCTGTCCCCAACCAATGTCCATAGAAAACTCAAAAATGTCCAAGGTAACTCCCAACTCCCTTCCCAATTCCCACCCTCTCCACCCACAACAAAAGTCCCTCCCACCAAAAGATAAAATTAAAAAAGGGCTAGAAGAGGGTGTTCTCCACGTGGGTCCAGAGCTCCTCCTGGTTTTGCTCCAGGTATGCCATTTGACTGTCCAGGTGTACCAGATGCTGGAGGACGCAGCACTAAAACAGGCGGTCTGAGCATGAGAGGCGACAGCACTGGTGGGTGCACGAGCAGATGCCATCTGCCGGCGGCACTGT
This sequence comes from Calotriton arnoldi, assembly GCA_963921515.1. Lineage (NCBI taxonomy): Eukaryota > Metazoa > Chordata > Amphibia > Caudata > Salamandridae > Calotriton > Calotriton arnoldi. Next base: position 662,819 of record CAWUFW010006831.1, read on the forward strand.
CAATGTTGTTGCGGGGAGGCTAGAGATGCTGGTGGCTGGCTGGAGACCTGTGGCCCGGGGCAGTGGCAGATGCCTCAGCCTCATCTTCCTCCAGAGCCACCAGCCGTTGATATGCTACCCGGATGGCCTCCTTCCCCTGCTGCCTCAGCCCAGGTGCTATCTCCTGGTGTTTAGGTGGACCAGCAGGAGTAGCTACATCAAGAAAGAACAAAAAAAGAAAAAAGACAAATGGTAAAGAGTGCTATGTGCAAAAACTTGTCTAAAATTATATAGTAGCACAGTAGCAGTACATTGCTGGTCCCAAAGGGCCATTTTGTACCCACACATGCCTCACATAAAAGCACTGACTTCCTGGAATGAATTAAGGCAGAATAACAGCACACCACATTAAAAAAACTGTTATTTTTTTTCTTTTAAAGGATTTCCTAGTAAAAAGCTAAACAGACACTTTTTGTGGAAAAATTAAAATAAATTACCTCTCATTAATGAGCAGGGCATTATATACTATGGAGTACAAGTATTCTTGTTGTGATAAATTAGTGGAGGAATACTAGCTAGCGAGTCAGGTACTTTGGTACTGTCTTCTGCTGTCTGCATATGTGGCATCTGTAATGGACAATTATCTTACTTTAATTCCAATGGCCCTGCTCTTCTCCAAATGCCTTTCAATTCTACCCTCACTCCAAAGAGGCAGATGAATAATAATGATAGTACGTCACATATAAAATGCGGGTATCTTGCCTGCTGTAAGTAGATGGTGGGAAAAACGATGCACTGCAGTACAGGGAAAGGAACGGGGTATATATAGATTGTATTTGGCACCTTCGTCACAGAGTATTCCATCTGCAATACTTGAAATCAGGCATTTAGCCCCACTTTACTTTCTGGCCTCGCCCTGCACCACAAAATATTTCCAACAAATACATGCGCTTGGCAGTAAGGAAAAGAAACTTACTGTACTGCAGGTTAAGTTAGAGGGATTAGGCCGGGTAGGTAGAGGTTTTGCTATAGAATAGTGTGGTGTCACTGATCATATTCATGTGACTAAGCTTTGGCTTAGTCAGTCACTGTAGTTGATGACTGTCAAAAGGGAACAATTTGAACAGGCGTAAATCTGTTATGGAAGCCAATAAATATATGAATCACTTGGCCAGAAAAATGTGGCACATGCCAAGAACGGATTTTTCAATTTTTTGGGTAGGCTGGGACAGAAATTAGGAAAGAAGAAAGGAGTTATGTACCAGGAAGTGACTGAGGGGGCAAAGGGAGGGAACGGAAAACTTTGCAAATGCTGCATTCACTGAAACAGACTCACATTGCAGAGCCAACACTATGGTGCCAAATTGAACCATGCTTCAATTAGGTCATGGATGGCGAAATGCCATGGGCAGGGGGTGATGAATGATGATGGGTGGGATACATATCTGTCTCACTTAACAAATACAGTGAGTTAAGGAGTAGACATAAAATTAAAATACCGCCCACATTGAACCAAAGCTTTGATAAAACCAAGAAAGTGAAGTAGGTGAACACACCCCTCTCCAGAAGAGCTACCTTTTTCTTCATCCAAGCAATTATCCATTCATCCTTTCATTGATCTATTCACTCTTTGATACCCACCATTTAAGCCATTCGAATCCATCCATCTGTATATCCATCCATACCTTTCAACTATCCTTTAACCCATCCATCCATTTATCCACCTAAGCATCTTTTGACCCATCCACCCTTTTACCCATCCTTTAACCCACCCAAGCATCTTTTCAGCCATCCACCCTTTCACCCACCAAGGCATCCTTTCACCCATATACCCTTTCATCTATCCTTTCACCCACCCATGCATCCTATGACTCACCTATGCATCCTTTCATCCACCCACGCATCCTTTCACTCATACACCATTTCATCCATCCTTTCTTTTAACTTTCCATCCTTCTTTTCCTTTTCCACCAACCCATAATTTTTAGCGTTCGTTATGTGCTTTTGTCTGCTGAGCTGTAGGTGGAAAAGGCCATTAAGAACTCAACCCCTGCTGTAGCTGCTGAAGTGGAGGGTTCAAAATGCCCCTGCAGTGAGTACAATAGTAATTGTCAATGAACAAGCTATGTGACTTACCACCTCCTATCCCTACCGCCGCTGGGACTCTCCCTCCAACCGCCACCACGTCTGCTGCACTGGCGCTGCCGCTGGCCCCGACACTGATGGTCTATGTGGATAGAAAAAACATTACACATTTTAGATGCCAGATATGCCTCCCCTTTTTATTATTAATTGTTTTTTAATGCATCACTACAATTCAGTTAGCAGTATCTTCTATCAAAAAAATCACTTTGGGCATTTTCTTGGTTGACAATGTTAGAAAAGCTGGGTAGCGAAGATAACCAAAAACTTTTTCTAATGGAGGGACAGAGCTATGATGACTCTGAGTCATTGAAGCGCAATGAAGGAGTGGAATAATTGGTCAATGAAGGTCATATGATCTTGGTTGGCAAATACAATGGGACAAGTCCTCATACTACTTTCCAGCCATGCTGCATTGTCATCAAAACTGCTGGTATACTACTGTATTAATGAATGATAATACATACAACACAACATTGGGGAGGTCCACCATGACCATGGCAACTCTTTCATTTTACTGTTTGAGCACGAGCAAGAAAAAGAAAGCCTCCTCAACAAACATGCATAAAATAGCTTACGTGGGCATGCAATCTTCAAAGTAGAGTACCTGTACTAAAATCTGTTCTCTTAGTCTTACAGTACCAGTACACAAGATAAATAAGGGGAGAGGGAAAGCTTACTAACAAAGCAGAAGAAATCTACAGACTAGTTGTAGGAAGCTGGTTCATTATACACTATACCAAAGTAAGGCATAGTGTGCACAGAGTCTAGTGGATCCCCAGAGGCTTTACAGAGGCTAAAGTAGATAATACTAATTCTCTCTTTTGTGGTAGTGTGGGCGGCAGTTTGGCTGTGTTAAGCATTTGCTGTACACACTCAGGCAAGAAATGACTACACACACTCAATGACTAAATCTGAGACCAATTGCTTGTAAAAATATTACTTTTTGTATGTTTATTACATAGAACTAAAAATACTTTGTTGCAGTAAAATACGGTTTGTAAAATCACAGTTTTTTAGGATAAAAAGTAAATAGTGAATTTTTCAAACAGTTTAATATTAACCTATGGAAGGAAAATAATCATGCAATTTCACAGGTAAATACACAACTTACAATTCCAGTCTTCGGGTTTTAGGAACAACACTGGGCAAGGGTCAGGTAAGTTTAGAGACTGCACCACCAGTGGCACTGGGGGCACCTGGGTGCAGAGGTCAAATTCGGTCACTGGGGCCCAATGTTAACCAATGGAGACTGGGGGCACTCAAAGCGTTGCCGGTTGAAGGTAAGTAAAATCGGAGTTGGGGGTCAGTCTCCAGGGGTTTAGATCAGCACTGAAGGGGCCATGAGGTAGCACCAAACACACACCCTAAGCAGCAGAGAGGTGGCGGGGTGAAGAGTGCCAACACAGCGTCGGGTACCCAATACAAATCAATGGAGAATGAAGATTTCAAAGAAAGGCTGCAGGCTCGGACCAGGAAGCTGAACGAAGGAAACCAGTGGCTCTCAAGGTATTTTAGGATGCTGAAGAGCTCAGGGACACTGTTGGTGGAGCTCCCCAAGGCCGGGGGGTTGAGAGCCGGTCGCTGTTGGGAGACCCTTCGTTGTGAGGCTGCAGGCGTCGAAGTGGAGTCCAGGAGAGGTCACTCTGGAGTGGACTCAAGCTCAGGACCGCTGGGGAACCATCTTGGGACTGGTGGGCCACTTCGACTTGGGCCGGAGGCGTCGGGTGCAGAGGTAGGTCCGGAGGTCTGATTGTGCGGTTCAGCAGGGAACTGAAGCTCTTGTTGTTGGTTTCTTTGTGGACAGGGCAGCTGTCCTCTGTAGTTCATGCCCTTTCAGTCCTTCCAAGGTTTTGGAGGTCACTGGACCCGCAGGACGAGTCGCTTTTTGGAGCAAGTTTCTTCGAGGGCTGCAGACAGGCCGGTAGGGCTGGGGCCAAGTCAGTTGTCATCTGGAGTCTTCACTGCTGCTATGGCTCTTCGGTCCTTCTTCTTCTTTAGGTCACCAGGAATCTAAGGATCAAGGTTCAGGGGTGCCCCCTAATAACTCAATTTAGGGGCGTTAGAGGTGCTGGCAGGTAGTAGCCAATGGGCTACTTACCTATAGGGCGACTACACCCTTTGTATGTCCACTTCCTTTGGGGAGGGGGCATACTGCTAATCCTATTGGCTGAAATCCTCACAAACAATATGGAGGATTTTCAAAGGAGGGATCACTTCAGCTCAGGACACCTTAGGCTCAGAGGGTACATAGCTATCCTGATTACCAATTTTTACTGCCAAAAGTGGGTATTTCCACTAGGTGGAGAGGCCCTGGCTAGCATAACAAAGGGCAGGAAGCCTTTAAGACTCACCGCCCTTGAATGCTGTTCCTGCTTGGGGGTAGGTGTGAAGAATCTCCACCTAGAGCAGGCTTTGTTTCTGACCCATGAGAGCACAAGGGTAGCACCTCAGGGGGCCGGAAACATGTCTGGAAGTGGAAGGCTGGTGCAGACCAGTCAGTCACACACTAGCGGTTAGGTAGGTTTTCAGGGGGCACCTCTGAGGTGCCCCATAAGTGCATTTATTAATGAATACAACACTGGCATCAGTGTTGGCTCATTAATCTGAGATGTTTGGTATCAAACACCTTGGGATTCGATGAAGCCATCATGGAGCTGTGGAACTCATATTGACAAGCTTCCAGCCCATGTACTCAGTATGGCTTCACTAAGCACTTATAATGCCTAAGAATGGACTTAGACGCTATAGTGGCATACCTGCTCAAGCAGTTATGCCCTCACAAGAGGTTTAGTGCACCCTGCCTTAGGGCTGTAAAGCCTGCTGTAGGGGTGACTTATCTATGCCACTTGCTTAGCTTGCAGTCCTGGCACCTCTTCACTTTTAGCTGCACCAAAACACGCAGGCTGCAGTGGCAGTGTGCATGTGTTTGGTGAAGGACCTCTTAGGGTGGCATAATACATGCTGCAGCCCTTAGGACCCTCTCTGGGAACAATGCCCTTGGTATCACTGGTTCCTTTTACAAGGGGTTTATATGTGGGCCAGAGCTGTGCCAATTGTGGAAACAAAGGTACAGTTTTGGGAAAGAGAACAGGCAATGGGAACCTGCTTATCAGGACCCCAGTGTACATACAGTCAAAGTTGCATCAGAGTCAGGCAAAAGGTGGGGAGTAACCATGCCAAAAGGAGTACATTTCCTACACTAGTACAGACAGAAGGAAGTCAGCTACAGAAACATGAAATGTAAAAAAAAACTAGGATAATGCAGGGATAACGAGAATTTAACAAACCTTAGGTAGAACAAAGAGGAGTAGGAAAAAAAAGTAGACAGGCACAGTAAAATAATAAAATTAAAATAATTCTAAATGGGGAGAGGAAAAAGTTGGGTAAATAATAATATGAACAGGAGGACTTACTGGGGCCAGCTGATATGTCAGCTGCAGTGCTGGTGGTGAACAAAGCAAACACAAGGAGATGATGGACGGAGCGCTGAAACTTTTCAGACACTCACCCCCAGTCACAGATCTGGGTTGAATCCATCATCGTTCTTTAGCTCACTTTGCCACCCCAGTTCAGACACAGCTATATGCAAATCAGTCTTGACCCTGTGCCTCATAGGAACAGTCCATCCCGAACTGCCAAGCCATGTCTTCCCTGGACCGGAAACAAGCATCCTGGGACCGGTTTTGGGCTAACAGCCCTCATCAGCCAGGCTAGCTTGAATCCAGTGGCAAAGTGAGCAAGGGACCCACATCTGGGCATACCCTGCCAACTTAGGGCGAACAAAGCAAACACAAGGAGATGAAGGATGGAGCGCTGAAACTTTTCGGACACTCACCCCCAGGCACAGATCTGGGTTGAATCCATCATCGTTCTTTAGCTCACTTTGCCACCCCAGTTCAGACACAGCTATATGCAAATCAGTCTTGACCCTGTGCCTCATGGGAACAGTCCAGACCGAACTGCCAAGCCATGTCTTCCCTGGACCGGAAACAAGCATCCTGGGACCGGTTTTGGGCTAACAGCCCTCATCAGCCAGGCTAGCTTGAATCCAGTGGCAAAGTGAGCAAGGGACCCACGTCTGGGCATACCCTGCCAACTTAGGGCGAACAATGCAAACACAAGGAGATGAAGGACGGAGCGCTGAAACGTTTCAGACACTCACCCCCAGGCACAGATCTGGGTTGAATCCATCATCGTTCTTTAGCTCACTTTGCCACCCCAGTTCAGACACAGCTATATGCAAATCAGTCTTGACCCTGTGCCTCATGGGAACAGTCCAGCCCGAACTGCCAAGCCATGTCTTCCCTGGACCGGAAACAAACATCCTGGTACCGGTTTCGGGCTAACAGCCCTCATCAGCCAGGCTAGCTTGAATCCAGTGGCAAAGTGAGCAAGGGACCCACGTCTGGGCATACCCTGCTAACTTAGGGCGAACAAAGCAAACACAAGGAGATGATGGACGGAGCGCTGAAACTTTCAGACACTCACCCCCAGTCACAGATCTGGGTTGAATCCATCATCGTTCTTTAGCTCACTTCGCCACTCCAGTTCAGACTCAGCTATATGCAAATCAGTCTTGACCCTGTGCCTCATGGGAACAGTCCAGCCCAAACTGCCAAGCCAAGTCTTCCCTGGACCGGAAACAAGCATCCTGGGACTGGTTTCGGGGTAACACCCCTCTTCAGCCAGGCTAGCTTGAATCCAGTGGCAAAGTGAGCAAGGGACCCACGTCTGGGCATACCATACCGACTTAGGGCAGGGAATGAGCTGGAATGTACCCAGTCATAGCAGCAGAAAAGACTCCAACTACAAATAACTGAAAGCAAGGAAATGATAATGAGAAAGCTGCAAGAAAAACTGACACTGATAGCAAATCAGGGGTTGACATTTTAGATGCTTTGTTATTTTCATGTCCAACGACATATGTGGCTCCCACAACTGTCGTGTAGGTTCTATATTGCCCATACAGGACCTGCGCGTTCGGATAACATAAACTGCGGGTTTTGTGGCAGACTGATTCTGAGCACCCCCACCAAGAAATGTTAGCCTGTTTGCTTAAGCTAGCTCACAGTGCCACTAGTGTATCCTCTTATCGGGGAGAGATTAGTTTCTGGCAACCTTAGAACATGACAACCCTGATCCCTCAAGATTGTGGAAACAATGTACTACTTTTCGCTCAGTCACTCGTGCTCACTTATCTTATCAGGGGAGAGGAGTTGGCCTAACGGCTAGGGCGGTCGACCTCGAATCTGGGGAACTGGGTTCGAGTCTCGGCAATGACGCTGAACATCCTGTGATTCTGGGCAAATCACTTAATCTCCCTGTGCCTAACAAAAATGAATGTGTCCTCATGTAATGCAACTGGTGCTATGTAAAGCGCTCTGATACCCGATTCGGGTCAAGTTCGTGCTATATAAAACTGTGTAAAAAACAAAAACAAAAAAAAAATCTTGTCTCAGAGATACACAGAATAAACAGCCTGGGCGTTTCAATAAGGGTTTATTGAACAGTTGTTATTCTTGTGTAGAATATATGAGCTGCAACAACCATTAGACAGTAGCAGAGATATATGATTAGCAGTACAATGAATATAAATGGATAGTACAGTTCTACCATCTTGCAATACGCATGAATAAATACATGAATATAAAATGCATTGATAAAAGAAAGCGCGTACTCCTACGATGCCTATCTAGATGTACCTAAGTGCACCTAGCATGTGAGTAGGTGTAAAGCCAAGAATCCCTCTAGGATTAGTCGAACCCCATTACCTGAAGTGTGAGAATGTAGGAGCCCTTCTTGGTCTCGAGTTGGACACCGCGCAAGGGATGTTCAGACCACTGTCAGCTGGAGCGTCTGCATGCAGGAGCCTCAGCGTCTCTGGTCAGTGTGTCGGCCTGGAAGTCTCAGTTCCCTCTGCCTAACAGTAGCAAGAGGTGCTATATTTATACAGAAAGCATCTAGGGCTCCTTTGTCCCTTGTTGCTTGTATTAGCCATTGTTGGATTTGAGGATGACGTATGGGATGAACTGTGTACGTAGATATGGGGAGGAAGGTGGTGTATCCCCAGCCTGGTTTCTAAGAACCCTTATGAATATACATTCATACTGTGTGAGTCTATTGATGGAGTTATAGGACTCTATTGTTCAGGAGAAACCCTCCTTCTGCACCCAGGACTAGAACTAGGTAAAGGTTCAATCCTAAAAGGCTTGTTACAGTGTAGTGTAGGGGAGGTAATGTAGGTGAAGGTGTATTATGTTACCCGGGCCTATATTAGGGTACCTATATGAAGCATAACACAACAAGCTACAGCCGCTGTTGATCTAAATATATCTCAGATGGACAGACCACTTCTGGTACTTCTGGTACTTCTGATTGCAACTGCACTTGTTGAAGCAGCCCCTACAGTAATATCTTTAGGTTTTACTGCTTCTATTGTGAGTGCTCCTGCACAAATGTCACAGGTTGTCTCAGCTCAGACATTAGACATTAGCAGTGCCTATTGCAACTGCACCAACAACTTTTGTTCCAAACCCTACTGTTCCTGATCCTGTTGCCTGGACTTCACCACAAAATGTTCAATCATTAAGAAATGGAAGAAGAATTGTCTTTACAACACCTGTTGCACAGGGAGAGACAGGGCCATTTGATGATCGGTTTGAAGAAACTCCAGAAAATAAAAAGATAGGAGAAATAGAAAGACCATCTACTAGCCAGGAAAGGGTAAGGCCTCTAAATGTGCCAAAATTGAAGGTTGGATTGGAAGAAATTATTAAAGAATGTCTGGATATTTCACATTTGAATTTATATCAGAAAAATTAATCGACATATATGAGTAAAGAAATCACAAGACAAGCAGCTGCCACACATGACAGATTAACTGAGTTGGCAAGAAAACATGAGGTGGATCTCTCAAAGTGTGTTCCTTTACAGAAGAGTTTCAGGGCATAGTTAGATATTGAAGATATTGCGACAATGCTATCTTCAGGAATGAGATTACTCATTGCGGAATTTGTAAAATGCATCCACAAATGGAGCGATTTTGACAGCTTAGAGAGTGTTGTGTAGTTCCTATAAAACCTATATAGGATCTGCACGATTAGACAACATACACTGTAGAATTGGTGTCAGACTGATTCTAGACACCCCCGCCGGGTATGTTGGCCTGTATACCAGCTAGCTCACAGTGCCACTAGAAACTCCTCTTTCCAAGGAGAGAATAGTTCTTGGCAACTATCGAAAATGACAACTCTGATCCCTCAGAACCGTAGAAACAGTGTACTACCTTTCGCTCAGTCACTCGTGCTCACTTAGTCTCAGAGAGATACACAGAATAAACGGTATGGACGTTTTTCAATAAGCATTTATTGAACAGTCGTTATTCTAGTGTAAAATAGGGTTGCTGAAACAACCATTAGACAGTAACAGATATAAATGATTAGAAGCACTAAGAAAGTAAAAGGATGGTAGATTTCTACCATTTTGCTATAACCATGAATACAGACAAGTATATAAAATACATGACAATAAAATGCGTACTCCTACGATGCTACCCTAACTAGATGTACCTAAATGTACCTAGCATGTATGTAGGTGTTAAGCCAAGAATCCCTCTAGGATAAAGTCAACCCCATTACCTGAAGTGAGAGACTGTGGGACCCCGTCTTGGTCTCGAGTTGGACACCCCACAAGGGATGTTAGACCACTGCGAGCTGGAGTATCTGAATGCAGAACCTCAGCGTCTCGCGTCAGTGTGTCGGCAGGGAAAGCCTGATCTCCTCTACTTGTCTCAGCAAGATGTGATGTTTTTTACCCAAAGGTCTCCCCGGGGGTCTACCTTGCTGTGCCACTTGTCGGACTTAGGATGACATCAGGAATGAACTTTACACATAGTTATTATATAGGACATGGTAGTCCTGCTGAGTTTCCAAGAATCCTCATGCATAATGTATGAGGTCTTTACCAGGGAAAATCCTGCGTTCCGTGTGCAGTGTTGTATCTAGGTAAAAGGTCAGTCCCTAAGAACCGTTATGTATGTAATGTAGGGAAGAATATAGGTGAAGGGTTAGGATGTTACCTGAACCTATATTGGGGTCCCCATATGGAATATAACAAGAGCAAATGGCTAAAATGAAAGGAAAAGAAAAAGAAACAATCAGAGCTACAGAAGCAAATGGTAAGCAACCACCAGTACCCTCAGATGAAGATGAGGCTTTAACTTTCCCTATGAGGGAGATACTAGGTGGCGGGTATGTTCATGTACCGTGCAGTAGAGGTGATCTTGCAACATTCACAAACAACTTTCCGAAATTAAGGGAGAATCCTGCTCAGTGGTATACGCAAGTTGACAGATTTGTAAACATTTCATAGCTTTTGAGGACAGAATTGAATAATTTCTTTTATATTGTGGTACTGAGTGATCTATGGGCTGAATGTAAGATAGCTGTGCAATGGCCAAATACTGAGCCTACTCGTGCACCTTTACCTGTGGTGATGGCAAAATATAATGAAGTGATTACCTTTTTAAAAAGGAAAGTTGCAGCAAGGGATATTGATTGGTTAAATATTAACAGAACTACTCAAGTAGCTAAAGAATTACAGGCTTATTTACAAACCCATTGTGCTGCCGGTGCGTCACTTTTTTTGACGCACCAATGGCACATTTTGCCTGCCCAGATTTACAAGGCCATGTAAAGTTACAAAGTGTTCTAAACCTGGGAATGCATCAGAATCCTACGCCTTCCCAGGGGAGGTGTAGGAGTGGTGCAATGAGAAGAAACACTTTTATTTCTCCTCGTTTTTTGCTCTTTTTATGTACACATAAAAGGAGCAAAATGCCATTAATGATTGTTTTGTGTAGGAAGGTGTCCCTTCCTGCACAACAACAATCATTCCTGCAATGCAGGCACCCTTGCACCATGGCGCAAGGGTGTCTGCGTTGGCGCACAGCTGCTGTTTGTGCGCCGGCGCACGGGAGAAGGGCAGAAATGTGCGTATCTTGTAGATACCATGCATTTCTGCCCTTCTATTTTGATGCACATCAGTGCAGCAGGAAGGTTGCTGTGCTGCCGTGCATCAAAATATAGTAAATGAGGCCCTTAGTGCATGCTTTTTATGAACGATAGTTGCAGGTGCTTAAACAGCATAGCGGACAAGAAAATCATGAAAAAGGAGATATGAGGAGTTTTGTGTCACAGTTCATTCTTCAGTTGCGACTAGAGATCAGCATGTACATAAAACAGAATGTGATTTGTTGGCAGACGAAACCTTTAGAGGTGATTCTGAGGTATGCAATGCAAAATACTGTAGTGGTGAGCAAGAAATGTATCAGAAAATACTTTTTTTTTAAAGAAAAAATTATGTTGTCTCAGAATAATCTAGCTCACAAGGGATTCCAGCATCAATCACATGGAGGAAATATTGTGGAATGCAAGGAATTGGTTTTCAGATTGGAGGTCAAATTGCACAAGTTGGAGTTGGTGTTCAACAGGGTAGAGGTCGAGGTGCTCCGCCTAATCCAAATTCTAGAGTGGACATTGCAATGCTGAAGAAATCAACTTCTTCTCACTATTGTAACAGGCTCGGGCATTGGAAGAGAGAATGTAAACAGAATTCAAATCAAGTGAGTGGTGATGGGCAAATGCAAGAGATAAATCAAACATAAATGCAAAATGTACTAGTTCAGGTTCCAGTCCAACGAATGCAGACTCCAATAGGGTCACAAGTTCCTATGATGCAAGTCCCACAATCTTCCATGGTCCTGCACAATATGGGTAATCCCAGATATAATATGAATCAAGAACCAAAACCAAATTTAAGTCCATTACAAAATCAGAACCCATTTTAACTGTTCCCCATGTTGGATAATTGATACTGACAATTTCCAATGATGGTGCCTGAGGGAGGAGGAAGATTGCATACTTGGCACAGTCTTAGAGGTAGACTAAAATGGGCCATTTGCAGAAGGAGAGTTAATGACCACCAAGTGTCATTTCTCATCAACACGGGCGCTATGTAGCCATTCCACTGTTAGAACAGCGGAAGTCCCAGACCTACCACTCTCAGGAAAGAAGTTCAAAGTTGTAGGTGCCACAAATGAACAAATAACTAATCTTGTTTGAAAGAAAGCGCCTGTAAAAATAGGTTAATTTGAGGAGGATCACCAATTTGTGGTATTGTGGTATGTGATGCAAGTCCCGTAAATCTGATAGGAAGGGATCTTTTGTGCAAGTTAAATTGCACATTTACTGCACATCGAATGGTGTTGAATTTCTAATGCATGATGAAGATATTGAACTTAAAATGGCCCGACAAGAAATAGCCGGAGGATTGTATCCTGTCAGAATGGTAGAGGATTACCCTCCCGACTTACGAGATACTGTAAAATCAATGTATGGGAATTTTCGGGGAAAGATATAGGACTAATCAAAGGTGTAGAACCACTCAACCAGTCTGAATCACACTAAAGCCAAACACAGTTTTCCCAAGAACACCACCATATAATTTGACACCTGAGATAGTGGCTGGAATAAGGGATTTTGAAGGACATTATCGGAAGTCCTTGAAATTCGCCTATCACGGGTTTACAGAAGCCCAATGGGAAGTATCGAATTGTACAGGGTCTTCAAAAAATTAACAATATATTTGTGCTATATTGTCCCCTGGTACTGAATGCAGCAACAATACTATTACAGTTTTCCTGCACTGAAGAATGGTTTACTGCTATGGATCTCTGTCAGACATTTTTCTCTATCCTGTTGCATAAGGACAGTCAATTCCTGTTCTCATTTGTATTTAGAGATAGAGTTTTAGCATGGTGCTGAGTTCCACAAGGGTATATAGACTCTAAAGAGAGTCCTTCAATCAGATCTTAAAAAAGAATCTTGAGACTCTGCAGATGCCATGCAATTCAGTTCTTGTGCAGTACATAGATGACCTGCATGTGTCAAGTACACAAAACACAATTGCTCTTTTAAATCATTGAGCTAAGAACGGACACAAGGTGTCGCAGAGCAAATTACAATACTGTCAAAAAGAAGTCCTATATTTGGGAAATCTCATTGAGAAGAGAATAAAAAAAGCGTTGCAGGTGAGAATCGAGAAAATACTGAAAATGAACCCACCCAGAACTCAGAGAAGTCAGGGTGTTCCTGGGAATGGTTGGCTGCTGTAGACAGTGTAAATCAAACTAACCCATGGTGGCCAAGCCTTTACTGAGACTGACACAAAAAGATGTGCCTGATCTGCTTACATTGGACAAAGATTGCTTGAAAGCATTCCTAGAGCTGAGAGAAAGTCTCTGTCGAGTCCCGGCACTTGGAATGCCTGATTATAGTAAAATGTTCACATTGTTTTGCAGTGAGAGGGAGGGCTGCGCTTTCTCAGTGCTTACTCAGTTGCATGGAGACTCTCGAAGCGTGTGGAATACTTTTCAACCACTCTTGACCCTGTTGTCACAGGACTGCCCCGCTGCCTTAAAGTGGTTGCAGCAGTTGGTGTCAGTATTGAGAGATATGAGAGCATAGTGATGGGACACGCTCTTACAGTGATGGTCCTTCACACTGTGGAAACTTTGCTCACCCATACCCAAACACAGTACTTCACAAACAGCAGACTAAACAAATATGAACAATAAATACTTGCTGCGCACAATGCTGTTCTTAAGAGGTGCCAGACACTCAATCCAGCTGCATTGTTACCATTGCATGAAAATAAAATTGATGGAAATTAAGTTACAGATCTGGATGTTAGAGGTGTTACGGATTATGCACCAAGGCAAGACCAGACCATCTTTAATGATGAACCTCTCAATGAGCCGGGCTATGTAATTTTTGTGGATAGCTCATGTTTACGAGACAATGAGGGAGCTTCAAGAGTAGCTTAAGCTGTTTGTACAATTCAGGCAGTGGTCGAAGTCTTCAGGCTTTGGGGTGTTACCTCTGCACAAGTGGCAGAAATAATTGCCCTTACAAAAGCATGCAATATTTCCGCTCAATTGTAGAATTGGGCGGAGTTCACGGAGTAGCATGGAATTCTGCGGAGTTGCATAAAACTCAGTGGAATTCCACAGAGTTCCGCTCTGCCCTAGATATCAGTCTGTCACATTGCATCTTTTGCTTACAAAGACAGCAAACCTCCATACAATGCATTGTAACTCTGAAACAAATAATCAGCCAACTCTGCCATCAAAGAGAAACTGCAATCCTGGGATTATATAGACAAAGGTGTTGCATGAATTTATGACCTTGCCTGGGAGTTGGCCGTGCTTAGTGATCCTGCTCACCTCGCTGCCTTCTGCATTGCTCCCGGGCATGGCGACAGATACCCTCAAAGGCCCCCATGATCTCGGGCCAGTCGTCTCCCTTCGGTAGTACCTGCGAGGTCAGGGCAAGTCTCATTTTGTCTCCCGCTCTGCAGAGCCCGTGAAGCGCACTGCTTCCAGCTCCATTTCCAGGTACCCCATGGCTTATGTCCTCACTTCCGCCCGGTGCTCCTTAAAAACTAGTGGCTACACTGGCTATTAAAAAAAATATCTCTCACCTCCAGCAGCTGCACCCAAGAGAAACACAGTTTGAGAGAGGTCAGCAGTACAGTTTTTTATTAGAACTCTATTGTTCCAATGGTAGCAGAAGCATTAAAGGGACCAGAGGCACATCTTGACTAGTACCAGGAGGGTGTACTTATTAGCATGGTTAACTGCAAAGAGGTTGTTTGAGCTAGCGTTATAGTTTTTCTATCAATGGGCACATTGTATTTGAGGAACCTGTCTGCTACTTTCAGGTTAGGCATGTGTGTTTCTGGCTCAGCACCACTATGGTGTGTGCTTTCATTTTGTTGTCCCTGCCATCCAGTATGGCCTTCCATTGGCTATTAAAGGCTGGGCTTTTCCCTCTTCTTTGTGGGTGCTTGCCATGCCCCGATGGAGTCTTGCTGAGCCACACCTGGGGAAAGAAACGCTGGTTGCATACTAAGGGGTGGGCGGTGGGGGCAAACTCCACCACGCTGCAAAATCTGAGTTTTTTGCTGAACTCCGTGCTCCTAGCAGAGCGCAAAGTCGCAAAATTCCACAAACTCCACCCACGGAGCGGAGTTAACCGCCCACCCCTACTCAATTGAGAGTGACTATATTTACAGATAGTCAGTATGGCTTTGGTATGGTCCATGATTTGGGGCAGTTGTGGTCACATAGGGGATTTAGGACGGCATCTGCTTCTTGGATACGTAATGAATAATATGTGATTAAATTATTAGAAGCCTTGCAGTTACCACAAGAGAGTGCCATAGTTAAATGTGCAGCTCACATAACTTGAAATGATTATGTCATAGTTGGAAATAGATATGCTGATGAAGTTGCATGATATTGTGCAATTGTGGCATGCACATTTGATAGAGAATATACAAATGGATCTGATGAAGTCACTACCTTTTCAATGTTGTTGTCAGTAGCTGATACTTGGGAAGAAATCAAAAGATTGCAGGAAAAGGTTTCAGAGGTATAATAGCAAGGGTGGATCAGAGCGGGATGTGTTACATTTGGGTTTCAGCTGACAAAAGAACAGTGTTGCCAAATAGCCTCTTGTTTTCCATAACACGTAATTGAAAGGGAAGCTATTGTTAGATTGTTCAGACAGAACTGTTTAATCCCAGATTCAGAGTTGTAGCTGAAGAGCTATGCCATAGGTGTGTGATATGTCAGCAGATGAATGTAGTGAGGAGAACCCCTATAACATTTAGTCACATTGGAAGATCAGGAGGACCCTTTAATAGGATGCAGTTGGATTTTATCGTAATGCCTGCGTGTAACGAGCTGAGATATATCCTGGGTATAGTGTGCATTTTCTCCCGATAGGTGGAACCCTACCCAAAGCAGAGAAATTTATGCCAAACCGCTGTTACGCGAACTCATTCCACAGTTAGGATTTCCATTTTTTCTCTAGTCAGACCAAGGGACCCATTTTAATAATGAGGTCCTTAGAATGCTGTGTGTGGCGCTTCAAGTGGAACAGAGATTGCCCTGTAGCTATCTTCCCAAGGCTTCAGGGATTGTTGAACAGTTACAAGGAAATGCTGAAAAATCGATTGGCCAAAGTCTGTGCATCTACCCTTCTGAAATGGCCAGATGCTTTACCACCGGGTTGATGAGTCTTTGAAACACCCCTGACAGGAGGCCTGGATTGTTTTCTACAAAAGTCTCCTGGGTCGTGCTATGAAACTGCCTGCTGTGCCTGCAAATGCACTTGTAAACATCACAGATGGCATGATACTTGATTACTGCACAGGATTAGCTGATGTGGTGCATTCTGATTCTCACCAGATTGGAGCTGCTTCTGCCAATCCATATCAGGAGCAGTGCCACGACCTTAACCCTGGTGACTGGGTTTTGGTGAATAAGCATGTGCAAAAATCCTGTCTGGAGTCGAGGTGGAAAGTCCCCTACCAGGTTATCCTGATTACCAACACTGCTGTCAAATGTGCCAGGATACCTAATTGGGTGCATGATTCACACACCCAGAGAGTGAGATGCCCTTATGGCGAAGTAATGTTCTTTGAGCCAAGTCTGAGGTCTCCTGTACCCGTACTTCCTGAAGGACCAAAGGGCGGTGAAGTACAGCAAAGTCTTTCACCGGTACAAGTTCCTCAAATCTCGCAGAGTGGTGTGGAAATACCCACTGAAAATGAAGAATTGAGAGATGAAAATAAAAGAACTGTTGAATTACTGCAAGAGCAACCAAATGATCCAGATGAAGAGACAAGTGTGAGAAGAGAAAGACCCCTATGTAGATTGGAATGGGTAAATGATCGGAGGAAATTGTGATCTGGGGTGTTAGTTGTACGAATACCACAAACCATCATCGAAGAAAGAGAGCCTAGTGGTATAAGTGAAAGAGAAGAGAAACAATAGACCCCAAAGAGATCTAAGAGAACTAGAGTACCTTGTCGTTGATATTCTGCACCTGAAAGGACATATTACTAAGGGAATGTGCCTAATACGTCAGATCAAAGTCCTAAAGAACTAAGATCAAACTCATTTGAACCTCCATGATATGGCACTCTAAAACAGCATTGATTTCAGCAAGATTTTTAAACAAATATTACAATCAAAGCAAGAACTTGACAAGCACAATTTAGTGAATTCAAACCTGAAAGGAATGACACAACAAATGATGACCTGTGCTTAAAGTAGAAAAATAAAAGACTGATACAAATGAATTTGACAACAAACAGTTAACAAAGGTGAATAAAAAGAATTAAGAAGAATTCCATAGAGCTAAGGTTGCAGTAGAAGAGTAGGGATAACACACTGAGAAGAAGATGGAGTAGGGCTAGTGATGTCTCACAAAGATTATTGTACATAAGCTGAATGAAATAACTGCAAGTTAATCATCAAAGTTGCTCATTTTCACAAGTAGAAGTCAACACAGAATATGGAATCTGCCTGCAGCTATATTCTACTAAAGGTCTGACTGTAAAAAAACATGTGTATCCTAACCAAGGCTAAGTGTAGAATAGTGATTATTGTCCCACTAATAGTTGTTGTCCTAGCATTTATAATCCTTTTATTTGGAATAAGTTTTACACCAGAGATACAAACACTTAGATCTGCCCCTGCATCTACAACACCTGTGCACACAATAGATGAGACAAAATCAAAAGCTTAATTTATAGATTTGCCAAAAGAAGATTTTTCAACAAATGTTTAGTCTAGAGTAGTACAGGAATACACTCAAGCCTTAGACATTAAGGACTGGTACGCTTGCGCACACTTACCTTCTTCAACTGCAGAAGATGTGACTTACCATCACATCCCACTTTCATATGCAAATACATGTAGTATTTTAGTTTATTCTACAGACAGGAACGTTTTGAATATTTTTTTTCCAATTATGATATGATCATTTCTAAGGTTCCCCTTCAGAAAAGAATGAATCCCCATCCGCAAGCAAAAGACATGGAAATTGCATGGTATTTCTTTAGATACCCTACAGTTATAGACACTGTCAAGGCATATGAAAATAATTTAACCTGTTTAATGAGTCCCTTAGAGAAGAAGTTAATTTTAAAATTAGAGGAAAGAAGAGCTCACATTTTTCATAAGGCAAATAAGGAGGAAGAATGGGTTGAAGAAAGAGGAATACAATAAGAAAATGGTGTATCCTAAATTAAAATTAGATAGACAACAACAAGGGAAATTATGTGTTTACAAATCAAGAAACCAGTGTAGAAAGAGACACATTGGGTTAGTAGTTGTGAACACACATGTAACGTTTTGGGAGGGCCTGTCCAAATTTTAACAGAGAAAGAAGCAGTTATTCACGGAGTCTATTTTGTTTGTGCATAGGATGCCTATTTCTAGTAACCTACTGATTGGGAGTATGTTTGCCATTTAGCTTTATTGCTTCCTAAAATGTATCATGTGACTAGCATAGATGCTTTAACCATGACATCACCCCATAGACACATCCATAGTACTAGTGATGGGACACAATTAGTGGGAGACATTTTTGGAGTAATCATGCCACCAGTAGGAGTAGTCTTAAACAAAGAGAAAATTAGAAAGTTATCTAGAGCAGGAGATAAACTGGCTACTAGTACATCTGGTGGCAGTTAACACAGAATTAGTGGCTACTAGATCAATGGTTTTGCAAGATCGATTAGCTTTAGATATTTTGTTAGCAGAGAAAGGCGGATTCTGTAAGATGTTGAAGGCTCAACATTGCTGTTCATATACTCCCAATGAAAGTAGAAAGATAGAAGAATTTTCAAAAAACATTTCTGACCTTAAACCTGAATTAGACCCTTTAGAAACCACTAGTGTATTATGGACTATAGGCAAAGGAGATTCTGTTTATTCAATTGGGTTCCAGTAGAAGGAGAACTTTTTAGAGTCATAATAAAACCTGTATTGTATTTGTTTGATAAGCTTAGATGCTTAATAAAAGGGATTTAGATGTTATTTAACAAGGAAGAAAAATAAAGAAAGGCAAATCAGAAAAGAAATAGAAATGGAGGAATGAAAGAATAGAGCATACAAGAAGTTGAAGGAGACAGAAACATAGAAAAACTAAATTTGATGACACAGCGGAAGGAAAAAGTGCACTTTAACAGAGTCATTTGTAAAGAAGAAAATGTGATGGTTTTTCAACCATCAGAGGGGGGAACTGCAAGATCAAATTTTATTTGCCAACAAAAATGCTTTTTATTAAAAATATGCAAAAGCCTACGTTTAAATAGCACATATACTAAATGCAAATTTTGTAGGAGGTAATCATACTTAAATGCTGTAGGCCTGCAAGTGAAGCAAATAAGTGTTGATTTAAGTTAGCCTATCTGTTGATGCCATGTGAACTGAAAATAATGCATTAACATTCAAAGGCCTGTTTTCACGTTGACTCGTTATTTTCCACAAGATGTTTTTCCCTTTTTCTGCAAATTTTGTAACTTTTCAGAAGCCTTCTGTTAGTTAGTGAATGGGCATTTGTTTTCTATTAGACAACGGATATTGAGGTTCTCACTAGGAGGAGAGGAGGCAACAGGAAGGATGATTCATGAGAAGAACAGTCTGGACCGCAGAATGTGAACAATGTATCTTTCCAAGGTCTAACATCTATTGACCATTGTATGACTATGAGAAAAAGGGGAGTTTGCTTATTCCCAGGAGTTTACTGAAACACTATTGGAGGCTGCAGGAGACGAAAGTAAATAATATTGCCACCAAGAATATTGTATGTTTATATTAGTGCGTGTTCCTAGAGCAGGATAGGACTTTCCTTTGTGATATCCACTCAGAATGGCTTTTCCTTTAAGCACTGGCTGGGGACTCATCTCTGAATTTCTAATATCTGTCTTTATGGGAGATTGCTTAGTCTATTTCTTTGATGTCTGCCCGAATTATAGCTGAGAATACTTTCCAGCTTGACATGAAAAGGCTTTATGCCTATACATTGATTCTCTCATCTGAACTCTTTATTGAGTTTCAAACTGGCACTTTATTACCACCTTATTTAAAAATATCTAGATTATGGAATTTCCTTTATGGAACACGCTTGCTGCATAATTAAAATATTTATTATAATCTTGACTAATATTCTATTTTACCTTGATATATAAAATATCAATTATTGGATTATGTTCATTTTTAATGCTCATGCTTAAAAGATTTATACTTACTGAATAAACAATGAAGCACTAAAAGAATTGAGAATTAAGAATAAAACTCTTTAACTCACACAAATTCTCTTTATTGACTGTACCGAAAGTCATTAATGATTTATCATGTCATTTGATTGATGTAGATGCTTGTTCCTTTTTATTTCTCCTTGTTGATGAACAAAGGTCCATACGGCCAGTGGCGGGGCTTATTTAATGATTATTCCCAAAGATTGAGATATAGAAAACCCCGCTCTATCACTGCGTACATGCAAACATTTTTATGTGCATACAAAGGTCGATACCAAGGTCATGTGTTGCAGTAAACAATTCTTTATTTCAACCCCTCATCAGGGGTAGTAAGCACTATATAAATGCAAATTAAAATCTGAACAGAGGAATAAGGCTGGTGTTTCCCCGCTCACAGCATTGTTTGGTCTCTTTAAAGAACCTATGGCCTCAACAATCAGGAATAAACTAAAGTATCTATTACTCATTTACTCCATGACAGGACTGCCAATTAAATGTTGCCCTTTATACACGCAACTTCTCAAGAGTGCACCGCATCACCCGCATACTCCCTACCTATATTGAACTCTAGTTTGTGAAAACTTCTAGAGAGTGTTGGTGTATGTAATAAATGTAAGTAAAGATATGTCATGTACTATCAACTACATACCACAGAGATTATACTTATTGCAATAATAATCGACAAGCAAGAAAAGATAAACATTCATAAAGTAAAACTACACATAGAGCAAAAAATCCCAAAATGGCCCAGGCAAGCCTTTAGAACTATCATTCTTTTTGAGGTCTTGCCTTTAAATATCCTGACAAGAATAATAGATGACTGCCAAGTGCTAACATCTGAATTCATTTAGAATACAAAAATCCAATGTTTTCAGGTAAAAAAACTCAGGAGATCTGCATGAAAGGGAGGAGACTCAATGCAAAATACATGATCACTTTAACTTCCCAGAATAGCTAAATAACCTTTTATAATCAGTAGTTGTTTGCAGCCACTGTAGGTACTGGAGGCTGATTGAACTACATATGTAAATTTGTAGGCCTGGGCGGTAAATTCCGTTCCGCTCGCGGAATTTGCGGAATTTGGGTAATTTCGCGTTCCGCGGAGAACGCGGAATTGCCAAAAATTCCACGATCCGCGGCTTTGCTGAGTTTTTTGCTTGTTCGCGCATTAAAAATGCGTGTTCGCAAGATATTTCTCCCCGAGCACGCAAACAGCGTTCGCGAACAGGAAAACAGCATCGCGAACGGGCGGAACAAGCAATTCCGCGTGTTCGCTGAACTTTTGCGTGCTCGCGGAGATTGTTTACCGTTTCGCGGAACTTTGCGTAGCGCGACTACGCAAATTCCGCCCACCCCTATAAATTTGCACACCCTAAATTCTTTAAAAACATATTCATGTTTTTGCAGTCAGATGTAAGAAACTTGGGGTTATACTCCTCATATTATTTATACCATAGTTCTCTACCATCCAGTGGCTGTAGTGCCCTTCTTCAATCAGCCCCAAGCCTGAATAACACACTGTATGAAAAATATTAAAAGATAAGAACTCACATGAAGGACATTACATTACTATCAGGTGACATTTTGGGTTTGACACTCAATATGAACTAACTTAATTAGGGGGGGGACTTTGTGAGGGCCTATAGACAAAGGGAATCATCCAACCGTACATGATTGGTAGAATAAGAAATCCAGGCACTAACTACCCAATACTCCACAACCCACTCACAAGGTATGATGAAATCCTTGTTAAAGGCAAAGCATAATCTCAGTACGCTGTATACCTCCAGGGCAGAAACACCCTTAATCCATCTCAAAGGCCCTATGAACAGGGACAAAAAGCTGAGAGACTGCTTGCCCTGTGGATGAAACAACAAGAGAATGATCACGCCATCCAGGCCATCCTTAATTTCAACAAATCACCTTCACACCCTTCTGACATACTAGATACATTTAGGGTCTTCTATGAGGTATTATACTCCTCAGAAGTCTCGGACATCCACAATTCCACTCATGACTTCCTCTTGCACCATGTGCTCCCAATACTCACCCCTGAGCAGAGACAATCCCCTAAGAAATACATAACTGAGAACGAGGTAAGATCGGTGACTAATAGCCTCCCATATAGCAAGTCTCTGGGCATAGATTGATACCCTTCGGTGTACTATAAGCTAACCAAAGACATTGTGGCCCTATTTTTATGGAGAGTCTTTGAGGAGTCCTACTCATCCCATGACATTCTGACAGAGAACAACTCCGCCAAGATCACGCTCATGCATAAACATGGGAAGGATCCACTGAACTGCTCTGGCTATAGACCCACATCACTACTTAATATGGACACAAATATCCTGGCTAATGTGCTGGTTAATAGACTAAATATTCCCTTCCCTTATTCACAGAGATGAGGTGGATTTTGTTCCACATTGCACCTCAGCACCCCACCTGTGTACCCTTGCACATGTTCTATGGCAGTCACGCAACGAGTACAGTGACAAACTGGCTATCTCCCCTAATGCCAAAAATGCATCGACAGAGGGGAATGGGCCTACTTTTTTTTCCTGTTTTGCTGTGGGTAGGCATAGGACCGAAATTCCTCTTGTGAATTCAGAGGCTGTATGAGCACACCATGGCTAGGGTCACATGCATCGGACACATATCCTCAGTATTAAACATTAATAGGGGCACTTTGCATGGCTGGTCCTTGTGCCCCTCGTTGTTCATCTTGGATATGGTGATAGCAATCAGAGGTGCATCAGACATACACTGTATAGCAAAGCCGTGGGGGAACACAAAATCTTGTTTTATGCTGATGACATTCTGGTAACCATTACAAATCCACCCTCCTCATTAAGGGCTCTGCTCTTCCACTTCTCTACCATCTCAGGTTGCAACATGAATTGGAGTAAGTGCAAGGCACGCTCACTAAATGACCACACCGCACAGAAAGCACTGAATGGTCTGCTGTTACCCTGGTCCCCTGTCCATCTGAAATATTTAGGGGCAGAAATCTCATCTGGACTACACAACATGTTTTTCCTCAATATTAACCTGCTACACTCTGCAATTAAATCAGACCTCCTCAGATGGTCCCACCTTAATCTTTCACTATGGGGGAAAGTACAGCTGATTAAGATGAAGGTGATGCCTAGGCTTAACTATCTATTTTCCAAGAACTCACTGTGCATTCCCCATCAAATTATGGTGGCCATCAATATTTCCCTGAAAACATTCTTTTGGGGGATGGCAGAAACCAGAACTAAAAATGGAAAATAGCACTCCCCCAGCAGAAGGGGGAGGTCTCAAACTGCCGCATATACCCACTTACTAGCTTGCGTCCCGTCTAGTTCACATCAGATACATCTTGCATGACTCTCTGGACACGTCAAGCTCGGTAACACTGGAGAATACCCTCCATGGTGGTAGTGGGGCTGAGAGAGCACTTTATCAGAGAGATCCCACTACCCTCATAGCTTTACATCGTGTGCTGCATGCCACTGCCTATGCTTGGCAAAGAGCCTATAATATTCTATGGATAGATCCAAGTTTATTTTGCCCTTGCACCTCTCAACTTTCATTGTGCACTTTTTGACAAACTTGTTCCACATCATCTAGAATTATTAACTCAACATCTGAATGCCTCACTTTTGGAAGGGTGTGTTTCCAAGGCATGGACACACGCAATGGTAATACCTCTGCTGAAAAGGTAAAATCTAGACATTTCTAACTGGTCCAATTGTAGGCCAATTTCACTCCAGCCTATATTGGCTAAAATTCTGGGAAAACATGTAAATAAACAACTTGCGGCATTTATTTAATTGAATGGCCTCCTTCACCCGTCTCAATAGGGTTCCAGAGCCGGCTACAGTACGAAGTCAACTATATTTGGCATCACTGAACATCTAAGGCTCCAACTAGATAAGGGTGGCACTGCTGCCTTGGTTCTTCTAGACCTTAGTGCCGCCTTTAACACTGTAAATCATAATACACTACTCCAAAGATTAGAGGAGATAGGTGTGCATGGTAAAGCCTTGATGTGGGTTAGATCTTTCTTGTAGGAACGGTCCTTTCAGGCACATACTAAACAGCATTGCTCAAAGTCCTACCCACTATACCTCAGGGTTCTACTCTTAGTCCGACCCTGTTTAATATCTATGCATGGCCTCTTGCGGATATTGTGGAGAGCTGCGGTCTTACACTTTTCTCATATGCCAACAACACGCAGATTGTTGTCTCTCAGTTATCTCAGGAGAATCAGAGTGATGACGCTTTACATACTTGCCTTACGAAAGTGTAGGCTTGGATGAACTCTAGCTTCCTTAAATTAAATGGGGATAAGACTGAGATTCTGTTAGTGGGTAACAAACCGCATCTTTGGGGGCCCCATTTGTGGCCTTATGTCTTTAGTGCATCTCCAACTCCGGTACCTGTTGTCAAGAATCTAGGCTTCTGGCTGGACAATTAGCTTTCTATGAACCATCAGATTACCAAGGTTGCATCTACCTGCTTTGGAATCCTAAGATGGCTAAGAAAATACTCAGATTTCTCCCTGTATCAGCTCAAACAACATTGATAAAGGCTTTGATCATCTCCAGGTTGGACTATGGCAACATTCTCTACCTGAATGTTCCCAAGACTTTGCTTAAGTGGCTTCAGGTAGTTCAAAATGTGGCCACCAGATTTCTTTTGCAGCCCCCTAAATTTATGTCTATAGCCGAGCTTCTTCATGATCTCCATTGGCTACCAATTGAGAGGCAAATTCATTTTAAAGCATTATGTTACATGCATAAACTTTTGGCTAACACGGGTCTCAACTGCCTCCGATTTTTGGTGTTGCCTTCTAAACCAAACCGGCCTCTGCATTCCAGTAATTCCAATTCTGCTTCAGTCCCCAGAATAAGGATAACCCATCAAGGGAGCCGGCCTTTCTCCTACCTGGTTCACCAGCTGTGGAACTCGTACCACCTTCCATTAGATCTTGTCGCTCTCTCTCAGTCTTTTTAAACTCTTAAAAACCTAGTTGTTTTGATTTTGTTTGCAGTTCTGGCGTTAGTTGAGGTGCCTGGAAGGGGTTAGCGTTGGAAAATACTTTTTGGATAGCTAGGCGCTATATAAATCTTAAATAATAATAATAATGTGAACATGACCCATATGGAGCAATGCAGCACTGCCTATCGGGGGGCAAGGAACCCTTTTGGAAGGAGTTGGACTCCAAAGGCATCAGCACTGTCTCAGATCTTCTTGTGGCAGGGGAATAAAAGTCCTTTGCTCAGGCCCAATCTCAATTCCACCGACATCCATATCACTTTTGGGACTACCAACAGCTGTCCAGTTGCCTGCAAAGAGTACTTAGCCCCCTCACTCCCAGTTGGCCTTCGTAAAGCTTGATTCAAAAGTACTTACGAAAGTGGGGCACATATAAGGGTGCGACCCCATCTCATGACAACCGAAAGAATGGTGGACATATAGATTGTAAACTCAATATCCCGACAATGAAAGGACAGACCTACTGGTCACCCATGATGAAATCTTTAGGAAGGCTCGTCTCAAACTTAGCTACTTTAAAACACTGCACAGATGGCAATGGGCACCCAAGAGACTGAGTGCCTCTAAGATTCTTCCCGGGGCCTTGTGCTGGAGGTGTGGGTCACCTGATGGAGACATTGTACATCTACTGTGGGAATGCCCCCATTGACCCCGTTCTGGACTCTCATAAATGCCAAGATAGGAGAGACAATAGAGGTGACAGTCCAACTAAAGGTCCAAATGGTCCTAATCTACCTTGCTGTGCTGCCCTGCATCACAGGGAACGAGCAGGAATGTGCTGTATTTATCCAATATGGCACATTTCTGTCCTTTCCCCCTGCACTGGCGCTGTTTTGGCAGCCTAGCGCCAATGCAGGCATGCTTGCACCAAGATTGGCACTGATCAGGTCTTGCGGCAAACTCCTGCTGGCCAAAGGCTATCTGCAGCCTGGTTTGGGAATAACATGTATCACCATGTTTTTCTTTTAGTTGACTACTTTTTTCCAGCACTGTTGACAAATGAGTATTTTGAGCATAGCGGGTGTGATGAATTGTGGAATGTGTTGTGTGCGTTACATACCATAACTAGCAAAGTTCAGAACAACTTTTAACTGTGTTTTTGTCTTTGAGTATTAATTAAATCAAATGACAATAAATTCAGTTAAGGAATGTGTTTTTAACTTATATTTTCATGTTTACGAGTGAAGGGAGAAAAGTGGGAAGCACCCTGACACACACACACATATATATATATATATATATATATATATATATATATATATATATATATATATATATATATATATATATATATATATATTCTTCTTTCCCGTTTTCCTTTTACTTCCCTTCTCCTGGGAAAAAGACGGAGTCGAACCACATTCATGTAATGCCAATGGTTTATTTGCGCTCAACCACCACAACCGCCTGACGCGTTTCGGCCTGACACGGCCTTGATCACATGACGCGCTCAGTGAGCCACCTCCTAGTTTTAAAGTGCAAAAATGTTGTGCACGTGACACGATGAGTATAGATATAGAAAAAATACTTCTACATATTGTTTTACAAATAATATTGCATGTTATATCTGTGCAAAATATCGCCATAAATATCAGGGGAACTACAATACTATACATATGGTAAAAGATGCCTTAAATCTAAATTCATGTAAAATACATATAAGAAAAGCATTTTAAAAAGAAGGACAGTATTTAAAACGTATATGATGTCTTTACATAAAAAACACAACACACTCGCTTTTCCTTCCGAGCAAGATAGTCCATGTAAAATACAATGATTCTTGCAATACAATGCTCTACTGATGGATTCCTCTGAAAGTACTATGTATATTCCCACTGAAATTCTGGGATACACTATGGCTGTTTGTAGTATAGACAAATTCTATTCATGTATGTTATTCAATTCTATACTCGTATAAAGTGCTAAGTGCAAATATAGCTTAAAATACTGTGCTACCACGGAACAAACCTTGTTCCTTAAAACGTATCTAAAAACACCATACATATAAAAACATCTATTAATTCTCTAAAAATCTCTTTCAAAATGACTTTTATAGCATAAATGCTATCTAGCAGCAGACTGAAAAGAATAGAGTTCATCAGGACAGTTGGGGAGAAATAACAAGTGTACTATGCGTTTGTATATACAAATTATACATTTTATCTAGGAGATTCTACAACCACGTAAAAAAATCTTCACTTGAGTTATGGCCATTGGGGGTCTTAGTGTCTAGTTCTATAATGTATTGAGTCTCTAGACGTCTCAATTTAGCCTCCCTATTGCCCCCTCTCCTAGATATTGGGATGGAATCAATCAAAAAGTAGGAAAAATATCTTAAATCACTGCTATGTTTTTCCTTGAAATGACGTGCAATTGGGTAAGTGGCATCACAGTTTGTAATCGCTCTCATGTGCTGCAGTATACGTTTGTGGGCTTGTAACTTAGTACTGCCCACATACTGCAACCCACAAGAGCAACTCAAAACGTATACCACAAACTCTGTCCGACAGGTCAGAAATTTTGTGATTTTCTTAGTATCCTCAGAAAAAGGGTTAGTGTAAGTTGTTCTGTTAGTTGCGTATTTACATGCCCTGCAGTTGTTGCATTTAACAAACCCACTGCGGGCTGTCAGCCAATTGGTTGATTTTAAAATCTCAGGGCTGCTGCTAACTATTGAATCCTTCATGGACTTAGACTTTCTGAATGTTATACTAGGATTTTTTGGTAATGATTTTCCAATCACCGGATCACCTCTTACTACTGGCCAATTATCATTAATGATCTTTCTTAATGTTTTTTGTTGTCTACTGTATGTTAGTATAAGTCTTGTTTGAGTGTCAGCTACACCTGGATTTCTTGGCATCAACAATGTCTCTCTATCACGTGAGTTGGCTTTTCGAATGGCTATATCTATTGTCTTGGCATCATAGCCACGTTCTAAAAATCTGCCTCTACTAGATTGTTGTGCCTCAATGAGATCAGTTTCTGTACTGCATGCTCTATGTATCCTCAACATCTCACCAAATGGTATACTCTTGATGAGATGTTGAGGATGGTGACTTGTAGCATGCAATAGGCTGTTGCCTGAAGTAGGTTTTCTGTACAGTTTAGTTTCCATGTTCTGATCTTTGATAAACACCTCCACATCTAGGAAATATACATGTGTACTACTAATAGTAGCTGTGAAGTGAAGGTTGACATTATTTTGATTAATGTCCTGTATGAAATCAAGGGCTGCCTCTTCAGTGCCTGACCAAATTATAAATAGGTCATCAATGTAACGCAGCCATAGCTGTACATGATTGTCTACTGTGTCCTTGTGTTTTCTGTTCAAGACCATTTCCTCCCACCATCCCATATGCAGACAGGAGTAGCTAGGGAAAAGCATGCCCCCATAGCTACTCCTCTTGTTTGTTGGTATACCTGATTTGAAAATAAAAAATAGTTATTATTCAGGCAATATGTAATCATAGCAATCAACATTTTGTTATGGTGTGCCAAGTGTATCGGTCTGCGATTCAGATAATATTCTATCGCTCGAATTCCATCATTGTGATGAATGCTAGTATATAACGATGTTACGTCTAGACATATTAACAAGTAGTTTGGGTCCCATTTAAAGTTACTCAAATGCCTCAAGAAGTCACTAGAGTCTTGCACAAAGGATGGTAGTTTTTTCACGATGTCCTGTAGAAAGAAATCTATGTATTTTGACGTATTTTCCAATAATCCCCCTCTTGCTGAAATTATTGGTCTTCCAGGTGGGGTTGTTGTATTTTTGTGTAGTTTAGGGATCAAATATAGTACCGGCATCACTGGATATTCGTTTTTTAAATATTTTAGTTCATCCATACTTAATAAGCCAGTACTACGTCATGCATTGAGTTTGGCATAAAAATGATTCCATGCTGTTCGAACTGTTTGCATATTGCACTTTTTGTAACAATTTGAGTCATCCAATTGTACCAATGCCTCTTTCATATACTCATTGCGAGACCAAATAACGATGTTACCACCTTTATCAGAATTGCGCACAATGATTTGTTCATTGTTTTGTAATTTTTGCATCAATTTCATATATGCGTGTTGTTGAAATCTGTACTTATTTTTTGACCTTGCTGTTTTGTATTTCAAATTTTTTATTTCAGTTGTTACCAATTCTCCAAAAATATCGAGAGAATCCCTCAACATTACTGGTTGGAACGTTGATTTAGGTTTGAAATTTGTCAGTGCTGTTGTGAGGTTGCTTCCCTTTGGACTCCCCCCTCCATTGGTATCAGGCGTGCTCTCTCGTGCCAACTCTTGTAGATTAGCCAGCAACTCCGCATCTGCTACAGTCAACGGGCACCCCTGTTGGTCGTTATTAATCTCTACATCTGTTGACAAGATGTTGATGGAGGTTTTATCATTCAACATGTGATATTTTTTCAATTTTAATTTGCGGATGAACTGATGTACATCAACGCGTGTTCTTGTATAATTAAAGTCACTCAGAGGGCAATAAGACAATCCTAATTCTAATAATTGCGTCTCTGCTGTTGTTAATGTTATTGGTGACAGATTTACCACAGTATTGGTTTTCGTTATCACTTGTTCTGCCATCTCTTCTTGTATTGTGTCTTTTTGTTTCTGGCGCCTCCTTCTACATTTGCGCCTTTCTCTGCGTTTTGCATTAAGCCTTTGTTTGTTTGTGGGTTCTGTTTGCGGGGTCTTAAAGTTTGTTTCCTGTCTTGTCTGAGACAGTTGACCTCCTCGGCTAGTGAAAATTTGTGAAACCCCAATCTAGATGAGAGCTCTGCTTGATCAGTCTCTACCTCACTCTCAACAGTCGAACTTAAGTCCGATGCTGAAGTAGATGAAATCGCCGTCATTACTCCACTGGCTCGTTGATCAACCTGTTTTGAGATTTTCCACGCTTCATATTTTTTCGCAAACGTGAATACTTGACCCTGCTCATAGAGCTGTTTGTCTCTCTGGAATTTATACGTTTTCCGTTTTTTTATAATTTCCTCCTCTCTTTCCAGTCTAGTCATCACGATATTTCCTAACGGTTGGAGTGACTTCTGATTTTGCAATTTCTGAATTTACTTCATCTATTTCTGCCTGTAACTTTATTCGGTCACTCTCCGCATACTTGACGAGAACCTCAACTAAACGTCTCGATGAGTCGAGATTACAATCAGCCCATTCACGGAGCATCTGTGGATCGGGATTTTCATAGCTCGGAGCTATCATGATGCGTAATCCCCTGGGAATCCGTCCCACCTGCAGATAGCGTCCCAGTGACTTGTGTTCCCACCATTTAGACTGTTCCATACGCATTAATTTCTCCAATTTTTTAAACATGTCCCTCATATTCATGTTGCCCCCTTGAGATGGACCACTTGGGGTCAATATTTGAATTGAAGTACTGGGGGCATCATCAAACATTAGTTCAGCCGCTGCCTCGCGGCTCCGTAGCGCGTTTGCGGTCATGGCGGCTGAGCATCTAAACTTTTACTCTGGTTACAAAATAAGCAGCGCGGTGACAATCCCGATGCTTTTGTACCCACACACCTCCTCTACTGGATGTTTCCCTGGGAGTTTCTTTTACCTTGTCTTGCGGCATTCGACTTTCGGGTCCTCCGACACGTTTCTCGCTACCACTCGACTTCGGCAAATTCTTGTTTGTTTTCCGGTATCCAGGGGCTCGTAACTTCCTCGTAAAAAGGTTGCACCAAAACTCCGGCACGGACTCCGGATGTAACTTCCTGTTACGTTGCCCAAATGCGGGGAGGGGGTTCGCTGATGCCGTGGAAGCCTTCACGGCACAAATATTCTTCTTTCCCATTTTCCTTTTACTTCCCTTCTCCTGGGAAAAAGACGGAGTCGAACCACATTCATGTAATGCCAATGGTTTATTTGCGCTCAACCACCACAACCGCCTGACGCGTTTCGGCCTGACACGGCCTTGATCACATGACGCGCTCAGTGAGCCACCTCCTAGTTTTAAAGTGCAAAAATGTTGTGCACGTGACACGTTGAGTATAGATATAGAAAAAATACTTCTACATATTGTTTTACAAATAATATTGCATGTTATATCTGTGCAAAATATCACCATAAATATCAGGGGAACTACAATACTATACATATGGTAAAAGATGCCTTAAATCTAAATTCATGTAAAATACATATAAGAAAAGCATTTTAAAAAGAAGGACAGTATTTAAAACGTATATGATGTCTTTACATAAAAAAACAACACACTCGCTTTTCCTTCCGAGCAAGATAGTCCATGTAAAATACAATGATTCTTGCAATACAATGCTCTACTGATGGATTCCTCTGAAAGTACTATGTATATTCCCACTGAAATTCTGGGATACACTATGGCTGTTTGTAGTATAGACAAATTCTATTCATGTATGTTATTCAATTCTATACTCGTATAAAGTGCTAAGTGCAAATATAGCTTAAAATACTGTGCTACCACGGAACAAACCTTGTTCCTTAAAACGTATCTAAAAACACCATACATATAAAAACATCTATTAATTCTCTAAAAATCTCTTTCAAAATGACTTTTATAGCATAAATGCTATCTAGCAGCAGACTGAAAAGAATAGAGTTCATCAGGACAGTTGGGGAGAAATAACAAGTGTACTATGCGTTTGTATATACAAATTATACATTTTATCTAGGAGATTCTACAACCACGTAAAAAAATCTTCACTTGAGTTATGGCCATTGGGGGTCTTAGTGTCTAGTTCTATAATGTATTGAGTCTCTAGACGTCTCAATTTAGCCTCCCTATTGCCCCCTCTCCTAGATATTGGGATGGAATCAATCAAAAAGTAGGAAAAATATCTTAAATCACTGCTATGTTTTTCCTTGAAATGACGTGCAATTGGGTAAGTGGCATCACAGTTTGTAATCGCTCTCATGTGCTGCAGTATACGTTTGTGGGCTTGTAACTTAGTACTGCCCACATACTGCAACCCACAAGAGCAACTCAAAATGTATACCACAAACTCTGTCCGACAGGTCAGAAATTTTGTGATTTTCTTAGTATCCTCAGAAAAAGGGTTAGTGTAAGTTGTTCTGTTAGTTGCGTATTTACATGCCCTGCAGTTGTTGCATTTAACAAACCCACTGCGGGCTGTCAACTCAAAGGTTGCCCAACATGCGAGAAACACTCCGTGCACAGTGCTAAGGTGTAATCCTTTATTTAGGTACGGGCGGCATCCGTCATGTTGAAAAATATGTAATATGTGATGTCATGAGTGATGTCATTTGAGATGTCATCAGTGATGTCATGAGTGATGTCACTGACCATGTCATGAGTGATGTAATATGTGACGTCATCAGCAGTGCATTGCGGGCGCGCGAGTTATAGTTAGCTGAACTAACTATAACGGGGGAATTTCTATGGTTTTGTATGAGTGAAATGTCCAACTAACTATAACGCCCCTGAAACCTATGGTTTTTTCAGTGAATGTCTAAGGTTTTTAATTGCTAATTTCTAACTATAACGTGCCTGAAACCTATGGTTTTTTCAGTGAATTTCTAAGGTTTTTTAAATGCTAATTTCTAACTATAACGTGCCTGAAACCTATGGTTTTTCAGTGAATATATATATATTTATTATACTATGTATACATGTGAAAATGTCTCGGTCCCCTGTTTGCCTCGTTGGCACGGAAAAATGGGTGGAACTGACGTCAGCACGCCGACGAGGTCCTCTTATGGCTCCGATGACGTAATACTGTGTCGCGAGCGGAGCCGTGCTCGTTGACGTGGGAGAGCTAGGAAAGAATTTCCGTGGAATGCTGGTGAAGGGGATATTCACCTAAGTGTTCAGGCTAGTCCTTTGGGAGCAACTGTTTATGTTGCCACTCCAGAAACCGAAACCAGTGATCCGAGGGCAGAGGCCCTGCAGATGGCACACGAGGTGGGGTGCCCAGTCGTGTGCACCGGCGGGGCAGCGAAGTGACAAGCACCACAACCCACAAAAAAGGTAACGAGGGCACTGAATAACACAGTATCTTCTCTTTGTATCTGGCAGGAACAACGAAGTTAAAATGCCCTAGTACCAAAATGTAGAATTAGTGCTACAACGGTCTTTAAGAGGACCTGCGATGCCGCTTCTACCTCCCGTACCCTGGAGGCGGCACATGGGTCACGCGGTACGGTCATACTGCGGTGGAACGCACACTCGTTGACCTCTCATGGCACTGCTCCACACTTCAGGGAGGAAGCTTTCCATTAGCTATGTTTTCTGATGACATGTCGCGCCGGCCCCGTCCAACAACAGAACTCCTTTGTATCCAAACAGACTCTTCCACTCTCTCACCGGAAGTGAAACCAGGCAACGCGGACACTTTCACAATACAACAGCCGGAAATGCACTTTTCGGTAAAAAAAACACATTCCTTCCTCCTAATTAATCAAATAAACGTCTCACTGAAGAACAGGGGCCAGCTTCGATCGGTAAACAGCCGTTACAACGACTTTTTACTTTGTGATACCATTACAACGCATGCATTACCACGCATGCGTTGTACATCACAAAGTCATTACTACGCATTTTTTAGAACGCATGGTCATTTACCACGCATGCCTTTACAACGAATTTTGTTGTAAAGGTATGTATGGTAAATGACCATGCGTTCTAAAATCATGTAGACGATCCATGTCGTTGTAAGGAAACAGAGGCTGTTCCGTTTCCTCACAACGACGTGCACCGCCCCTCAGAGATGACGTGAAGCAGGAACCACGAGGAGAGAGGAACCATGAGGAGTGAGAGGTAAGGGGGATTGGGCATGGGGTGGGGTTTCTTTTCTAGGGTTTAGGGTAGTGCAGTGGTGTTTGGGTGGTGTAGGGGGTCGTGCTGGGGGTAGTGTTTTAGGGTTTAGGGTAGTGCAGTGGTGTTTGGGTAGTGTAGGGGGTCGTGCTGGGGGTAGTGTTTTAGGGTTTAGGGTAGTGCAGTAGTATAGGGGGTCGTGCTGCGGTAGTGTTGTAGGGTTTAGGGCAGTGCAGTGGTGTATGGGTAGTGTAGGGGGTCGTGCTGGGGTAGTGTTTTAGGGTTTAGGGTAGTGCAGTGGTGTTTGAGTAGTGTAGGGGGTCATGCTGGTGGTAGTGTTTTAGGGTTTAGGGTAGTGCAGTGGTGTTTGTGTAGTGTTGGGGTCATGCTGGGGGTAGTGTTTTATGGTTTAGGGTAGTGCAGTGATGTTTGGGTAGTATAGGGGGTCGTGCTGGGGGTAGTGTTTTAGGGTTTAGGGTAGTGCAGTGGTGTTTGTGTAGTGTAGGGGGTTGTGCTGGGGGTAGTGTTTTAGGGTTTATGTTAGTGCAGTGGTGTTTGGGTAGTGTAGGGGTAGTGCTGGGGTAGTGTTTTAGGGTTTAGGGCAGTGCAGTGGTGTTTGTGTAGTGAAGGGGTCATGCTGTGGGTAGTGTTTTAGGGTTTAGGGTAGTGCAGTCGTGTTTGTGTAGTGTAGGGGGTCGTGTTTTAGGGTATAGGGTAGTGCAGTGGTGTTTGGGTAGTGTAGGGGTCATGCTGGGGTTAGTGTTTTAGGGTTTAGGGTAGTGCAGTGGTGTTTGGGTAGTGTAGGGGGTCGTGCTGGGGGTAGTGTTTTAGGGTTTAGGGTAGTGCAGTGGTGTTTGTGTAGTGTGGGAGGTCATGCTGGGGGTATATTTAGGGTTTAGTGTAGTGCAGTGGTGTTTGGGTAGTGTAGGGAGTCGTGCTGGGGGTAGTGTTTTAGGGTTTAGGGTAGTGCAGTGGTGTTTGGGTAGTGTAGGGAGTCGTGCTGGTGGTAGTGTTTTAGGGTTTAGGGTAGTGCAGTTATGTTTGGGTAGTGTAGGGTGTCGTGCTGGGGGTAGTGTTTTAGGGTTTAGGGTAGTGCAGTGGTGTTTGGGTAGTGGAGGGGTAGTGTTTTAGGGTTTAGGGTAGTGCGCCCAACCAGCCACAATATCCGTGGACAAAGGGAATCCTGACTCTTTGGAACGCTCCGTCAATTGAATAATTTGGGTCAAGGGCCCTACCACGTCCAAGACCTATCAATTCCTTTCTTGGGATCCCTCATATACTTGGAGAAAAAGGTACATAGTTTCTCATCAATTTCAGGCGTGTGTGCCACCTTCCCCTTCAGTGAGGGCCTGGGGCATTCTCCCCTCATCCTATTCCTGACCTCCCTTTCAAGGGGTTGATGGATTTTCCCCACCACATACTCTGCCACTTTGGCGTCAGGTGTCCACTCTGCCGACCTAGGATGGTAAATTCGGGTAGGCTCGAACATGTCCGATTGGACCCCGTCCCCAACCGGGGACTGAGAGGAGTGGGACTCTGGACGCCAGGGACGCCCGAGTCCTTATCCTCATCGGAGGAGAAATCATCCTCCGATACACCCTCTCCCTCTAAGGGAAACCCGCCGTCGGGGTCTACAATAGTGGTGACAGTGTCGCAATTTTCTCCGGGCCCCTCCTCCTCCCGGCAGGGTGCATGTTTTAGCGTTCGCGCACTCTTGAGGAAGGTCTCCGTAAGTTTATCAAATCCTTCCAAGTGCCCGCGTTATGCTTAACGGCCCTTTTATTCCCCATCTGGGAGCTACTTGGACCTGCCACCACCAGATCTGGGTCACTGAACACCCCAGGGATGCTTTTCGCCAGCTTATCAACATGATCCCTAAGAGGAGCAAGCGCCTAGAAATAGCCAGAGAGAGGGCTTGGTCCACTGCTGGAGGGAGAAGTTGGGGGCCATTCCTCCTCCACTTCCTGGTAGGAGGAGTAAAAATGGTCTTCTGGAGAAGACATGATAGCAGAGGGTGTGAGCACAGAACAAATGCCCTTAAAATCCTTAAGACAGCCCCTCGCCGGTGCTCCAACAGCTGGGCTTTCCCGAAGCTGTTATAAGAATAGACTGAGGCGCAATACCAATTACCACCACCAGGTGGCGCTGGTCACTAACGTGGCCGTGTGGGGAAATCACTGCGTAGCGGTGTCAAAATTAGGCGAGGGTTGGTCGGGAATCAAGCGGACACTAAAGGAGTGACCGGATTCCCAAACGCGCGTAAAGACCAGCGGGAGCGCTCGACGGAGCTGCCTCGCTCGGACCAGACGCTCCTGATAGGATCTCACCGCGCGCAGAGCACACAGCGGGAGAAACTGCGAGGGGAGAACGCGCTCGGGCAAGAGCCTGCTGCGCAGGGAATATGAAACAATACCAAGGCAATAATGCTAATAACGTGCATAAGAAACCGCTATACAAACAGCAACAACGACAGATTAAGCCAAGAATGTAAGGAATGCACTTAACTGACGAGCAGTGAAGAAAGAGGAAGCGGAAGGGACGTCACGATATTATATACGATGGACTGTGATATGATTGGACTATAGTTGCCTTGGAGACTACCCCCTAATGGTTCATGGGTTGTGTAGTCTTTTGTTTAATGATTGTTGTGTTACGTTTTCTTTGAACTGCTATGCAAATAAAGTGAGGAAAGATATGCATAATCCTCGCCTCCGTCCTGCCATAGAATTCATTAAACTTTATTTGATCTGATTTAGAAACATAGATCATAAAAGTGTACATAAAAACAGTAAATCCTCTTTCCTAATACAATACAGTGAGAATTAATTAAAACCAGT
Source organism: Calotriton arnoldi (assembly GCA_963921515.1). Taxonomy (NCBI): domain Eukaryota; kingdom Metazoa; phylum Chordata; class Amphibia; order Caudata; family Salamandridae; genus Calotriton; species Calotriton arnoldi. The sequence continues at coordinate 699,788 of CAWUFW010006831.1, forward strand.
AGGTAAAAACGGGTGTTACAAAGCCCGGTTCAGAGCAACTTCAGGTTAACAGAATCGTAAAGTTCAATGTTTCGCAAGATCAATCTCATGTACTTCGTGCAAAATACTCAATAAGGGGTCCAAGTAAGATGTAACGCTGCAATACCTGACCAGTTTGCACTATATAAAACTGCAGAAAAACTAAAAATAAAAAATGTTTTGCACACTTCTGTCATTGGGCTATATGTGGGCTACATCTGGGTGATATTTGTGCTACATTTGGGCTCTTTTTTCTCTGGTGGCCATCTTGGGAGACTTATTTGTTATGAAGTTTCCTAATTTCGTCATTTACTGCAGTCTCCTCAGTAGGAAATGCTTTCAGTTTTTACTTTGATTCCATCAAGAAGGCATTCAGATGTGTCACACATTTGCCATAAATTCAGAATGTTAGCACTCTAGTTGTTCATTAGATCACTGTAGTAAAGCTACTGCTCACCAGGGAGTTAACTGGAAGTCTACTGCTGGTATTGAAAGTGATTGTTTCAGTCTGCATGTCAGAATTTTCTAATGAAATAGAAGAGGATTTGAGATCTCACTTAAAAATGCCCTAAATTTTCTCTCTGCAGCACTAACCATAATTTCTATGGCAAAATGAACCCCCTCATTTTGGTCCTTTTTAAATTAAATGTTTTAAGTGTTACCAGTTTATTCCAATCAAGATGGCTTCAGGTGTGCCATACTTTTGTCATAAGTAAGACTGTTAGCGCTCTAGTTGTTCTTTAGAACACTCTGGGAAGCTGCAGTAGAGCACAAAGGCATCAACTGACAGGCTGCTCCTGTTGAAATATAACAGGAAGATATTTGAGATCTCACTTAAAACATGTCCTAATTTTTCTTTCTACACAACTAACCATAATTTCTATGACAAAATGAACCCCCTCATTTTGTTCCTTTTTAAATTAAATGTTTTAAGAGTTACCAGTTTATTCCAATCAAGATGGCTTCAGGTGTGCCATAATTTTGTCATAAGTAAGACTGTTAGCGCTCTAGTTGTTCTTTTGAACACTCTGGGAAGCTGCAGTAGAACACAAAGGCATCAACTGACAGGCTGCTCCTGTTGAAATATAACTGGAAGATATTTGAGATCACACTTGAAACGTGTCCTAATTTTTCTTTCCACAGCACTAACCATAATTTCTATGACAAAATGAACCCCATCATTTTGTTCCTTTTTAAATTAAATGTTTTAAGTGTTACCAGTTTATTCCAATCAAGATGGCTTCAGGTGTGCCATACTTTTGTCATAAGTAAGGCTGTTAGCACTCTAGTTCTTTAGAACACTCTGGGAAGCTGCAGTAGAACACAAAGGAATCAACTGACAGTCTCTGCCCTTGTTGGATGTACATGTTTTACTGAGAATGTCAGACTTCATTCTCACATGACTGAGAAAGATAATGTGAATTTACAGAAAATATGCTCTCATTTTAGCTTCTGGAGCACCTTCCAAAACTGTATGGGACAAGCATGTGAAAATAGTTTTCTCTCAAACATGATTCATGATATCCCAGCAGAAGGTTTTTCACAGGGTAAAATCACCTTAGAACACACCACAATTCCTGAAATTAGTATGGTACCATCAACAAATGAATTCTAATGTAACTAAAGTCTGTTATCTCCCTTTATAGTTCTCCTTTTGGTAACCCTCAAAATCTTCGATGCATTTCAATGGGGTACTATCATTTATATTGGTCCCAAGATGGCTGCCAGCAATTCCAGGATGAAGTGCTGACAGCCAATCAGATCTCACGATGACATGTGTGGTTAGGCTCCGCCCAGATATATATGTGTTTTCTTTTTCAAATTTCTCAGGAACTACTGAACGGATTTACACCATTTAACCAAAAGGCACGACTCTGAACCAAGGGCTACCTTTTTGCCAAATTTGGTGTAATTCCGTTCAGCAGTTCGGGCTGTAGCTGCGACTAAAGGTTCCTATGGAAAATTGCATGGGGAAAACACGCTTTTGGGACCCCCCTTTTTTCTCGGCCCCCACTTGACGAATCACCCCAAAACTTTCAAGATAGGAGCGGACCGGAGCGGGCCATAAGTTTTGAAAATTTCGTGAAGATTCGTCAACCGGCGCCAAAGTTATTGGGAATAGAATGTTGCGGATTTCCTATGGAAAATAGGTCCTAACTATAACTATCTACTGGCGACCACCAGTAGATAATATATATATATATATATATATACTTGAAGATGGAGGATCACAAGAAAACAACAGCCAGCCAGGGCAAAAATCTGGATCCCAAAGGATACAATGAGTCACAAAGAAATAAAATATCCAAGAAAGAAGTGACTCAAACAGATAGATTCACCAAAGAACAAAAATATATTTCAACTACAACGTTTCAGCTTCCGCCTTCCTCAGGTAGTACAAGATGGTTTGCTCAGTGGCTGCACAGATGACACAGCTGAATTTTCAAAAAGCATCATGAGTGAAGATTCTATTTGGAATGTGGAATCAATGCAGTCCTGAGAGCTCTTGAGATATGCAGTAATCAGGTTGTATTATCAGTAATGTTCAGTCCATCTGGATGCAGTGATTTTAAACGGTACATCCAGAAGTTTTCTCTGGAGTCCAGTAGTTCTTCCTTTGAGACATGTTCCACGGGGAAAATCTTCAAATCTGATAGTAAATGATCCACAAGGTTAAAATGATTGGCTACAGGCTGGTCAATTTTCTTATTAATTATTGCCGATTTGTGGTTCCTGAATCGTGTACGGAGGTCATTCACTGTTTGGCCTACATATTGTTTTTTACAGCTTTGCCGTTGGCACTGAATCACATAAATAATGCATGTTGAGCGACATGTAAGATGCTGTCTTATTCCATAGGTCCTTCTTGTAACAGAACTAGTTACTGATGATGTTTGTAAAAGGTATTCACACGTGATGCACCTTTTAGAGTCACAGCAATGAACCCCTGCATTTGTTACAACTTGCTTGAGTTCAGCTCTCACAATAAGAGATCGTAAATTTGGAGCTCTGCGGTAAGCAATGACTGGCGGTTTTGGAAAAACCTTTTGCAATTTTTCACAAGTAGACAGTAAGGGAAATGTTTTTTGCATTATATTTCTGTAGTTGGGAGCTGATGGATGATAGTCAACCACAAATGGAGTTCTGTCACTTTTGTTTCTGCCGTTGGTATTCCAAATAAGTGCTTCTCTGGGTAACTGCAAAGACTTGTCAATTTGTTGCTGTATGATATGCAGAGGATAGCCTCGTCTTTTAAATAATGTAGCAAGCTCCTGTAGATGGTCTTTACAGGTTTCCTCATTGCTGCAGATGCGTCTTATTCTGAGTGCTTGGCTGTAGATGATGCTCAGTTTAGTGTGGTGTGGGTGACATGAAGTCCAGTTTAGATACAAATGAGCATCTGTAGGCTTGTGGTACAGATCAGTTGTAATTTTTTGTTCTTGAATGGTGAGTAGCACATCCAGAAAAGGGAGATGATGCTTCTGTTTAGTATTGCTGCTGGTAAATTTGATGGTAGGATGGATATTGTTGATATAAGCTGTAAATTGTTCCAATGCTCTACTTCCTGCATTCCATATTATAAATATGTCATCAATGTATCTTAGCCATACCAGTGGTTTGATGCTATAAGTAGCAAGTATACAGTTCTCTAGTTTGCCCATGAAGATATTTGCATAGGATGGAGCCATCCGAGTGCCCATGGAAGTCCCTTGTATCTGCAGATAGTGTTTACCATTGAATGTAAAATTGTTGGATTTAAGGATAACTCTTGCAAAGTTGGTAAGCACATTTGTTGATGGCTTTTTCACAGTTCTTTTATTAAGAGCTTCAGATAATGCCATAAGCCCATCCTCATGTGGTATATTGGTGTATAATGATGTAACATCAAATGTAGCCAGAAGAGTATCATCATCAAATGTGTAGGTTTGGTTTAATTTTTCAATAATCTGAAGGAAGTGACTGGTATCTTTAACAAATGATGGAAGTTCCTGTACAATGGGCTGGAGGTGCAGGTCGACAAATAAAGATAGTCTCTCAGTAGCTGTGTCATTGCCAGAGATGATGGGACGGCCAGGATTGTTCATTTTGTGAATTTTGGGAAGCATATAAAATCTCCCAGGTCTTGGTTTGGGATGAACAAGTATATCTGCTGTTGTTTCATCAATGAGGTTTAAGCTCTTGTACCTTACAACCATGTTCTTAATTTCTTTGTTTAAGTCTTCTGTGGGATCAGTTTCTAAAGGTTTGTAAGTGTTGGTATCCATTAGTTGTCTCATTCCTTCCTCAATATAATCACTTACTTTCAAGGCAACCACTGCACCACCTTTGTCTGCCGGTTTTATAATGACATCCATTCTCTGTTGAAGGAGGTGGAGAGCTTTTCTCTCTTCTCGGGTAATGTTATCAAAAATCCTCTTAGGTGTTGATTCCTTGATGAGTTTGTTGATGGATAAAATGTATGTATCAAGAACAGGATTTCTACCACATTGAGGAGTCCATGATTTGGGATGGCGGAACTTCTTAAATGGATCTGGAAGGTAGCTTGGCAGACCAACATTAGAATTATTGTAAAAGTATTCTGCAAGTCTGCATCTTCTCTCGAAGGTTTTTAGGTCTCTCATCATGTTGGCCATATTATGGTCCTTCGGTACAGGACAGAAATAGAGGCCTTTGCTCAAGAGGTTCAATTCACCTGGTGATAGGAGCCCTCCAGTCAAGTCAATAACTGGGTCGGATGTCTGGAAGGGTTGTAGCTGGCTGATGCTATGCAGCTTTTTTTGTCTTATAAATCTTCTGTTTTTTTATGCTGTTTACTCACAGGGCTTACACTGACAAGAAAATCTCCAAAAACAGAATGATTTAGAAAGTGGTGAGTTGGAAGAGGAGGTATATGAAATCTTAACATATCTCTTTTTAGTTTTGCAGATTTAATTTCAATAGCATTCCTGGCAGTCATCTTTTTACTACTGCAACCCTCTGTAGTATGTGTGCCACTTCAGAGTCACTTTTTGTGTTCTTTAAAAGTTCCAGTTCTTTTTGTAGCTTGGCTTTAAGCATTTGCATTTTTTGAATGGTTACTTTAATAGATGCCAATAGTAGGGCCATTGATGAGTTATGCAGTAAAATATTCCATGTAGCTGACCATTCACAACTAGTTAGTTTAAAAGGTGGCTTAGACTTAACCTCCAACCCCATAGGATAGATGTTAAGTTTTTTATAGATTTGTAAATGTGCTATTGTAAATTGGCACTTACTGATTTTCTCCTGGATGAACAGCGCATATCTAGGATGTAGATTTGTTCTTGACATGGTGGTTGCTTCTGGCTTGAGTGTCGGATCCGGGGAGGATACAGGTTTGTAATCCCAAAAGAGTATACTTGAAGATGGAGGATCACAAGAAAACAACAGCCAGCCAGGGCAAAAATCTGGATCCCAAAGGATACAATGAGTCACAAAGAAATAAAATATCCAAGAAAGAAGTGACTCAAACAGATAGATTCACCAAAGAACAAAAATATATTTCAACTACAACGTTTCAGCTTCCGCCTTCCTCAGGTAGTACAAGATGGTTTGCTCAGTGGCTGCACAGATGACACAGCTGAATTTTCAAAAAGCATCATGAGTGAAGATTCTATTTGGAATGTGGAATCAATGCAGTCCTGAGAGCTCTTGAGATATGCAGTAATCAGGTTGTATTATCAGTAATGTTCAGTCCATCTGGATGCAGTGATTTTAAACGGTACATCCAGAAGTTTTCTCTGGAGTCCAGTAGTTCTTCCTTTGAGACATGTTCCACGGGGAAAATCTTCAAATCTGATAGTAAATGATCCACAAGGTTAAAATGATTGGCTACAGGCTGGTCAATTTTCTTATTAATTATTGCCGATTTGTGGTTCCTGAATCGTGTACGGAGGTCATTCACTGTTTGGCCTACATATTGTTTTTTACAGCTTTGCCGTTGGCACTGAATCACATAAATAATGCATGTTGAGCGACATGTAAGATGCTGTCTTATTCCATAGGTCCTTCTTGTAACAGAACTAGTTACTGATGATGTTTGTAAAAGGTATTCACACGTGATGCACCTTTTAGAGTCACAGCAATGAACCCCTGCATTTGTTACAACTTGCTTGAGTTCAGCTCTCACAATAAGAGATCGTAAATTTGGAGCTCTGCGGTAAGCAATGACTGGCGGTTTTGGAAAAACCTTTTGCAATTTTTCACAAGTAGACAGTAAGGGAAATGTTTTTTGCATTATATTTCTGTAGTTGGGAGCTGATGGATGATAGTCAACCACAAATGGAGTTCTGTCACTTTTGTTTCTGCCGTTGGTATTCCAAATAAGTGCTTCTCTGGGTAACTGCAAAGACTTGTCAATTTGTTGCTGTATGATATGCAGAGGATAGCCTCGTCTTTTAAATAATGTAGCAAGCTCCTGTAGATGGTCTTTACAGGTTTCCTCATTGCTGCAGATGCGTCTTATTCTGAGTGCTTGGCTGTAGATGATGCTCAGTTTAGTGTGGTGTGGGTGACATGAAGTCCAGTTTAGATACAAATGAGCATCTGTAGGCTTGTGGTACAGATCAGTTGTAATTTTTTGTTCTTGAATGGTGAGTAGCACATCCAGAAAAGGGAGATGATGCTTCTGTTTAGTATTGCTGCTGGTAAATTTGATGGTAGGATGGATATTGTTGATATAAGCTGTAAATTGTTCCAATGCTCTACTTCCTGCATTCCATATTATAAATATGTCATCAATGTATCTTAGCCATACCAGTGGTTTGATGCTATAAGTAGCAAGTATACAGTTCTCTAGTTTGCCCATGAAGATATTTGCATAGGATGGAGCCATCCGAGTGCCCATGGAAGTCCCTTGTATCTGCAGATAGTGTTTACCATTGAATGTAAAATTGTTGGATTTAAGGATAACTCTTGCAAAGTTGGTAAGCACATTTGTTGATGGCTTTTTCACAGTTCTTTTATTAAGAGCTTCAGATAATGCCATAAGCCCATCCTCATGTGGTATATTGGTGTATAATGATGTAACATCAAATGTAGCCAGAAGAGTATCATCATCAAATGTGTAGGTTTGGTTTAATTTTTCAATAATCTGAAGGAAGTGACTGGTATCTTTAACAAATGATGGAAGTTCCTGTACAATGGGCTGGAGGTGCAGGTCGACAAATAAAGATAGTCTCTCAGTAGCTGTGTCATTGCCAGAGATGATGGGACGGCCAGGATTGTTCATTTTGTGAATTTTGGGAAGCATATAAAATCTCCCAGGTCTTGGTTTGGGATGAACAAGTATATCTGCTGTTGTTTCATCAATGAGGTTTAAGCTCTTGTACCTTACAACCATGTTCTTAATTTCTTTGTTTAAGTCTTCTGTGGGATCAGTTTCTAAAGGTTTGTAAGTGTTGGTATCCATTAGTTGTCTCATTCCTTCCTCAATATAATCACTTACTTTCAAGGCAACCACTGCACCACCTTTGTCTGCCGGTTTTATAATGACATCCATTCTCTGTTGAAGGAGGTGGAGAGCTTTTCTCTCTTCTCGGGTAATGTTATCAAAAATCCTCTTAGGTGTTGATTCCTTGATGAGTTTGTTGATGGATAAAATGTATGTATCAAGAACAGGATTTCTACCACATTGAGGAGTCCATGATTTGGGATGGCGGAACTTCTTAAATGGATCTGGAAGGTAGCTTGGCAGACCAACATTAGAATTATTGTAAAAGTATTCTGCAAGTCTGCATCTTCTCTCGAAGGTTTTTAGGTCTCTCATCATGTTGGCCATATTATGGTCCTTCGGTACAGGACAGAAATAGAGGCCTTTGCTCAAGAGGTTCAATTCACCTGGTGATAGGAGCCCTCCAGTCAAGTCAATAACTGGGTCGGATGTCTGGAAGGGTTGTAGCTGGCTGATGCTATGCAGCTTTTTTTGTCTTATAAATCTTCTGTTTTTTTTATGCTGTTTACTCACAGGGCTTACACTGACAAGAAAATCTCCAAAAACAGAATGATTTAGAAAGTGGTGAGTTGGAAGAGGAGGTATATGAAATCTTAACATATCTCTTTTTAGTTTTGCAGATTTAATTTCAATAGCATTCCTGGCAGTCATCTTTTTACTACTGCAACCCTCTGTAGTATGTGTGCCACTTCAGAGTCACTTTTTGTGTTCTTTAAAAGTTCCAGTTCTTTTTGTAGCTTGGCTTTAAGCATTTGCATTTTTTGAATGGTTACTTTAATAGATGCCAATAGTAGGGCCATTGATGAGTTATGCAGTAAAATATTCCATGTAGCTGACCATTCACAACTAGTTAGTTTAAAAGGTGGCTTAGACTTAACCTCCAACCCCATAGGATAGATGTTAAGTTTTTTATAGATTTGTAAATGTGCTATTGTAAATTGGCACTTACTGATTTTCTCCTGGATGAACAGCGCATATCTAGGATGTAGATTTGTTCTTGACATGGTGGTTGCTTCTGGCTTGAGTGTCGGATCCGGGGAGGATACAGGTTTGTAATCCCAAAAGAGTATACTTGAAGATGGAGGATCACAAGAAAACAACAGCCAGCCAGGGCAAAAATCTGGATCCCAAAGGATACAATGAGTCACAAAGAAATAAAATATCCAAGAAAGAAGTGACTCAAACAGATAGATTCACCAAAGAACAAAAATATATTTCAACTACAACGTTTCAGCTTCCGCCTTCCTCAGGTAGTACAAGATGGTTTGCTCAGTGGCTGCACAGATGACACAGCTGAATTTTCAAAAGCATCATGAGTGAAGATTCTATTTGGAATGTGGAATCAATGCAGTCCTGAGAGCTCTTGAGATATGCAGTAATCAGGTTGTATTATCAGTAATGTTCAGTCCATCTGGATGCAGTGATTTTAAACGGTACATCCAGAAGTTTTCTCTGGAGTCCAGTAGTTCTTCCTTTGAGACATGTTCCACGGGGAAAATCTTCAAATCTGATAGTAAATGATCCACAAGGTTAAAATGATTGGCTACAGGCTGGTCAATTTTCTTATTAATTATTGCCGATTTGTGGTTCCTGAATCGTGTACGGAGGTCATTCACTGTTTGGCCTACATATTGTTTTATATATATATATATGATTTCGGATATGAGATTACCCTAACATATGTTCATCTGGGGGACAAAGGGGGGTAGAAGGGTGGTAGTGGAGGATGAGGTACATAATATGAAGGGTAAGTAAGTAAGTAAGTGTATTGTTCAGTTAATTAAAACTCACAATAAAAAATAAGAACATTACATTAAAACCACATAAAATTCATCCATCTTTTTGATTTTTGCACCATGTGCACCCTAACATATGTTAATCTGGGGGACAAAGGGGGGTAGAAGGGTGGTAGTGGAGGATGAGGTACATAATATGAAGGGTAAGTAAGTAAGTAAGTGTATTGTTCAGTTAATTAAAACTCACAATAAAAAATAAGAACATTACATTAAAACCACATAAAATTCATCCATCTTTTTGATTTTTGCACCATGTGCAGATGCACCAAAATGTACAGTTTGTTAACAGGGAGTTCACTAACAATGCGGTGTGGGAAGGAGACCATGCCCAGGTCACGTTCCTAGCTTGGCATTGTTAGAAGCAGAAGAATATGCCAAGTTAAAGTGCTGGTGCGTCAAGATGTTAACATGACCAGTACAAATTAGCCAAATCAATATATACTTTAAGAATTGCCTAATTAAAGCGCTTAGTGCGCAAACATGACTGGTGCAAATTAGCCAAATTAATACACAGTTTAAGACTTACTAAATTAAAGTGCTTAGAGCGTCAACAGATTGCAAAGTGCTGGGCAACTGTATCCCCTCATCATTTATGACCACGGAGTAGGGCAAATCGGCATAAAACATGCCCAGAATCTGAGTACCAGTGAACCACCCCAAGCTATTCTGTTGTGATATTATCTTGAGTCTAGTGTCTAGCTTGAGGAATTAAAACAGATGCTGTGCTAGATAACCAATTAAACTATATAGGCTAAAAAGCACAAAAAGTTAAAATGCTCAAGGGGGGGTCAAAGTGCGTAGAGCTTGTATCCTGTTACTGCAGATTTGTGCATAGTCAGTTTTCTTTCTGCCAGTGATATGAATTTCAAGAATTTTCCTCTGATAGGAGGTCTTCTCCTTGAAGGCAGATTGTTGCCTGTCCACACATGCAAATTCCTTTCTTTCTGAAGTGTATTTCAATAGAACTGGTCATGATCTGAAAAGTTCTCCTCTGTCATGCTTTCCTTAGAGGGAAGGGCTATTCGAAGTTCCTTGTGCTTGGATTTTTTTCCATTTTTTGTTTATCTTGGAGAGGTGTGGTGCAGCAGCCAGGGCAGCTGACTTCGGAGCACAGGGTTCACGGTTCTATCCCCGGCTCCGGCGGCAGCTCAGCTCAGCACCATGTGACTCTGGGCAATAGCTCACTTAATTTCCACTCCGGCCCCCAGCGCCTTGAGACCCGTAAGGGTGAGTAGCTGCGCTATATAAAAACGGACTTACATCTTATAAGATCTTTGTTGATTCCCAGCTTTTCCTGGTCCCATGGTATTGAATGATGGGTCGAAATGTGTTTATCTAAAAATTATAAAGGGTTCATCCACTATGTATTACTGTAGTATCCTGATTTTTCCTATTTAACAATCAGTAACCTCCTCAGTAGACTGTTTATTTGCCCTTGTGTCTTCGTAATGGGGCAGTGTTTGAGTAAGTCTCTTTTCCGCTATACCGAAGAACTTTGTGAGGCAGGAGTTTAGTTGGGTAGCAGTAGAGTTGAAGCATAGCTTCACTGCCTGCCTGCAAGTCCTACTGCTGCTCTGTTTAAAAGTTGGACGAAGTAGAGTGCGTCTAATGTCCATTAGGCTTGGGCAAATACAGATAACATGCACAAGGTCCTCACTTCCTGTTCCACAGAGGCGACAGGTATGCTCTCCTGATATCCTTTTCTAGGGGGGTAAGTGTGGGAGGATCGGTAAGATGCCAAGGCGTAGTCTTAAAGCTTTTTCTTTTGTCTTCATTTTAAAGCGTGCGCTTAAATACGTTTGTGGTTTAAAAACTTTGTAGTCATTGAACACAGACTAGCCATGTGCCCTTTTTGCCAGGGTTTCTTTGACTTAGATTATGGATCATAATATGAGATAAAAAGATATGTAGTAAAAGGATAAACAGATGATGCCCATGCATTGGTTAAGATCCTTATCTATAATGTGCAATATCCTATCCAGGATCGCCGTGTCCTGTCGAACAGATCATTCTGATCCAAGGCTCTATATATTATTCACTTGTGTTCCACAACAGTAAAGTTTTATGGTCCACTGATTTTGGGTTGGAATTGTGGCGGATCTCTAGTGTTGGAGTATGCAGCTATTAGAGGCTAGAAATTCTGTGGCCATCTATCTGCACCAATGAGTGGTAGCACTAGTATCTTCCACCTCCATTGCAGCATGCCAAATGGCTAATTTGTCAAGGGACTGAAAGACACAGTCACTTGCATCAGCCAGGAGTCACCAGATATTCAGCCAACATTATAAGGTTAGGGCGACACTAAAGTATATGAATAAAGCAAAATCTTGTGGCTCTGCACCTCCAATATAAGGCTTTAGGTGATAGTTTCACCCTTTGTATTTTGCAGGGTGTCCACTACCAGTTCTTACTAATGTTAAAGTATGTGATTTAAGGTGTGACTCTCTAAGCTCCGTGTCATGATTATCGAGCAACAAGGACCAGCTTAGTGCCCACCATCTATAGCAGACGAGGAATAAAGTCAAACAAGATGTATCATTGGCTGATGACTATCTTTTAAGTTTTAAAAGGGGGGAAGTTTATTGAAGAACAAAAAAGTAAAATAGTACAAAATACCAAAAACATAATATGTACATTGCAAATTAAAGAAAAGGGAAAACAAATACAATGAAGATAAAATAGCGTACAATCATGGCAGTAAATGAATGGTAATATAACAAAATATCATTATACCATTGAGATAATATGGTTATAATTCATATAAAAATGAGATAAACATAAATATGACAATATGTTTTAGAATGAAGGAGGGATGTCACGGAGGTTGAATAACTTCTTGCTGAATAGGTGTTAGGGAAAAGGAGCGTTTGGCACTAGCATCAATAAAAGATTTAGACGTTTTATAGCAAAATGAATGGGATGAACCAAAACTGTGTCAAGTCTATGATTGTAACATACTGCATACCACCAAGCTTGAAATGGTAATTGGTTCAAATCTTTCCAATTTTTAGTAATTTGCTGAAATGCAACAGCTAACAATAGATCAATAATCCTTATATTATGTGTACGATCCTCCCAAATATGTGATAGACTACCTAAAAATAAGTGAATATCAGAAAAAGAAAAACTAGTACCAAAAATTGCGTTAATCTGGGACCAAACAAGTTTCCAAAAATTATGTACAGGTGTACAAGTGAAAAGAAGATGTTTTAAATCAGCATTTGGGGACGAACAGGACCAGCAAATGTCAGGTATGTCAATGTTCCTTTTATGCAAGAGGACCGGATGAAGTAGAAGCCTATTATAGATAAAAAACAATGTTTGAGTAGAGTTTGCAGCTCTAGAAGACTTTCTAATTTTAGTCCAAATTTTATTCCACATAAGAACAGACCAGTTTATCCCAAAGTCTTCTTCCCATGCAAGTTCCACCTTAGTCTTTTGTCTATCTGCGGGCGGGAGACGTATATGAGTATAAATAGTGGAGGCTCTGGGGGAGGATTGTAGGAGGTTATGCAAATTGTTAATAGAAGGTGAACCAGCGAAAGAGTGGGAGGAGACTTGAGTATAAGCAGTGAGTAAAGCCTGGCTGAGAAGGTTGCATTTAAACTGAAAGGATGGAGGTAGTTGAAAGAGTGAGCTAGCTCTAGAGAAAGATAGAACAGTATTTTGGGAGAAAAGTTGACGAACCCAAATGAGACCTTTTTGTCTCCAAGACTTCCAATAGAAGGGTTTCCCATGAATTAATAAAGCTTTATTATGCCATAAAGAAGAATCTAGTAAGGAGGTTGGATCAGTAGGAAGTAAAGATGTTCCACAGCTCAGGAGTTTACAAGTGTACTTAATAATAGGGGTAGATAAAGATTGTGGTTTATGGGTGAAAGAAAGATATTCTTTAAAAGAAAAAGGAGAAAGGAATATGCGTTCGAGGTCTACCAAACGAGGGCACTCTAATAAAGAATCATCAAGCCATATAGAAGCTTGACGAAGTAAGAAGGATTTGCGATAATTAAGAAAATCTGGATAATTTGCTCCACCTTCTGATTTGGGTCTTGTTAATCGGAGTAATGACATGCGAGGCTTTTTTTTATTCCACAGAAAAGATGAAAGTAAACAATTAATTTGTTTAATTTTTTTTAAGGGAATAGGAGCAGGAATATTCGAGAGAGTATATAAAATGATAGGGGAAAGCATCATTTTAATAGTGTCTAAGCGACCCCACCAGGAAAGGTATAAGAGATGCCATTTAGTTGTCAGGGCAGAGATTTTTTGTATGCATTTCTCTAGACATAAAGAGATTGTAGTTGAGAGTGAAGGGGTGAAAAAGAGTCCTAAGAATTTAATATGCTGAGAATTCCAGGAGAAATTTGAAACACTAAAATCATCTTTAAAAGTATATTTAGTCAAAGGCAATATTTCGCACTTATCTTTATTTAGTTTGTAACCAGAAACGGAAGCAAAAAGCTCCACCTCACTAAGAAAGGCTGGGATAGAGAAATGTGGATTTGAGATAAAAAGTAAAATATCGTCAGCATATGCAGCCAGCTTGACTTGTGTCTCATTTACTTCAAATCCCTTTATGTCCTCATTTTGACGCAATCTGGATAGAAAAGGTTCCAAAGCTAAATTAAAAAGAAATGGAGATAAGGGGCAACCCTGTCGCACACATCTCTTCAGATCAAAATATGAAGATGTAATGCCATTTACAAAAACGGCTGCACGTGGATTGGAATAGAGGATCGAAATCAGAGAGATGAATTTTGGACCAAAACCAAACCATTTAAGCACTAGGAAAAGGTACGACCAGTTGACTCTATCAAAAGCCTTCTCCGCATCTAAAGCTATAGCAGCTAAGGAATGAGATAAATGGGGGATTTCGAAATGATATCAAAGAATAAGCGAGTGTTGTCGGAAATGAGACAACCTTTTACAAATCCAGACTGTTCCGCACCGAGTAATTTGGGAAGGAAAGTTTCTAAACGCAAAGCTAATGCCTTTGAGAAAATGTTATAGTCTAAGTTGACAAGGGAGATAGGCCTATAATTTTTACAATACTTTAAATCCTTGCCTTCTTTAGGAATTAGACATATTAAAGCCTCCAAAAAGGATCCAGAGGACTTATCTAAATGTGAAAATGAATTAATGAGGGTAAGTAGTTTGGGAAGTAATAAAGAAGCGAAATGTTGAAAAAATTCCATTGTGAATCCGTCCAGTCCAGGAGCTTTGTCCTTCTTTAAAGACAGCAAAGCAGTAAGAAGATCTTGTTGGGAGATATCTGCTTCTAAAGGAGTAAAGTCTATTTGAGTGTCATAGGTACGATGAACGTTGTCAAGAAATTGTGTAATGTGAGAGTGTGAGGGAACCATCTCAGGAGAGTAAAGTGTTTTATAAAAGGATATAAATTCATTTGATATTTCTAAATCATTTGTTCGTAAAGTGTTTTGTTCATCCAAAATACATTCAATATCAAGCTTATTATGTTTGACTTTTAAATAGTTTGCCAAAAGCTTACCCGCCTTGTTTCGGCCACCATAGAACTTAGCGCTAGATTTTAACAAATGAAGTGATGCATTTTCAGTTGATTCCTTATTAAATTGAAATTGTGCTTTGATAAGTTGAGATAAACATTGCTTGGACTTAGAGGTATAATATAAATGCTCCAGTCTCTTTATCTCAGCCAACAAATCATTAGCGGCTTTGCGGGAGTTTTTGCACTTTCTAGAGACGAAACCAATAATAAAATCTCTTGCAGTTGCTTTGAAAGCATCCCAAATTATATGAAAAAGAAGCGAGTCAGATTGATTTAAGGAGAAATATTCATGAAAGAAGGAAGAGAGGGAGGAGGTGAATTTGGGCTCTAAAAGGAGTGAGTTATTAAAGCGCCACCTCCGAGGGATCTTAGGTCTAGATGTTATATCTAATTGAATATAGATAGGGGCGTGGTCTGAAATTAGAATAGAGCCAATTTCCGCACCTCGCAATGATTGAGAGATAGTATGAGAGACAAAAAAATAATCAATTCGGGACTGTGTCTGATGTGCTGAAGAGTAAAAAGTATACTCTCTTGTATCAGGATTACATAATCTCCAAGCGTCTATAAGTTTATATTGCTGGAGAGTTTGAAGGAATATGTTTTGTATTTTGTGCGGTTTAAAGGAAACTGACGAGTGTCGATCTATAAAAGGATCTACTATTTGATTACAATACCCTGCCAAGATAAAATTTTCATCAATGCATGAAGAAATTTGTTGGGAAAGGGATGGCCAAAACGAAGGATCCCCAATAGTGGGAGCATAAATGTTGAACAAAGAGACTGAAGCATTTCTAATCAAAAACTTAGTAAATAACCATCTCCCTTCGTCATCAGAGAGTTGAGAAAGCAATTTAACACAAAGTGATTTGTGACAAAGTGTTATTACACTGTTACGTTTTCCATCCCCAGGTGAGAAAAAAACATCCCCAACCCAACCCCTCTTCAATTTCATAGATTCAGTAGCTGTTAAATGAGATTCTTGTAATAGAGTGATGTCAGCTCCTAGTTTAGATAGATGGGTGAGAACACGCTGTCTTTTGATAGGGGAATTCAAACCCCTGACATTCCATGAAACAATCTTAAGGGTCATATAAACAATCTTGAAAAACTAAGCAAATATGAAATTAAGTAAACCATATATATGTGTAAGGCAGAATAAATAACATGCCAACCATGAGAGCAGGAAATAAGGTAAGAAAGGAAACCGAAGAAAGATAAGTACAAAAGTAAGTGTGTATTAGTAAAGCAGAAGAGAAGAAGAAAGAGATACAGGAAAGGGGGCGAGTAAGATAAAAAAAAGATAGCAAGGGAAGAAAAACAAGAAAAAACAATAAAGAAGAAACAACATACCTACATTTAAAGACATCATAGAGAGGTGGGGGGGTGAGGCCACGAAAAACGAAAGGCGCGACCAAACTCAACGGAACAAGGACAGGAACAGACCACAGTAAATCACAAAAGGTGAGGGTACATGTTGGGGGCGAATAGCAAATGACCTATAAAGAAGAAGAGAAAAACAATTATCGTAATACGAGAAAACTTGAAATATATAATACAATACCAATATAACAAGATAAACTGACTAACCATATGATGATATATATATATATATATATATATATATCGTAAGTTAAAGTAGTAATTATTAGAACCTTATAACAGAAAAAAAAAAAACAAAGAGAAAAATTGTTATATTAATTAGAATAACCAATCAAACATTATGAGAAGATGATGCTCCAGAAAAGTCCATAGAGTCACTTTTGCAAGAATTGATGAAACTCTGTAGTTTGACAGGGTCTTCATAAGTCGTCGTTTTGTTCTTGTAGGTAACTTTAAAGAGGCAGGGATGAAAGAGGCCGTATCGTGCACCCATAGCTCGTAGGTCAGGTCTCATATTCAAAAATTCTTTGCGTCTGTTAGCAGTGGGCTTGGCGTAGTCCTGAGCAAAAAATAGCGTCGAACCAGACCACGAAATATGTTAAATAGATCTAGCTGCAGAAAGCACTTTGAGAAGATTTGTATACTCAAGGAAATACATGATGACCCCTCTTGGTCTTCGAGAAGAGGAGGTGTCTGTGCGTTGATGACCAAGTCTATGAGCGCTTTGAATGTTGAGCAAAGTTCCTTCAGGTAAGTGTAATATTTTAGGAATGAAGGATTTGAAAAAAGATATAGGATCTGAACCCTCTGAACCTTCCGGTAAGCCATAAATGCGGAGATTACTTCTTCTGTTTCTATTTTCCAAATCCTCAACCTGCTGCTGAAGTAATGAAACCTGAGACTGAAGACTATTGACCTTCTTATTCGTATGTGCATAAGAAGAAACACTGTGCTCCACCGTAGTAAGGCGCTCATTCATTTGAGACCAGTTATCCGTTAAAAATTGCAATTTGGTAGACGTGTCTTCCATAAATGGGCGGAGCGCCCGTATCTCTTCCTATAATGTATCTCGAGATACAGGAGAAGAGGATTTTGGTGGAGAAGGTGGGTCTTTCTTCAGTCTTTTGGTAGTAACTTTTCCAGGCATAGAGGTGCCTGTGGTCAAGGTAGGTGAAGCTTTAGCAACAGAGGTTAATGACTCTTCCATTTTGGCGAATTCAGAGACGATTTCAGAGTTCTTAATAAATGCGTGCGTGGTACGTGACGTAGAGGGACTAAGCTTTCTTAGTCTTCCCATAAGGGAGTCAAATAGGCGGTGAATTAAGGCGTAGTTGTGGTGTGTTCCCTCAAATTCAAAAACCGCATCAGGTGAGGAGGAACCTTGAATAAATTTTAAACAGAATTTTAGTGCAAGCAGCGCACCCAGTGAGGTAATGGCCAGTGGTGAGGAGCAATCTCATTGAAAGAGAAAAAAGAAAAAAAAAAGAATTGCACTAATAGGTTTTCATAACATCATCTTCTGACAGGAGCAGAAGGTAAATTATTCAGCTTAATTATACGCAAAAAAATAAATAAATAAGGAGGGTAATCCATCATGGATGCTCGGGGAGAAATATCTTGCGAACACGCATTTTGAAAGCGCGAACAAGCAAAAAATTCCGCGAAGCCGCGGATCGCGGAATTTTTGGTAATTCCGCGTTCTCCGCAGAACGCGAAATTACCCAAATTCCGCAAGCGGAACGGAATTTACTGCCCAGGCCTACCCTCAGGTATTTATAAGGCTCCCATTTGTAAAATAAACATAACGGTGAGGAGGAAATACCTCCATATGAGCACACAAGCAGGATTTCTCTCACCGGTGTTTCCTCTGAGGAAAGCTTTGTGTTCAAAATGGCGGTCGCTGTCAGCACCCCAGAAACGTCGAGTGCTGCTTGGAGGATTTCCAACCAAATATGCCAGAGAAAGTCCCAAAAAGGTATTCCTGGAAGTCAGCACATCATGCGCTGTCCAGAACGTCTCACCAGGACCGAGAAGGAAGCTTCAGAGTGCGGACGCTCCGACCCGTCCCGCTGAGCTTCACACGAACGCCGCCATTCATCTCGGGCGTCAAGCCACGCCCGGCTGATGACTATCTTAGTTTGGCAAGAACTCTGAGAATATTATAAGATGTTTTTTACTAAAATAGACCTTGGGCAAGATTCATGTGAACATGACTTGAACTCCAAAAATTACATTGTTGCACCAGTTCTAAGTGAATGCTTGGGACCTTCAGGCAGCCCATGAATGAGGGTGCCATGAAAGCCAGTAAAATGTGTTCACTTTTAGCTTTCAGTGAAGTCAGCATCCAGCTAAAGGAAGGACTGCAACATGTACAGGAATATTGGTTGTCATCCCATGAGTCAGGTCAGTCTCAAAGAAATTAGAAAGTCTTGTGTTGCTTTGAACTGAATAAAAAAAGGAGACTGACTGCCTTGCATGTTGAGGACCTTGCACATAATTATATACATATTATGTGTAACATCAATTGATGAGGACCAAATTTCAAATGTTTCAAAAAGTTTTTTTTCAACAGAACTGTATTCCCAAATAACCTCCAACAAACGGCAATAGAAGGAACTGCAAGGTGTTAGCTGCAACATCATATAACAGTTGCCTATTAAGGATACCATGAAACACAAGGAAAGATATACTCAATAACTCAAGTTGACCGCCCACCTTCTCCAAACAATGTGAGAGTTCAGGGACTGCTGGAAAATGTAGTTCATTGTAAAGGTGCTGTCCCTTAGTGAATTCTACAAATATGCGACTTCTCTCAACAGACAGTGTAGATCACCAATCTTCCCTTGTCTGAAAAAGACCTCAAAGTTAGTGGGTGTGGAGTATTGCACTCCTGCGCCTGCTGAGCCATAAGCGGTAAACTGCACCTCTTGACGTGCCTGCAGACAGACAAATTCCTTACCAGAGATGATCATCTTCCCTTTTAGACAGGGGTGATGTTTAGTGTGGGTGTATGTCAGAATATTGACCACAAAAATATTGTGCAACAAAGGTATAGTAGCCGGACATCGACTATCAAAATATTGCGACGTCAACTCTACATCTGTGTACCATGAAGATATGTCATCAAGGGACACAGAGATACATACTGACCTTCACATGTTTTGATAGTCAATTTTTGTAGCCTGATATTTAAGACTTAATATTCTGGTAGTATACTATTTTCTGTACTGAATGCAATGCACTGATCTTGTTGCACCATCACAAGGCTTCCTAAAGCAAACTTACTAGTTCTAAAAGTGCATGCTTGATTTCTAGAAAAAGTCCAACTTTGCTTCCCAGAGAGATACAACTCAAGAACCTGGATAAAGTTCAGGGCTTGTTGGCAACATATTTAGGAGAATTGCCTGCAGTGGGAATGCTACTGTCTGTCCTCCAGTGGTGGCCGCAATGGCTGCAGGCTTGCTAGGGCGCGTTTATGAAATTTCCAAAATCAAGCCTATAGCTGCGTTGACTCCCCTTTCAAGCATGCCTGCATGGCGTCTTGGCAAGTCCTGATGTTTATTACTGCCTATATTGGACGCAGCCAGAATATTCTCAGTGGGAGCAGCTTTCATAGATGCAGAGGATGTGGGACAAGGATTCCTCTCCCTTTGTACTCAGTCTGCATTGTCAGTTGTCATAATCGAGATTCCATCAGCCATACCAAAAGGCTTTTAGGGGGATTAGATTTATCTCCGCCTCATCAACTATTTTTTCATCTGCTTCCTGAGGGATTGTGAGAGATAGGACGGAAGAACGCCTGGTTCATACAACATTACTGCATAACTTTTGTGTGCTTTTTTCTTCAGGGCCTGCACATCCTGTTCCTTTGATATTCATTTTGCTTGTTTGATCAGCAGCTTTGCTAATATGGTCGCAGGAAGATCACATGTCTAGATTTCTCGGGCCTCCGAGGCATTAAATGTGGTGTTCAAATAACTGTCCCAGCTTGTCTGAGGGGTGTTTATTACTTCTTAGCTTGCATGTTTTAATGTGTCGTTCTTAGCTGCTTGGCTTTGAGGCAATAGGCTAGAAACTTCACCCTCAATATGAAATGATGCGAGAACACGCAGAATTGTAGCCGAATTTGGACATGTGTAATACAATCTGGTAGAGAGAAGATTTGTCTATAGCAGGTGAATTGGGCCCTATGCTGCCAGTTTTCCAGCTTATCTCCAACCACTCTGTTTATACTAGTATCTGGTTTCCAAAGCCAGCTGGAATACTTGTTACAAGGAATGGATCACTGCCCTTGATTTACGCAGGCCCCAGATAACAAGTCTGACAGACAATTGATGAAATATGATTTTAAATTATGGTAGTAGAGTAACTGTGAAATTTGTTTGCGTTTGTGTTTTTGTGTTGTATTCAGTATTAATAGTCTTTCAACCGCTACTTCCCTCTAACTTTAGTTTTTTTCACTGAATATATATTACTGTAAAAAAGTAGGGTTTGTGGGAAGGGACAGAGCCTACAACACAAATCCTCAAACACTGTGAAACACTGTGGTTAATATAGGATAATAATGATGAAGTCAACACATTAGCTGTGCAATAGACTTGAAAGAGTTACAGATATATGTTATTTTGCTTCAAAACTGCAAAAATATAAACAAGCATTGGCAAAGCCAATATGTTTGGCATTGTCTACCAGCTTTTTGCCATTTCTTGTTTTGCTTTGTCATGGCTTATGCAAAACTTTATTGTTTTGGAAGCAGCTGGGTGTTTGTCAATCTAAAAAAACATTGATTGAAGGCAAAAAAATGTTGGTCTCATAAAAGCACACATTACCATAGTACTCTCCGACATTGAAGGGAACTACTTTGTGTGTGGATGTGCTCCTTGTGAAAGGGCAGCATGCTGTCACTCATAGTGAAGTAAGCCAATGGCTGAAGTGGGGTAACACATTGTCCCTTGATGCATGCTTGAGTTGGTTGGGAAAAAATGTGACTGACACAACCACTGACAAATGGATGAAGTGTGTCTAAAAACCCCTATAATTAATTATGTCCTACAAATAATTTCAACAAAATTAAAAGGTCGTGGCTAACACAGACCTAAAAGCCAATTGTTGTGCCATTGGCCGCCAACCTCTTGCCTTTGAGACAGAAAGAAGGAAAGAAGGAAGCAGGAGAAAAGGAAAGGAAGGAATGAAAGACGGAAATAAGGAAGCAAGGCCCGAAAGAAGGAAAGAAAGAAGGCAAAAAAACAGGAAGGCAAAAGAGAAAGAAAGAAAGATGGCAAGAAAGTAAGAACGAAAGAAGGAAGGAAGGCAGGAAAGAAGGAAGACTAGAAAGAAGGAAAGAAAGAAGCAAGTCAAGAAAGAAGGAAAGAAAAGGCAAGAAAGAAAGGAGGAAGGAAGGATAGAAAGACAGACAGAAAGAAGGAAGGAGGGAAAGTAAGAGGGATAGAAAGACAGAAAGCAAGAATAAAAGAGAGCAAGAAGGAAAAATAAAGAAGGAGAAAGGAAGAAAAAGAGCAAGAAAGAAAGAAACAAAAAGAAAAGGAAAGGAAGGAAGGAAAGAATGGAAGAAGGAATGAAAGCAAGAAAGAAGGAATCAAGAAAGAAAGTAAGAAGGAATTAAAGCAGGAAAGAAGGAAAAAAGGAATGAAAGAAAGAAGGGAAGAGGGAAAGAAAGAAGGAAGGAGAGAAAGAAAGCTATAAGGAATGAAAGAAGAAAAGAAATCAAAAAAGAAAGAAGGAATGAAAGAATGAAACAAAAAAGGAAAGAAAGAAAGAATGAATGATTGAACAAAAAAGGAAAGCAAGAAAGAACAAAAGGAAAGAAGGAACAAAAGGAAAAAGGAAAGAAGGAATGAAAGAAAAAAGGAAAGAAAGAAGGAAAGGAAAGGAATGAAAAAAGAAAAGAAAAGAAAAAGGAAGGGGGGAATGAAAGAAAAATAAAAGAGAAGAAAGAATGAAGTAATGAAAGAAAAGAGGAAAGAAGGAATGAAAAAATAAGGAAATAAATAAAGAAGGAAAATGAAATGAACAAATGAAAGAAAAAAGGAAAGAAAGAAAGAAGAAAGCAAGAAGGGATGAGAGAAGAAAGATTGGGTGAAAGAATGAATGAAAATGGAGAGAAGGAATGATAGAAAAAGGAATAATAGAAAAAAGGAAAGAATGAACGAAGTAATAACAGAATGAAAGAAAAAAGAAAAGGAACGAACGAAAGAAAGAAAGCAAGAAAAAGAAAAAGAAAGGAAAGAAAGAAGTAAAGAAGAATGAAAGAATAAAAGCAAGAAGGCAAGAAAGATGGAAACAAACAAACAAAGAAGGAAGAAAGAAAGAAAGAAAGAAAGAAAGAAAGAAAGAAAGAAAGAAAGAAAGAAAGAAAGAAAGAAAGAAAGAAAGAAAAAAAGAACAAAGTAAAGAGGAAATGAAAAAGAAGTGTTATAAATGCTGCAAATTAAACACAGTTAATGCTGGTTTTCTTCCTGGGCAAAGTTTATTAAAGAACCATTGGTGAACTTGAGCCCAGAATAAATGTGTCCTGAAGAATTGTCTTCTTATGAATTCACATGTATAATATTGAAGCTTTTGATAAATTAACACAGAACAAATTCAGTCAGATAAAGGGTGCTCCAAAAGTAATTTGCAACAGCACTGGCAGGCGAGTGGAATGTGATCTATGCTCTCATCTGGTATAAAGTGTCTTGCTGTCAGACAAAAAGAAAACATTAAAGTAATAAATTAAAAACAAAAACATTTGCACAGAAGAGAACTAGCTTGTTTGTAGATGTGCTCTTTGTGAAGGAGCAAAATGCAGTCATTCAAATTGAAGTTATCCAGTGGCTGCAATGGGCTGACTCCCTGTCCCATGCTGTATGCTGTAGTGGGCGGAAGCAAAATGTGAATTCCATACCGACAAACCAATAGATGAAGAAAGCTGGCTGAAAACCCCTTTAAATAAGTATATTGTACATGTATTTTTTACAAAAATCAAAAGGTCTTAGCCAACGCAATGTCTAAAAAGCAAAAGATGTCCCTTGATTGGCTGAATGTTCTTCTTGTTCTCGAATCTGATTTTGTGGAATCACGCTTTGAGATAGAAGCCATCATGTTTCGCATTTGACCACAAACATCAACGTGTATCCTGACCAAAGAAGGAAAAATAGCAGAAAAGTTTAACCCTCAAAAACAGGCTACATGGACTAAGGAAGATACACATAATGTTAAGTACATTTTTAGAGGGAAAAGCATACTTTTTTTTCAAAGCATCCCAATGTTTGCGAACATCAGGAGAAATAAAGAAGAGAAAGGAGCAAATTGAACGAGCAGCTACTGCTTTATGCATAAATGGGTCACAATCTCTCCCCAGCCTGTCATACAGCCAGGGCAAGTCAAAAACATAAGGGCCTTAATTGTCCCCTGTCCTGCCTAGGACTATAAATGATAAATTGATCAAGTGCTGTGTTATGATGAATACTTCTCTGCAGCCTTGCCAACTGAGCTGGTAGTGTTCTCTTGCCACCCCCACACCCAGCTCCCTACATCTTGTCCAACAGAGGGGGATAATGGACAATTTAGATGTAGGAGCAGGAATAAATATTGTGTGCATAATTTTGTAACATTCTGTGTATGAAAGGTGAAAAGGATCATCTAGTGTGAAATTCTGGCTTCTCCATTTGACCTCCCTTATTGGCCCAGGTCACATCACTTTCATCTTGATTCAAAAGTAAAGTTGAAATTTGGTACCAGGATTACAAAGACATTTTGCTATTACGACCTTGGTGATTCTCAAAATCACAGAATTTGAGATTGCAAAATGTATTTTAGTTATGTATTAAACCCATTTTCCGAGTCAGAAAAGCCTTTCCAACTCGCAAAATGGATTTAGCGACCCTAAATGAATCGCAGTTAGGAGGGCCGTGAAAGAGGCGTTCCCTTCTATGGCATATATCAATGGAGCTGCAGTAGTAAACCATTGATCAGTTACTGACATCTCAAGGGAGGTGGCAACTGATTGGCAAAGGGGAAGGCGTTCCGTTGGGGCACCTTTCCGTTTGTAAATGGTGTTGGGTGACCTGTTCCCTAAAGTTTTCCCATACTGGAACCTTTTAAAAAAAAAAAAAAAAATAGCACTGGTACCTTTATACAACACAGGCTAATTTTAAAAAGGTTTCCTGTTTGTAAATGCAAACACAAGGCTGGTGGTCTGCTTTTCCTTGCAGACCGCCATCACTGCATCTAAAGCCAACCACAGGGTGTTTCAAATAGTGACCTGCCGAATTAATATTCAATATGTAGTTTATTCTCCGACCCTCTGTGACTGGACATTTGTTAACATGAGCTCTTAATACCTGGGTAGCATCTCAAAATTAGAGGTCGGAATAGTTGGTTTGCAATTTCTGACCACTTTTTGCTGCCAGTGTTTTAGTATGCCTGGCCCTTCTTTCCATGTGGCTGCTCCTGTGTTTGGAGCAAATCTCTAAATTCCTGTAGCATGCTTTCTGAGTTGCTGCTCTACAAGCTTTCCAGGAGCTACTCACTCTTGCAAACTTTTCCACATTGTGAAATTGTAATGCATCATTTTATTTGCACTTGGTAACTTGTTTTTCCTATAGGAAAACCTTTTTTCACTTTAGAAACACTTAACTGAGCCGCACCTTTCAGGTGGCACTAAAGCCTTTTCTATCTGAGGTTTTTCCACTGCAGCAGGGGGTGCCGCAGGGCTCAGCATTGATCCCTACCTTATTCAATCTTTACATGTGCCCCCAGCCGACATCATCGAGTGCTACGGCTTTAACATTGTGTCGTATGCCAATGATACACAGCTTATCATCACCCTGTCCCAGGCTGAAGGAGACACTTCAGCTCTGTTAAGATCCTGTCTGTTTGAACTGGCTGAGTGGATGGACCATAGTGTCTTAAGCTTAATGCTGGGAAAACAAAGGTTCTCATCTTGGGGGGGAAGCAGCCATCTATCTGGTCCTCTGCTTGGTGGCCGGATTCACTGGGGCCACAACCTGACCCTAAGCTGAAAGTTAAGAACCTTGGCACCTGGTTTGATGCTGGACTCCTGTTTGACAGTCAGATTACCAGGCTAACGAGGAAATGTCTTGGAATTCTGAAGACCCTGAAAAAGATCATGGGAATTTTTCCAGAGGTCACGAGAAAGTCAGTGGTCCAGGCTTTGGTAAGGTCCAGACTAGATTACTGCAATGTCCTTTACCTGGGAGTCACACAATCTAGACTGGTGAGACTGCAGAGGGTACAGAATGCGGCAGCTCGGTTGCTGCTTAACCTCCTGAAGCAGGCAGCTACGGCTCCAGCTCCTGTCAAACTGCATCGGTTGCCTCTGGGTAAGAGAGTGTCCTTAAAAGCGATGTGCTCCTGCCACCGCATTCTGAATAACTTGGTTATCTGCACCCTCTTGTCAAACCATACGCACCCGGCAGAAGACTTAGGTCTGCAGGATCCTCGGTAGCCACGATCCCTACTATAAATAAAGCATGCATGGGAGGCTGCTCTTTTAGCCTGTTACCCTCCAAGATTTGGAACATCATTCCTCTGGCACTTAGAGAGGAAATGTCTGAACTGGCTTTCCGCAAGAAACTCAAAACCTGGTTATTCAGACAGCCTTAATGGCTAGGTGTCTTGGGCGTCTACCTGGGTTTGTACCTGAGAATGAATTCTTAGTGCGGGAACACTTCAGTCTGAAGTAACCAGGTGCTTTATAAATTACTTAACATACCATAACAACAAAGAACACTTCTTTTGCAACCCCACCAATATTAGGCCCCTCCTCCCCGAAAGCGGGTTTACTTTTGTCTTTAACAGGAGTTATAGGTAGGAAACTACTTGCAAAGGTATATCTGTAAACTTGGGAGTTTGTGAATGTTCTTCAATATTAGGTGTTCCACTTTAGATTGTCCAAAAACAGCTTCTGTGACCCTGACTCACATGCAGTGGTGGTTTCTTAATTGGAACGGAGGGGTCACGCCCCTCCCTATTTCTGCCTCATTTTTTTTTTTCATTGCAAGGCCATCATCGTGCTTCACCATGCCCTTTATACTGCTCACTGTGAATGAGGGTCAGGCAATTAAGACATTTTTAAAAGGCCCATGAGGTTGTGCACATGTCCCTCTTGTCACAGGATTTACCAGGCTTGTTTTATTTCAGCCCTGACCCTGCGTGGCCTTAGACACTGTTGCCACACCTCCCCGTGACAAAGGCCAGGGCACTGATGGAGTGCAGCCTTGGCGCTTTAAGCTTAAGCCCAGTGCTGCCCGAAACTAAATGTCAGTCAGTCAGGGACCATTTTCTTTACTCGTCACTTGGGATCAGCAAGTTTCACTGATCCCCACCTCACCCTGTGATGAATTCTAGAAGGGGAGGGCTTCACATGAGGAGAGCAGCACTGGGATTAAGCCTAAAGTGACTGCTGCATTGTCGCCATCATTCAGCAGCAACGACTGGAATCGCCTTAACAAGCACAAATAACCTACGCTGTCCTACACTGAAGGAGGGAAACAGCTTCTAAGGCTGGTGACTTGCAAAGCTCAGCCACCTGACATTCGTCAACGCGCACTGACTGAAGTCCGTGTCTCTTGACTAGTCCTCCCTGACCAGCACTGAGTGCCCCCACCATGGTTCAGTCCTGAAAAGAAGAAATGACCATCTGTGCATCGCATCAACCGAAAGGAAGATATGAGTGAGACACAACCTTGTATCTCAGTAATTCACCTTATTCAGGAGCATGGAATAGAGTCCTTAGCTACAGTCCCTGCAGATGGAAGAAAGGCAGCCACAGAGAACATGCGTGTGCCCACACACATCCGGCCGAACAAAGCATCATTAGGAACTGCCAAGGCTTTTCAAACCAAACGCTTTAGTTTACATGTACAAATAACATAAATCAATGAAAACTGACATTTTTGGTGTGCCATGACTGAAGCTTTTGTAATATAAAAAAAAATACGGCACTCCGCACCGACAATTTCCCCTAGTCTATGTGTGATGTGCTGCTCCTGTCCAGTTTTTTTCTCTTTGAATTGTAGTCTTATTTATGGCATTATAAAACCAGGATTAAAACGTCCCAGAATTCAAAGAAAAAACTGTGCCTGGAGTAGCACATCACACATTGACTGGAGAAACTTGCAGCTATGAGCACTAATACAAACATTTGCAGTTAGTCCAAGACACTAAGAAAGGCCCGTGGCAGGGAGATGAGGAAAGAGACAGAAACAGTCAGAGATAAACAGTGAGAGACAAAGTCAGAGAAAGATAATGAGAGGGAGAGTTCTTGAGAGAAAGGTAGAACAAGAGAAACACTAATAGAGAGAGTTGTGTGGGACATGGAAGAAGAGACAAAGATGGACTGATGGAGAGAAAGAAAAATGGGATAGACAGAAGTCGAAGCCAAAGGGACACATTTAAAGGCAGAGACAACACAGATACAAAGACACAGAAAGTGATAAAAAGACAGACTTGAGGAAAGGAAGCAGCAGATTAAGATAGACACTGGGCAATAAACACCAAGAGAAAGAGACTGAAAGATGGAGAAACAGAAAGTGAAAGACAGGGAGAGTCAGATACAGAGATAAAGGATGAGACCAAGGCAGGGAGAGAGCTATAAAAAGACAGGAAGTGACAAAGAAAGACAAGGAGAGAGGTGGAAATATGGCGAAATAGAAAAGACAGTCAGATAGGGGATGATAGAGACACAAAAAGAGAGGGAGAAAGAGATAGCAGGATCACTCTGAACTGAATCTACCTTTAATTCTATTTCGTTTCTATCTACCTATCTATATCCATGTACGTGTCTCTATATCTACCTAACTTTATCTCTACTTCGTCTCTGTCTACTTCTATTTATCTCTCTATTTGCATCTGCCTGTCGACCCAGTCTATCTCCATCTCTTATCTATCTTTATAAGACTCTCACGTTAGCTCTCTGTCCCAATCTGTGTCCCTTAATGCACCTCTGTTCACGTGTGTCTCCCTTTCTTGCTGTCTGTGCCTCTTCCGCCTCCTTGACTTGTCTTTCAAAATCTAAAGCAGTTTAAATCATAATCTCTCCCAACATCTGCAAGGACCCTAGTGCATTCTGGGCACAATCTTACCATACATCTGCTTGAACTGTAGTGTATTCTGAGAGCAGTTTGACTCCACAGTAGCAGGTACGTTTTCATTATGCTTTCATGGTTGGGCTGTGTGTTCTCATAATAAATTACATAAGCTGTCAATTGAAGTCCAGTGAACTAACATAGGTGGCAGAAACATGTCAACACTGTTCTCAAGTCAAAATGTCACTGCAGGGAGGCTTGGTTTTCAGCACGTAATATGAGCATAATATCTGACAGAGCTGCACTCGGGCATAGAATATAGCAGAAAAGGGCAATTTCTAACTGGAAAACCAGAAATGCACTATGAAAGACAACGGTCTATGAACATATGACATCATTCACTTCGACGTGATAAGGCCAATAACAATATCTAAGCTACAATATGCTACTGAAAGCGCTTGCACTTTTTGTTCAATGTATTAAGAAAATTATGCAGGAAAATGCACCATTTTGATTTTACCACATTTAAAAAAAAAGTTCTTGGTGGAGAACCTCTCAAAATGCCGTTGGGACAGTTGCGCTCACTCACTACGCTCATACAGGCAAATTGACGATTTCCTCTCACGTTCTACCACTTTCAAAGTTCACCAGCCGCCACTGCTCATATATAAAATGAAACGATAGTGATATAATACATGTCTGAGTAACTCTATCCACGAATGCCATTTTAGATTTGTGAAAGCTAAATTTGAACTCATAACTGCTGGCAGCTGTGCACCTTTTGAGGGTATGAAGCATTATAACTGAAAATTTGTGATTATCACTTTGCATCTCTGGTTCCCTTTTACCTTCCTATACTGGTATAAATCACTCTGATCTTAGCAATGCTGCTCCAAAGTTTTTATCAGACATTATCAGTACAATTCTGCCAGGCTTTCATAATTTAATGCGACAGAAGCAAGACTTCTCAGTAGAAGTGCTGCACTCATCCACAAGGCCACCAGAGGAAACATCCTTTACCCCGCAGTCACAACAATGACCTGCCTTTACAACGCAGTCACTACCCCGACTGCGACGTTACCACACATTACTTTACCATGTAAGTTATTACAACAATTTACTTTAGAGTGTGCTATGGTGGACTGGTGCTGGATTTTAAAGCCCAACACCTTCCCTACTGTTGCGGAGACTGGAGATGGAATAGGAATTTATACTATTCCAAAGTCCAGCACCCACTAAAGCAAGTTGACTTGCGTGGTAAAGTAACACGTGGTAACATCGCAGTCGGGGTAGTGACTGCGTTGTAAATGCATGCGGGGTTCCGTCATACAGCCGGCCAGTAGCATGGTTCTAGCAGGGCTCTTTTTTATACTTATAAACATACAGTACCAGTCTCTCTAAGCAAGGGTATAATGCCTCCTTTGACACAGTATCAGATTTTTTTATTTTCAGGACTGCTAAATTGTTTAATGGGATAGCACCACAACTTCTAAGAAGGGCTTTAATGTCATTAATGGGAAAGTAATGGCACTTCTCAGAAGGACTGCTATACATTTAATGGCACAGTAGTCTGCAGCATCAAAAAACGTGGATAACTAAGCAGGATATCTAGCCTTAGTCAGGCAAATATAACACCTTTAATGACCTCTCTTGATCATTATTAATACATTTCAAATCTTGTCCACACCCAACCGGCCTTTCAGAGGTTCTGTCCATGCATGAAATCTAAGATTTTCACATTGGTAAGTCCTTTTGTTTTAAGTTACTGCAGTTGCTCAGACATTTGCCAATCCCTTTATATTTGATTGACCCTGCTCCAACGCTACCACATTGCCAAGGCAACTTGTTGTAAAATATAGCTCGGTGGGTTGAAAAGCCAGTTGCAGACTTCTTTACTTAGGGGGTCATTATAATGAAGGGCGGATCGCCACCGCCCGTATGGCGGTGGCGATCCGCCCGGCATTTCTCACCGCCCGCATGCGAGTTCCCCCCGTCATATTACGATGGCGGGGGGGACCGCGGCGGACGGAAAGACTGTCCGCCGGTTTTCCACTGGTCCGACAGCGGACCGGGCGGTAAAGGGGCCTAATATGGTGGCGGTGTCTGCTAGACACCGCCATCCATATTAGTATGGCGGCGGAGAGCAGCCTTTCCATGGCGGCAACGGTGTTTGCTGTTGGGGGCCCGTTGTGGGCCCCCCCAGATGTTGGGGGATGGGGGTGCACATGGGGGTACCTATGGTACCTCCTGCATTTGCATGCACAAGGTGGCAGGCACCGCGCGGTGCCTGTCACGGTGTGCATGCAAAGCACTAACTTGCATATATTGCATTGTGGCGGGTGTTGCTTACAGCACCGCCCGCCGCAATTCAATATATGCGGAATGCCACCACCACCGTGGCGGTGGCATCCTAATCCCAATGGCGGGACCACCGCTCCTATGACGGATGGTCCCATTCTCCGTTACGGTGGCGGGCGGACAAAGTCCGCCCGCCATCGTAATGACCCTCCTAGTTTGCAGAAAACAGGTTTTAATTTTGGTGAGATGGTCTGGTAGATCATTGAACCGGCTGAGATATTTACATGCCCCGAAAACAGTAGTTTCAATCGCAAATTATCTGGTTTTGCCGTCCATTTTTGTGAAGGGCGAATAATGTAACAGAAGAACTTCTTGGCGGAACATCATTTAATATAATATAACAGTTTTTTAAATTATATTAATTCAGTTTTGTTGAAAAAAGAATTTCGATTTTTTTACATTTTAAAATATGTTTAAACTAATCGATAAATAAAACACCAACCACCAAAATAAACTGAACTAAATCTAAAATATTTGACATAAAAACAACAAATGTAATAAATCACGTTGAACCCTCCAAAAATATTAATATTAACATAACCTTAATTAACAATTTCTTTGAACAAATACAACTATATTTAAAATGAATACAAAATATATGATTCTATAAATGTGTAATGAATAAGTATTTTTTAAGTAACTTTAAATAAAATGCTATCCACCCTTACCCCAAAATAACCCACAAGCCCTCAAAATTGAAAAGTAAGAACCAAAAATGATAACTGGCAACACATTAATTACACATAACAAAACAATTGAATTAAAATCACAGTATTTTAAAATTTGATATTCCAATCAAAGACAAAACAAAGTATGTACCTGTTTTCGATATTATGTCTCATGATAATTTGCAGTCACAATATTTTGACTAAGATATATTGAGTCAAAGATATTTTAAACGTATTATTCAGGTACCATACCAACCATTTGAAAGCAAATAAACCATTAATTGTGCTGAAGCCATGGGTCCATGAAGCTAGCATAATTGATGGTATGAGCCTACCTGTCATCCATTTCCCAAACATTTTCCTTATGTTCTACTTTTCTACTGTTACTCTCATAAAACTAAGGCTCTCTTCAGCTGACCTAAAAGGAAGCCTTCATGACAGATAGACAGCAGTGTGGTGAGAGGGGTAAAGGGTTAGGGTGAGCAAAAGGAGGAAAGGGTAGGAGAAAGAAATAAGTCAAAAGAAACAGAGAGTGAGGGGAGAGAAAGTAGGAGGAAGTGAAAGCAAAATGCAAGCTAGAAAGGGTAAGGAGGAAGACAAGAATAGAGGAAATTAGAAAATAGAAGATGGAAGAAACATAGAGCGCAAGAGTAAGCGGGGAAAAGATGTGAAGAAGTAAAGGGTGTCTTAGGAGTGGAGTATAAGAATAAATACAGACAGAAAGAGAGAAACTACAAATAATGGGGGAAGAGTGGAAAATATAAGGGGTGAGTGGGAGAGAAAGATGGCAGTGTGTCAGAAAACGGAAGAGGGGCAGAGCAAACCTGACAGCAAGGAAGGGTAGGAGAAACAGATACAGAGGGAAATACAGAAGTTATTGAATGGCAAGGGGCACAAGAGAAGAGGGAATAGAGACAAGAAGATGAGAAAGAAAGATAGTGTAAAAGAGCTAAGTTGAAGAGAAGGAGAGACTGTGGAAAAAGGATGACGGGCCTTTAATAGGACGTTAAAGAATAATATCTTGGAAGAAAACCACAAATACCTTTAAACTCCTATCAGGCTTTCAACAGTGAGTTCTTAAAATCCACCATTCACACATTCCCTGAGGGGACCCCCGTAGGGTTACCCCTGAAGCAGCACCAGATTGAAAACCAAATCAACCCAGGCAAAAATATTAAACCGACCCCACACAGCATGACTAGAGTGGGGGCATTGCTTCTTCATGGCAGCCCATTGTGCTCTAAAATAAGCCCTGTAGCCTGCAGCTCACCAAGAAAATTTAGAGTGGGAGAATGGCCAGTTCGGCCCTGCTCTGTACGGGTCTTTGAAGCTTTTGAGCAATGTTACTGACTCAAGGTCTGTTTAAATGTACAGTTGTCCACTCGTTTCCTGAACATGTATGTGGGACAAAACCTACAAACTACCCTCTGATATGGTTTCCAAAGTCCTCATAAGAGCGAACCAGTGTTATAAAGCCCTTGTGTTTTTAGAAAACTCTTAATGATGTCATTTCACCACTTGCCCAATGGTGCTTGCTAAGATATGCCTTTTCTGTGAAGTACTGGCATTGTCCCATCAAAGGTATGGCAGTACTCACTAGAAAAGTAGATACTGTCATTGAAATGAACAGCAGGCATGTGAAGAGGTGCTCGTTCCTTTATGGCAATGACATGATGGATTCCTAAAGCTCAAAAAGCTACAACTCAACTAGGCAGTGGATCAACTAGTCATAACATGAATCCTGTAGCAGCTCCTTCCCTAATATCCACCCCTCCTCTGCAAATAAATCTATTCCATTTCCAGTGCATGCAGCAGGCTGCCATTTTTTCTACTGTCCCAGTGCAACAAGGGGTGCCTCCCATCAGGACCACCATGTGCATGTCTGTCCAAGCAAGATAGATGCCAATAGGGTGAAACCGTAAAGAACAATTGATGGACAGAATGCAGAACAATGTCATACATTCACCCCAGTACAGAGATCTGGGCCTAAATCCATCGTTTTTTTGCACACCATGCCATTCCAGTTTGAACCCAGCCATATGCAAATCAGTCTTGACCCTGCACCCAATGGGAACAGTCCAGCCCGAACTGCCAGGCCAGGTCTTCCCTGGACTGGAAACAAGCATCCTAGGACCGGTTTCGGGGTTTCACCCCTCATCAGCCAGGATAGCTTGATTCCAGTGGCATGGAGAGCACTGGACCCACGTCTGGGCATACCCGTCCCACTCGGGGTGACAAATGCAAAAAGAACAATTGATGGACAGAATGCAGAACAATGTCATACATTCACC
The DNA here is from genome assembly GCA_963921515.1 of Calotriton arnoldi. NCBI lineage: Eukaryota > Metazoa > Chordata > Amphibia > Caudata > Salamandridae > Calotriton > Calotriton arnoldi. The sequence continues at coordinate 733,350 of CAWUFW010006831.1, forward strand.
CCAGTACAGAGATCTGGGCCTAAATCCATCGGGTCTTTTTTTGACTGGGGGTGAGTGTCTGAAAAGTTTCAGCGCTCCGTCCTTCATCTCCTTGTGTTTGCTTTATTTGCCCTAAGTTGACAGGGTATGCCAAGACGTGGGCCCCTTGCTCACTTTGCCACTGGATTCAAGCTAGCCTAGCTGATGAGGGCTGTTAGCCCGAAACCGGTCCCAGGATGCTTGTTTCCGGTCCAGGGAAGACATGGCTTGGCAGTTCGGGCTGGACTGTTTCCATGAGGCACAGGGTCAAGACTGATTTGCATATAGCTATGTCTGAACTGGGGTGGCGAAGTGAGCTAAAGAACGATGATAGATTCAACCCAGATCTGTGACTGGGGGTGAGTGTCTGAAAAGTTTCAGCGCTCCGTCCATCATCTCCTTGTGTTTGCTTTAATAGGGTGAAACCGTCAGAGGTTTATGCCCTGGATCTACTGCACGTAAAATACGAAGATGTTCCCTTTTTTTTAGGTCATTTAAGGTCTCTTTAACAGCCAAATAGCGAAAAGAAAGAGATAAAGAAAGAAAGAGATAGATTTCAAGTGAAAACACCACTCACTGCCAGGCCCTTCGGGCAGGACTGTTTTAAGTGGTGTAAACGATGGAGCTTGGGTCCCCGGCAGAGCTACAGATCTGTTTGATTGGCCCTCTCTGCAGGTTCACCCCCCATACTTTTTGCCATCTTCCCTCCACTTTTTGCTGAATTTGTTTTTGTTGGCCTTAGGACTCAGTGCACTTTACCACTGCTAACCAGTGCTAAAGTACTTGTGCTCTCTCCCTAAAACATTGTGGAATTGGCTTATACCCAATTGGCATATTGACTTGTAAGTCCTGAGTAAAGTGGCACTACATGTGCCCAGGGCATGTACATTAAATGGTACTAGTGGGTCTGCAGCATTGATTGTCCCACCCACTTAAGTAGTCCTTTAAACATGTCTCAGGCCTACCATTGCAGAGCCTGTGTGTGCAGTTTAAACTGCCATTTTGACCTGGCAAAATAAACTTTTTGCCAGGCCCAATCCTTCCTTTAAATACATATAAGTCACCGCTAGTCCCTGGACAGCCCAAAGGGCAGGGTGCAATGTATTTAAAAAGTAGGACATGTACTTTTAAGTTTTACATGACCTGGTAGTTAAAATAAAACTCCCAAATTATTTTTTCACTACTGCAGGCCTATCTCTCCCATAGGATAACATTGGAGTTGCCTTATTACATTTTATGAGTGCAATTTCCAAATGGGAAGAGATAACCAGGTCATGTTTGGTGTCTTTGGACATGGGGTGAAAACCTCTATTTTGTGGTGAAGTCAGGCTATTGATCACAATTTTAAAAATGCCACTTTTAGAAAGTTAGGATTCTTCTGCCTTTAGCCCTCTTTGTGCCTACAACCTGGCCAGGGTCACATGACTGGATGTAACTGACAGTTAGACTTTGTGAATTCCTCCCAGACAGTCACTTGATAGAGGGATTAGGTGTGCCTGAGTGGGCTATCTGCTGGCAGGATGGGGGCAGAGCTGAGCACAGCCCCACTTACACTTGAATAGCCTGTGCTCTGCCTTCACACAAAGGGCCTAATGACCATGAATTGTCACTTCAGCCAGCTTAGAGCCAGGGAAGGGGAGGCAGGAAATTCTGTGCATTTCAAATCCACTGTCTAGAAACTTCTCCCACCTTACGGAACCAGGGCACCAGGGTATAAAAGAAGGGCCTCCAACACCAACTCTTCAGTACACTTCTGGTCCTGTGGATATTCTGCCAGGAAGACGAATTGTTGTGCTGCTACAAGGACTGCCACTCTACTGGACTGCTGCTCTAAAGGAATGGCTGCCCTGCTGTGCTGACCTGCTACCCACTTGCCTGGGGAAGAAGAACTGGGCCTGGAACTTCATCTTGAACCCAGGACCCCAGAGTGACTCAAAGAAGCAGTCTGCTGGCCTCCTGATCTAAGCCTCGGGGACATAAAAGGCTCCCGAACAGCTCCCGGACCTGTCTTAAGTGAGTTCCTGATCCCCAAGGGGTGGCTCTAAGGTCCTGGACCCTTTGTGGGGCTCTTGAACTCTTGAAATCAAGTTTTTGAGCTCTTTGCAACTGCAAAAGGCCCCATTCACACTGGAACCGCACTTTCCGCCCTGAAAAGCAGCGTGACCCACCATCAGCTCGTCTCTTTGCACAGCAGCATCAACAGCTCACAGGGGACCGCCAATGCAATGCTCCAGTCCACCTGTCCATGACGCCTAGCCTGCTCTTTGCGCCATATCGACCACAGCCCGCAACGCTCCCCTTGCTCCCGGCAACTCTCTCCAACGCAAATGGGAAACTTGAGAAGGTAAAACTTAAATGAGACTAATCTAGGACTGTTTCCGACCTGACCTACATTGCGGTCGGTCTGAACTTTTGACTTTGACCCGGTCCAACACGACCAGATAACTGCGGCTGGCGCTTTATGCTTTTAGGTTGTTTATTACAGTTTATTCTTTGAAAAATCATAACTCCCGTACTACTTATTGGATTTTTGTCATTTTAGTCTTGTTTTATTTATAAAATTAAGCTCTGATGGAGCAAGGTTTCAAAAATGAAACTTGCTTGTACGCAATCTTCCTCATAGTATTAATTAATTAAACTTGTATTGTCAAAACTAAACTTTGCATTCACAAACACAAGAGGGACAGAAGCTTGCTTATGTGTTTTACTAATGAATAACGCTTGTCTGTAATCCAAAATGTCTGCTAAAGCGCGGGAACCTCAATGCGCATGTCGCAACCTGATCACATGGTGTGACGTCTTTCTTTGCTTGGTGGGAAACTTCTGCTTCTGCGCAGTGTGCACTAAAATGGCCGCTAAATGTTTTCACATGCTTAAGCTTGCTCTCATGTCATTATTAAATTGTCGTTTTCTTAATGCTACTAATGCAGGATAGTATTATAATTAATTGGGAATAGAGTAGGGAAAGTGGGTATACAGTGAAACTTTTTATTTGTGATTTTAATATTTTCTTCTTGCACTTTTAGTAATTCGTAAACTTGGGCCTGGGTTGGTGATTTGAAACTCGAGAGACAGATGGTTCTGCGCATGTGTCCTGTGTGCCTGCCAAGTGAAGTCAACTTGGACGTCTCCCAAGTCCATGACCCATTGGCCGAAGATGCTGTACTTCATGTTTCCGGAGGACAAAATGATACTTTTCCCCTGTAAAATGTATAACATTTGTCGTGAGATGGGTGGGAAATAAAGTGAATGTATTAATTTGAAGGGGCGGGAACGTAAAGACAATAGGCTTTACAATTTAGGCCAAATCGATATGGTGCGAGAATCCACCCCCTGTCCCTGTCCAATCAGAAGTAGTGGTCCCATATTTTAGCAACAGTAAGGGGAGGTACATGGGCGTAGAAGGGTATAATAGATATAGAATTAGCTAATTAGTTAGCACATGAGAGCGGAGATGCTGACAGGAAGAGCTCCAGACCGCTAAGCTGATCGATTGCTGACTGAATCCCTGTCCAGAAGAGGTCCTGAGGAGGCGGAGTCCATTAGAAGGAAGGCACGGGAGAATCGAGAGAAGTCGAGTATCAGAGAGGGGAACGGCGCAGGAGTCGTTGTAGAGAGGTCACCGGTCCTGTCCTGATCCTGGAAGAAGTCTTTGCTCTTCATCCTTCCTGGGTCCTATCTTTTCCAACTCCTTGGCCAAGGGGCTTGGTTCTCGCATTTAGGTAATTATACTGCAACCTTTAGTTGCGCTGCTGTCTCTATCTTCTCCTCTTCCTTAAACACCGTCATTGATTAGCAAAATCATTTCTATGCTTTTTCTTGGGTATTTCAATCAAGTACCGTGTTTTCTGTATTTTACTCTGCTAAAACTTTAGATAAACATTTTAAAACTTCCTGACTCAGTGGTTATTTCAGGATTATGTACTATAATGAATGTCACTCATTTTAAACTTCCCAATTAGCAAAGGAGCCATTGGTAAGTTATTACTCTTCAATCAGAAGGTAATTGGTAGCAGGGACTTTGATAAAAGAGTACATCTGACACCCAGCGTAAGTATTAGTGTAGTGTGAATGTATGGGCCCAAGTGAGTATATGGTGTATGAATGTTGTTGGCTAATATTGCGCTGGATCAGTTTTCTGGTAAGCAGAGGACGGTTATGGTTACTCTTTGTTAATTGGGTAATGAGAATTTTATTTGTTTTTTTTTTATGAACTAACATCCGCTTATTTTTGAGTTTTGTTGTTATATGTTGTCCAGAATACCCCGGGGTAGGTAAAAAGAATAGTGGGTGGCAAGTGGAAGCCATACTGCAGTGAGGTTATCTGTCAGGCAGAATTAGTACTGAGAAGTTAAGCAGGACTTTCAGTACTCGTTAGGGACTCTATGCGTGTGAGTAATAGCAAAAAGGGTACACTGATAAAAATGTGATGTTATATCACCTAGTAAGGGTAACATTGGAGAAGTAACAGGTACTTCTGGAGCTTGTGTGAAGAGTAGACGGAAGTGTTTTACTCGTAGTATATCTATTAGTAAAAGGAAAGGTTTTACTAAAGTGTGGAAGAAACTATCTTTTTCGAAATTAGTGGAAACTGGCACGATAGCGAATGTTTTATGTTGTTACTGAAATTTAATTAAGATTTATAGAGAAAATAAGTTTGTGTACATTTTTGTAAAGGGAGGGTCAGTTGCCGGAGAGGGAGCTGACATCACAAAACGCAGCGCTGTGGTAGGTTGAAACAGCGGGTGTGGAGAGACACTTGTAAAGGAGGGGTCAGTAGTCAGGAGTAGTACTGATGTCACAGGTACCGCGCTGGGATTGGTTAAACCAGCGAGGACAGAAAAGAGCAGATTGTAAAGGAGGGGTTGACAGAGAAACGTCACCAAAAGGCCGCGCAAGGATTGGCTCGGAAATAAAAGATAGCAGACATTTGATTGGTCGAAATTATAGAAGCAAAATTCTTAGTGGATAAGGATTGCATGTTAAAACGCGATCCGACTTTAACAGGAACTCGTCCGGATAGGAGATTCCTAGGTTTTGCAGAATATAATTTTGTACACAGAAGATTAGATAGAATGTACGGAGAAAGGAGAAAAATGTCATTTTTGCAAAAGATTAAGAATTATTTTAAAAAGGACAAACCAATCAAAACTAGAGAAGGAATTATTATTCCACCAGCTAAAACGCCAGCATCATTTATGATGATGGAGAGAGGTTATCATACTTGTGTAAGGATGGAGAATTGGATAGAATACACCAAAAATGATGGAGTATTAGCATTTCCCGAGAATGGTACCTTCAATGGAAGAATTCTTCAGAACTTGAGATTGAGGATGAATGACTTAGAACCCAGACCTAGATTAACTCAGTACGAAGCTCTAGAAGAATGGGAAACCGAGGCATTTGAGCGGGATAGATCTAGAAGTAATAGGAGTTACCCAGGATTTTTCCCCAGATATTTACGTGAGTCGAGAGAGGGTCAGATGAAACAATGGAGAAGGGCAATGATTACAGAAGGACTGTATCCATTATTCACAGAAGGAGAGAAATCAGTAGGCAAATGTACAGAAAAGACAAAACATTTAATGAGAAATGAGGAATCTGAAGACGAATTTATGGAGGAAATGTTAAGAAACCCCCACCATATCAGGAAGGGACAAGTGGATGCACCCCAAGTGCACCACCAAAAACTCCATTAGTGCCACAGATAATGCATGAATTCACCCCGAATAGAATACTACATGATAAAGAAAAAGAAGCCATAGAAAAGACCAGAGCAGAATTAATACAGAAAATAACTCAGATAAAAGTACATCCTGATTCGTTGACCATACCTGTAACAATTGGTCCAGTAGTTCCATTATATGGTACTCAGGGAAGCTGTCCTCCACCGATACTTGCACCTACTCCTGTGAGTAATCCCAGACCTGAAGCTCCAGTTATAATTGAAGATCAATTTAGTGACTGTGAATCCACAATATCACTTATGGACTTGCCTATTCGAGGTTCTGTAAATAGTACTCCAAGAAAAGATGTACCTGGAGGTTCAAAAGATGTAAGTTTAGTAACTTCATCGGGAGCAAAAAGTGCTACCATAGTAACACCTGAAGATTTAGAACGATGGGTGCAAGGGTCAGTTAAACAGTGCACACCTCCGAAAATAATGGACATTCGTAAATTAAAAGTCGAATTAGAAGAAATAATAGCAGGAAATGTAGGACTAGTACGATTAAATACTTATGATGAAGGAGAATTATTGTTCCTGTGCAGGAGTATCACCAGAAATGTAAAGATATTCCATGAAAAATTGTCCAATTTAGCACTACAGATGGGAATCGAAATAGGGAGATCAAAAGTACTACAGAAACCGTATAGAGCAGAATTTTCAGATAAAGATTTAGAAAATATGAATGCCTCTGGAAAAAGAATACAAATAAGAGAATTAATGTTAGTTTTACAAAAATGGGGAGACCTAGATAAATGGAGAACTAGGTGGGCCAAGAAAAAGGAAGAGGCACGAACAAGTAGAACGGCATCAGAATATGTGATGAAGGAAGCACGAAAAGCAGATCAAATGTATCCAATGCGAGAAGTGGCGGGAGGAGGATATGTACATGTCCCATGGAGCAGACAGGATATTTTGTCATTTACGAATGATTTTCCAAAGCTGAGGGAAAAGCCAATTGAATGGTACAAGCAGGTTGAAAGGTTTGTGAAGGTGTCAAAGGTATTGTTGAAGGATTTAGATGGTTTGTTTGACATAGTGGTACCTGCCGATTTGTGGACAGATTGTAAAATTACAGTCGATTGGCCTAGTGATGAATATCCTAGAGATCCGAAGACAGGTGCCCCGTCAAATGATGTAATGAAAAAGTATCAGCAGGTGATAACATACCTGAAAGGGAAAATACCCCCGAAAGAAACAGATTGGGTGAAAATAGATCGAACCACCCAAGAAGCCAGTGAAACAGTACATTCCTATTATGAGCGTTTATTGCAGGTGTTTAAACAGTATAGTGGATTTGAGGACATTGGAGACAAAAACATGAGTCAGTTTGTGTATCGATTTGTTTACGGTCTGAAGCCAGAGATTTGCCAGATGATTAAACAACACATGCTGTGTTGGCAGGGAAAGCCCATAGATGAGATTCTGAAGTATGCAAAATATTGTGGAGACGATATTGAGGATAGACACAAGAAATTACAAGAAAAGGTGATGTGGGCTCAGGTGAAAATGGCAGAGAAGCAGGGAATTAATTTGGAAAATCCAAGTGCAAATCAAGGAAAAGATTCTGGAACGAGTGGTGATACGGGAAATGGTGGAAAATTTAGAGGACGAATGAGTAGAGAAGAAGCTAAAAAGAAATTTCCTTGTCATGGATGCGGAAAATTGGGGCATTGGAAGGACGAATGTAAAAAGATTCGGAATAATAATGGCCCAAATCAAAACTTAAATCCACAGACGCAGAATGACTCACAGCAGGGTGTAAATCCCCAGAGTCAATTACCACCTCCACCCGTTCAGGGTAATGTAAACAGATCAAAGCATGGTACAGACATTGGATACCCAGGAGGGAGTGGTAAGAATGATTATATGACATCACAATTTCTTTTGCAGGACAATTACTGTGAATTCAACTCATGACGGTGCCTTGGAGAGGGGAAGAAGGAGTGCGTACTTGGCGCATCCTTACAGGTAGATCAGTCTGGTCCATATGTTGAAGGAAATGTGAAAGGTAATGATATTACTTTCCTTTTGGACACTGGTGCTACCAGGTCTACGGTGAGATCAGCAGATATCCCAGACCTTCCTCTCTCTGGTGAAGATATCCAAGTAGTAGGGGTAGCTAATCAAAGAATTAGAACGCCTCTTACAGAACCAATGGAAGTCAAAATAGGAAACTTCAGAGAAATGCACCAATTTGTAGTGTGCGACTCTAGCCCAGTGAATTTATTAGGTAGGGATTTATTGTGCAAAATGAACTGTACAATTTTCTGCATGCCAGATGGTGTGGCAGTTCAGACACCAGATGAGGACCATGTATATAAAATTATGGTTGCAAAACAAGGTACAGAAATAGACAAAATGTTTTTGTTAATAACAAGAGATGAGTTACCAGAAGAATTAAAAGGTACAGTAAACCCAATAGTATGGGATTTCACCAGAAAAGAAGTAGGACTTATGGCAAAAATAGATCCAGTTCAAATTATGGTAAAAGAAGGTGCAATTTTCCCAAATACCAGACAGTACAAAATGAGTGCAGAAGTAAAAGCAGGAGTCATTGAAGAAATAAATCGAATGGTAGAACAAAACATCCTAAAAGAAGTAATGAGTAGCCCATGTAATTCACCAATCATGGGACTAAAGAAACCTAGTGGAAAATATAGGATTGTTCAGGACCTGCGAAAAATAAACAAGATTGTGGAACCATGTTGTCCCATAGTACCAAATCCTGCAGTAATTCTATACCAGATCCCTTGGAATGCAGGATGGTTCACAGTAATTGATTTGTGTCAAGCATTCTTTTCAATTCCATTGCATCCAGACAGCCAGTATCTTTTCTCATTTAAATTTGAGAACAAAGTCTATGTGTGGAATCGTGTTCCTCAGGGGTACACAGAAAGTCCTTCCATCTTCAACCAGATACTGAAAAAGTGCCTGGAAAAACTAGTGATGCCAGGAAGCTCAGTCTTAGTCCAATATATCGACGACTTATTGGTGGCGTCGACCACCAGAGAAGACTGTGTTGTTGACTCCATAGCATTATTAAATCTTTTGGCTGAGGAAGGGCATAAAGTCTCACCTGAAAAGTTACAGTTTTGCAGGACAACTGTTAAATATCTGGGACATCAAATTGAGAGGGGAAAAAGAAGAGTAACCTCTGAAAGAGTAGAATTAATAAAGAGAATGCAAATGCCTGTAACCCAAAGACAAGTGCGAATGTTCCTAGGAATAGTAGGCTACTGTCGACAATGGATACCAAATTTTTCCATGTTAGCTAAGCCCTTAATTAACATGACGAAAAAGAAAGCAAAGGACCCTGTTGAGTGGGAGGATGAAAGTGTAGAACCTTTGTAAAATTGAGAAATGCACTTTGTTCAGCACCTGCCCTAGGCATGCCTGATTATAAAAGAGAATTCGCATTATTCTGTCAAGAGAGAGAAAATTGTGCACTTTCTGTCCTAACTCAGAGACATGGACTAGACAGACGTCCTATAGCGTACTTTTCTGCTACATTGGACCCAGTAGCAGCCGCGTTGCCAGGATGCTTAAAAGCAGTGGCAGCAACTTGTTTGAGCATTGTACAAAGCGAGTCAATTGTGATGGGACATCCTGTAAAAGTGTATGTTCCACATGCAGTTGTGATTCTATTGACAAGAACACGAACTCAGCATCTTACTCCTAGTCGGCTGACTAAATATGAGAGGATAATAATGGGTGCTAAAAATGTGACCATGGTAAGATGTACAATAATAAATCCAGCAACTTTATTGCCGGACCCATGTCATGAAACAAATAAAGATGACGAAGAAGATGAACATGATTGTGTACAAATTACAGAATTATGTACAAAACCACGCCCAGACATAGAGGAACAGCCTCTTAAAAAGCCAGACAGGGAGCTATTTTCGATGGTTCATGTCAAAGACATGAAGATGGTAAACTAACTGCTGCCTATGCGGAATGTGAATTAACTGGAATAGTCGAAGCATCCTATTTACCAGGAGTAAAATATGCACAAGTAGCTGAATTGATTGCTTTGATAAAAGCTTGCAAAATTGGGAGGAATCAGAGAGTGACCATATTTACAGATAGTCAATATGGTTACGGGGTTGTGCATGATTTTGGCCAACTGTGGATGCAGAGGGATTTCATGACTTCTTCAGGATCCCCCATTAAAAATGGACAATTTGTAAGGGAATTGCTAGAAGCAATACAATCACCAAAAGAATTGGCTGTGGTGAAATGTGCCGCACACCAGTCAGGAGATGACTGGGTGGTAGTCGGCAACAGATATGCAGACCTGGTGGCTCAACATTGTGCCAAAACCAGAACGTCAGTCAATAAGAGGGTGGAAAGAATGGGAATCAGCTGCCAACTTATGCTGTATATGCCACCTGAAACTTGGAATGAGGTGAAGAAATTGCAAGATGAGGTTGATGAAAGTGAAAAGAATTTGTGGGTTAAAGTGGGTTGCTCCCAAAGAGGAGAAGATGAAGTGTGGATCAGTGCAGATGGCAGACCAGTCATGCCAGACTGTTTACTCTCACAAATGGCCAGAATGCATCATGGAGACACACACATAGGGAGAGATGCAATGATTAGGCTGTTCAGACAAAATTGGTACAATCCCAAATTCAGGGCTGTTGCAGAGAGTCTTTGCCAGAGATGTCTAACTTGCCAAATGCATAATCCAGGCAGGAAAACGATAATTGGGTTTGGAAAGATTGGAAAGGCAGAGGGCCCATTTATAAGACTCCAGTTCGACTTCATACAGTTACCACCATGCAGAGGACTAAAATATGTACTAGTCATAGTGTGTCTGCTTTCAAAGTGGGTGGAGGCTTACCCTACTAGGAGAAATGACAGTATTACAGTTGCAAAACTGTTGTTACGTGAGCTCATACCTAGGTTTGGTTTCCCAGTATCTTTGGAATCAGATAGAGGTAAACACTTTAATATCGAAGTGATCCAGATAATCTGTGAAGCATTTCAAATCAAACAGAAATTGCACTGTGCATATCGCCCAGAGGCTTCTGGAGTGGTTGAACAATTGAATGGCACCATAAAGTCAAGATTGGGAAAAATGTGTGCATCAACATCATTAGAGTGGCCAGACGCATTGCCACTTGTCTTGATGGGAATCAGAAGCATACCTGACAGAACAACAGGATTGAGCCCCCATGAAATAATGATGGGAAGAGCAATGAGACAAACACATGTTCCCACAAACAAACTGGTGAATATATCTGATGATATGGTTTTGGATTATTGCAAAGGATTGGCTGACCTAGTGCGTTCTGTCTCTCATCAGGTTGGAGAAGACGCAGTTTCCAGGCAGCCTGAACTAGAACATGATCTGAATCCTGGTGATTGGGTGGTAGTGAAGAATCACACCAGAGAAACGCGTTTATCACCCAGGTGGAGCAGACCTTGTTAAGTTGACTACCAATACAGCAGTGAAGTGTGCAAGATTTCCTAATTAGATTCACGTAAGCCACACAAAGAGAGTACCAGACCCTGAAGAGGAGAATTCACAGACAACACCAATCACTGCAGAAGCTGAAGGTTGCCCAGCTGAGGAATCTCAGGCTAGAGGTTCGAGAGAAGCTGACGGAGAACAACCAAGCACAAGTCAGGATTGGATACCAGTGGTAGAAGTTCCTGAAGTATACCACAGAACAAGAAGTCAAGCGAAATTGGAAGAAATTGAAGAAGATCAGATAGGTGAAGAAGAAGCAGTTCCGGATCAAGAAGAAAAGACAGTAAAAGATCCTGAACAAAATAAGATAGGGAAAGAAAATTGGACTCAAAACAGTGAAGATTTAATTGACTTTACACAGGGAAAACAGGTTTAGAAGAATCCGGTCAGGCTGCAGAAGTTCACAGTGCAATAAGCCCTGATCAGAAGCAGTTAGATCAAGAAGAATTCACTAAAGAAAAAGGGGTTAATACAAATGAACATAAAGAAATAAAAAAGGAACAAAGCCAACATCTTGAAAGTCATTGTGGAGCTATTGAAGAGAAACCAATCAGACCTGAAAAAGAACAAACAAAAGAAGCAGTAAGCAAAGAAAACAAAACTGTATTGACCAGTGAAAATAACAAGATCTCTGAAGACTTAAACAGAGAAACAGTGCCAACAAAGAAAACAAGAAAAGGAGATCATTGGCCAAGTGTCATTAAAAGAGTAAAGTACCACATAACAACCAGAAGTGAAGATCCAGAACAAGTACCTGAAGTGACAAGTCAAACTGAACAAGAGAAAAAGTCAGGAAAAAGAAAAAGTAAAAGACTGAGACTTGTGAATAACAAATTCAAGGGTCCTGACTGGACTTATATCATTCTTGAAGATTTTGAAAGCTCAGAGTCAAGTGACAGTGGTGGCGAAGGAACAAGTGCAGAACTAACATACGAAGAAGAAACAAGACCACCCTGACTAAGCAAAAGAATAAACTAAAGAAAAGAAGAAGAGATAAGAAGAGCAATCTTCCTTGTTGAAAAATGCCTGACGATAGAGTTACTGGGAGACCAAAACGAAATTGTTGTAGGAGATGCTGTGCAATCTGCATATGTAGTCTAGTATTGGTGCTTATAGTATGGTTAGTCCTGATTGTAGCAGTTCCTTACCTTATGATAATAGATAAGAAGATTAATAATGAAACTAAAGGGAGGACAGCAAACATGAAGGGCAATAGAGTAGAATTAATGGAAGAAGATGAGGCAGAAATTCATCATGAAATAGCTGACAACGACACTAGTTTAAATGTTTTCACAAAACTATTGTTTCAATATGTAGACACAATGGAAGTTAGTAATTGTTATGTCTGTATGAAGTTACCTGAATCAGTAGCGGAAGGATTAACATACCATCATTTACCACTGACATATGGCATCTCATGTAGTGTATTAACAAGTTTATTTTATAGAACAGGTAGACTGCAGTATTATTATTCAAACTTAGATGTGATATTTTCTGAGGTTCCGATTCGCAAGAGTATGAACCCAGTGCTTAGTAGTCAAGACGCACAGTTTATGGGAGAGTTTTTCTTAACAATGAAATCGATAGACATAACACATGCACATAGACACAATCTAACATGTTCTTTACTAGAAGAAGAAAAGATATTTTTGAATTTAGTAGAAGATAGAAGACATGATTTTCAAAAGAAAGCTTCAGAGCATATGGCTCAGTTGCCACCTTGGGCGGAGAAGGAAGGGAGTTATACACCTGGTAAAGCTCAAGCTGCAATGGCTCTGGATTTCGTAAAGAAAGGGAAAATTTGTCTTCATAGGTTAAAGACTGATTATAACAATGTTTTCATCGGTACCAGTGAATGTGAACACAATTTTTTAATTCTTGGAGGTTGGGGACTCAAAGGAGGAACAGATTCAGTTTTTCCTGGAATCTATTATGTATGTGGGAATAAGGCTTACTTTAGGCTTCCTGCACGGTGGTATGGAAGTTGTTATTTTGGAATAGTTTTTCCAAAGATATACCACGTAAAAAGAAACACTGGAAGCAATGAAAACAATAATGAATTAATACGTAGTAAAAGAGCTAGTTTTTCAGAAATTGTAGGTGATATATTTGGTGCATTGATACCTTCAGTGGGAATAATTCTGAACTCAAGGAAAATATGTAAATTGTCTACAGTGGTTGATCGTTTATCAACGGATACTGCTGGAGGTTTTCTAATGATTAATACGGAGATGGTTGCGATTAGATCTATGGTAATGCAAAATCGACTTGCTCTTGACATTCTATTGGCAAAAGAGGGAGGAGTCTGTAAATTATTGAAGACGAAACATTGTTGCACTTATATTCCTGATAAGAGTGCAGAAATTGGAACGTATATTCAGAACATAACTAAACTTGAGAAAGAACTTAAACCACTGGAAGTTGATAGTGTATGGGAAAGATTGACAAATAGTATCTCGTCAATTGGAACCTGGTTTGCTAATGTAGGAAAAGGAATTATAGGTCAAATATTAGTACCCCTAGCAGGGATAGCAATAATAATATTGGCAATAACAATATGGTGCAAATGCTGTAGAGAGAATGGAACATATAAAGTGACAGGAAAAGGAAAGAAGAGAAAACTAGATGAAATAGAACTTGAAGAATGGAGAAGTGATTTATACAAAAAGTTGAAAGGGGATGTGAAAAACAGAAAATGTAAAAATGAGAATGAAACGAATTGCTAGAAGTTGGCATCTGATTGAGGGTAGTATTTTTGATGGCTCAGAAACGCCATCAGAGAGGGGATTGATGGAGCAAGGTTTCAAAATGAAACTTGCTTGTACGCAATCTTCCTCATAGTATTAATTTATTAAACTTGTATTGTCAAAACTAAACTTTGCATTCACAAACACAAGAGGGACAGAAGCTTGCTTATGTGTTTTACTAATGAATAACGCTTGTCTGTAATCCAAAATGTCCGCTAAAGCGCGGGAACCTCAATGCGCATGTCGCAACCTGATCACATGGTGTGACGTCTTTCTTTGCTTGGTGGGAAACTTCTGCTTCTGCGCAGTGTGCACTAAAATGGCCGCTAAATGTTTTCACATGCTTAAGCTTGCTCTCATGTCATTATTAAATTGTCGTTTTCTTAATGCTACTAATGCAGGATAGTATTATAATTAATTGGGAATAGAGTAGGGAAAGTGGGTATACAGTGAAACTTTTTATTTGTGATTTTAATATTTTCTTCTTGCACTTTTAGTAATTCGTAAACTTGGGCCTGGGTTGGTGACTTGAAACTCGAGAGACAGATGGTTCTGCGCATGTGTCCTGTGTGCCTGCCAAGTGAAGTCAACTTGGACGTCTCCCAAGGCCATGACCCATTGGCCGAAGATGCTGTACTTCATGTTTCCGGAGGACAAAATGATACTTTTCCCCTGTAAAATGTATAACATTTGTCATGAGATGGGTGGGAAATAAAGTGAATGTATTAATTTGAAGGGGCGGGAACGTAAAGACAATAGGCTTTACAATTTAGGCCAAATCGATATGGTGCGAGAATCCACCCCCTGTCCCTGTCCAATCAGAAGTAGTGGTCCCATATTTTAGCAACATTAAGGGGAGGTACATGGGCGTAGAAGGGTATAATAGATATAGAATTAGGTAATTAGTTAGCACAGGAGAGCGGAGATGCTGACAGGAAGAGCTCCAGACCGCTAAGCTGATCGATTGCTGACTGAATCCCTGTCCAGAAGAGGTCCTGAGGAGGGGGCGGCGGAGTCCATTAGAAGGAAGGCACGGGAGAATCGAGAGAAGTCGAGTATCAGAGAGGGGAACGGCGCAGGCGTCGTTGTAGAGAGGTCACCGGTCCTGTCCTGATCCTGGAAGAAGTCTTTGCTCTTCATCCTTCCTGGGTCCTATCTTTTCCAACTCCTTGGCCAAGGGGCTTGGTTCTCGCATTTAGGTAATTATACTGCAACCTTTAGTTGCGCTGCTGTCTCTATCTTCTCCTCTTCCTTAAACACCGTCATTGATTAGCAAAATAATTTCTATGCTTTTTCTTGGGTATTTCAATCAAGTACCGTGTTTTCTGTATTTTACTCTGCTAAAACTTTAGATAAACATTTTAAAACTTCCTGACTCAGTGGTTATTTCAGGATTATGTACTATAATGAATGTCACTCATTTTAAACTTCCCAATTAGCAAAGGATCCATTGGTAAGTTATTACTCTTCAATCAGAAGGTAATTGGTAGCAGGGACTTTGATAAAAGAGTACATCTGACACCCAGCGTAAGTATTAGTGTAGTGTGAATGTATGGGCCCAAGTGAGTATATGGTGTATGAATGTTGTTGGCTAATATTGCGCTGGATCAGTTTTCTGGTAAGCAGAGGACGGTTATGGTTACTCTTTGTTAATTGGGTAATGAGAATTTTATTTGTATTTTTTTATGAACTAACATCCGCTTATTTTTGAGTTTTGTTATATGTTGTCCAGAATACCCCGGGGTAGGTAAAAAGAATAGTGGGTGGCAAGTGGAAGCCATACTGCAGTGAGGTTATCTGTCAGGCAGAATTAGTACTGAGAAGTTAAGCAGGACTTTCAGTACTCGTTAGGGACTCTATGCGTGTGAGTAATAGCAAAAAGGGTACACTGATAAAAATGTGATGTTATATCACCTAGTAAGGGTAACATTGGAGAAGTAACAGGTACTTCTGGAGCTTGTGTGAAGAGTAGACGGAAGTGTTTTACTCGTAGTATATCTATTAGTAAACGGAAAGGTTTTACTAAAGTGTGGAAGAAACTATCTTTTTCGAAATTAGTGGAAACTGGCACGATAGCGAATGTTTTATGTTGTTACTGAAATTTAATTAAGATTTATAGAGAAAATAAGTTTGT
The DNA here is from genome assembly GCA_963921515.1 of Calotriton arnoldi. NCBI lineage: Eukaryota > Metazoa > Chordata > Amphibia > Caudata > Salamandridae > Calotriton > Calotriton arnoldi. Next base: position 749,453 of record CAWUFW010006831.1, read on the forward strand.
GTAAATTTTTGTAAAGGGAGGGTCAGTTGCCGGAGAGGGAGCTGACATCACAAAACGCAGCGCTGTGGTAGGTTGAAACAGCGGGTGTGGAGAGACACTTGTAAAGGAGGGGTCAGTAGTCAGGAGTAGTACTGACGTCACAGGTACCGCGCTGGGATTGGTTAAACCAGCGAGGACAGAAAAGAGCAGATTGTAAAGGAGGGGTTGACAGAGAAACGTCACCAAAAGGCCGCGCAAGCATTGGCTCGGAAATAAAAGATAGCAGACATTTGATTGGTCGAAATTATAGAAGCAAAATTCTTAGTGGATAAGGATTGCATGTTAAAACGCGATCCGACTTTAACAGGAACTCGTCCGGATAGGAGATTCCTAGGTTTTGCAGAATATAATTTTGTACACAGAAGATTAGATAGAATGTACGGAGAAAGGAGAAAAATTTCATTTTTGCAAAAGATTAAGAATTATTTTAAAAAGGACAAACCAATCAAAACTAGAGAAGGAATTATTATTCCACCAACTAAAACGCCAGCATCATTTATCATTTATCATACTTGTGTATGGATGGAGAATTGGATAGAATACACCAAAAATGATGGAGTATTAGCATTTCCCGAGAATGGTACCTTCAATGGAAGAATTCTTCAGAACTTGAGATTGAGGATGAATGACTTAGAACCCAGACCTAGATTAACTCAGTACGAAGCTCTAGAAGAATGGGAAACCGAGGCATTTGAGCGGGATAGATCTAGAAGTAATAGGAGTTACCCAGGATTTTTCCCCAGATATTTACGTGAGTCGAGAGAGGGTCAGATGAAACAATGGAGAAGGGCAATGATTACAGAAGGACTGTATCCATTATTCACAGAAGGAGAGAAATCAGGAGGCAAATGTACAGAAAAGACAAAACATTTAATGAGAAATGAGGAATCTGAAGACGAATTTATGGAGGAAATGTTAAGAAACCCCCACCATATCAGGAAGGGACAAGTGGATGCACCCCAAGTGCACCACCAAAAACTCCATTAGTGCCACAGATAATGCATGAATTCACCCCGAATAGAATACTACATGATAAAGAAAAAGAAGCCATAGAAAAGACCAGAGCAGAATTAATACAGAAAATAACTCAGATAAAAGTACATCCTGATTCGTTGACCATACCTGTAACAATTGGTCCAGTAGTTCCATTATATGGTACTCAGGGAAGCTGTCCTCCACCGATACTTGCACCTACTCCTGTGAGTAATCCCAGACCTGAAGCTCCAGTTATAATTGAAGATCAATTTAGTGACTGTGAATCCACAATATCACTTATGGACTTGCCTATTCGAGGTTCTGTAAATAGTACTCCAAGAAAAGATGTACCTGGAGGTTCAAAAGATGTAAGTTTAGTAACTTCATCGGGAGCAAAAAGTGCTACCATAGTAACACCTGAAGATTTAGAACGATGGGTGCAAGGGTCAGTTAAACAGTGCACACCTCCGAAAATAATGGACATTCATAAATTAAAAGTCGAATTAGAAGAAATAATAGCAGGAAATGTAGGACTAGAACGCATTAAATACTTATGATGAAGAAGAATTATTGTTCCTGTGCAGGAGTATCACCAGAAATGTAAAGATATTCCATGAAAAATTGTCCAATTTAGCACTACAGATGGGAATCGAAATAGGGAGATCAAAAGTACTACAGAAACCGTATAGAGCAGAATTTTCAGATAAAGATTTAGAAAATATGAATGCCTCTGGAAGAAGATTACAAATAAGAGAATTAATGTTAGTTTTACAAAAATGGGGAGACCTAGATAAATGGAGAACTAGGTGGGCCAAGAAAAAGGAAGAGGCACGAACAAGTAGAACGGCATCAGAATATGTGATGAAGGAAGCAGGAAAAGCAGATCAAATGTATCCAATGCGAGAAGTGGCGGGAGGAGGATATGTACATGTCCCATGGAGCAGACACGATATTTTGTCATTTATGAATGATTTTCCAAAGCTGAGGGAAAAGCCAATTGAATGGTACAAGCAGGTTGAAAGGTTTGTGAAGGTGTCAAAGGTATTGTTGAAGGATTTAGATGGTTTGTTTCACATAGTGGTACCTGCCGTTTTGTGGACAGATTGTAAAATTACAGTCGATTGGCCTAGTGATGAATATCCTAGAGATCCGAAGACAGGTGCCCCGTCAAATGATGTAATGAAAAAGTATCAGCAGGTGATAACATACCTGAAAGGGAAAATACCCCGAAAGAAACAGATTGGGTGAAAATAGATCGAACCACCCAAGAAGCCAGTGAAACAGTACATTCCTATTATGAGCGTTTATTGCAGGTGTTTAAACAGTATAGTGGATTTGAGGACATTGGAGACAAAAACATGAGTCAGTTTGTGTATTGATTTGTTTACGGTCTGAAGCCAGAGATTTGCCAGATGATTAAACAACACATGCTGTGTTGGCAGGGAAAGCCCATAGATGAGATTCTGAAGTATGCAAAATATTGTGGAGACGATATTGAGGATAGTCACAAGAAATTACAAGAAAAGGTGATGTGTGCTCAGGTGAAAATGGCAGAGAAGCAGGGAATTAATTTGGAAAATCCAAGTGCAAATCAAGGAAAAGATTCTGGAACGAGTGGTGATACGGGAAATGGAGGACGAATGAGTAGAGAAGAAGCTAAAAAGAAATTTCCTTGTCATGGATGCGGAAAATTGGGGCATTGGAAGGACGAATGTAAAAAGATTCGGAATAATAATGGCCCAAATCAAAACTTAAATCCACAGACGCAGAACGACTCACAGCAGGGTGTAAATCCCTAGAGTCAATTACCACCTCCACCCGTTCAGGGTAATGTAAACAGATCAAAGCATGGTACAGACATTGGATACCCAGGAGGGAGTGGTAAGAATGATTATATGACATCACAATTTCTTTTGCAGGACAATTACTGTGAATTCAACTCATGACGGTGCCTAGGAGAGGGGAAGAAGGAGTGCGTACTTGGCGCATCCTTACAGGTAGATCAGTATGGTCCATATGTTGAAGGAAATGTGAAAGGTAATGATATTACTTTCCTTTTGGACACTGGTGCTACCACGACTACGGTGAGATCAGCAGATATCCCAGACCTTCCTCTCTCTGGTGAAGATATCCAAGTAGTAGGGGTAGCTAATCAAAGAATTAGAACGCCTCTTACAGAACCAATGGAAGTCAAAATAGGAAACTTCAGAGAAATGCACCAATTCGTAGTGTGCGACTCTAGCCCAGTGAATTTATTAGGTAGGGATTTATTGTGCAAAATGAACTGTACAATTTTCTGCATGCCAGATGGTGTGGCAGTTCAGACACCAGATGAGGACCATGTATATAAAATGATGGTTGCAAAACAAGGTACAGAAATAGACGAAATGTTTTTGTTAATAACAAGAGATGAGTTACCAGAAGAATTAAAAGGTACAGTAAACCCAATAGTATGGGATTTCACCGGCAAAGAAGTAGGACTTATGGCAAAAATAGATCCAGTTCAAATTATGGTAAAAGAAGGTGCAATTTTCCCAAATACCAGACAGTACAAAATGAGTGCAGAAGTAAAAGCAGGAGTCATTGAAGAAATAAATCGAATGGTAGAACAAAACATCCTAAAAGAAGTAATGAGTAGCCCATGTAATTCACCAATCATGGGACTAAAGAAACCTAGTGGAAAATATAGGATTGTTCAGGACCTGCGAAAAAGAAACAAGATTGTGGAACCATGTTGTCCCATAGTACCAAATCCTGCAGTAATTCTATACCAGATCCCTTGGAATGCAGGATGGTTCACAGTAATTGATTTGTGTCAAGCATTCTTTTCAATTCCATTGCATCCAGACAGCCAGTATCTTTTCTCATTTAAATTTGAGAACAAAGTCTATGTGTGGAATCGTGTTCCTCAGGGGTACACAGAAAGTCCTTCCATCTTCAACCAGATACTGAAAAAGTGCCTGGAAAAACTAGTGATGCCAGGAAGCTCAGTCTTAGTCCAATATATCGACGACTTATTGGTGGCGTCGACCACCAGAGAAGACTGTGTTGTTGACTCCATAGCATTATTAAATCTTTTGGCTGAGGAAGGGCATAAAGTCTCACCTGAAAAGTTACAGTTTTGCAGGACAGCTGTTAAATATCTGGGACATCAAATTGAGAGGGGAAAAAGAAGAGTAACCTCTGAAAGAGTAGAATTAATAAAGAGAATGCAAATGCCTGTAACCCAAAGACAAGTGCGAATGTTCCTAGGAATAGTAGGCTACTGTCGACAATGGATACCAAATTTTTCCATGTTAGCTAAGCCCTTAATTAATATGACGAAAAAGAAAGCAAAGGACCCTGTTGAGTGGGAGGATGAAAGTGTAGAAGCTTTTGTAAAATTGAGAAATGCACTTTGTTCAGCACCTGCCCTAGGCATGCCTGATTATAAAAGAGAATTCGCATTATTCTGTCAAGAGAGAGAAAATTGTGCACTTTCTGTCCTAACTCAGAGACATGGACTAGACAGACGTCCTATAGCGAACTTTTCTGCTACATTGGACCCAGTAGCAGCCGCGTTGCCAGGATGCTTAAAAGCAGTGGCAGCAACTTGTTTGAGCATTGTACAAAGCGAGTCAATTGTGATGGGACATCCTGTAAAAGTGTATGTTCCACATGCAGTTGTGATTCTATTGACAAGAATACGAACTCAGCATCTTACTCCTAGTCGGCTGACTAAATATGAGAGGATAATAATGGGTGCTGAAAATGTGACCATGGTAAGATGTACAATAATAAATCCAGCAACTTTATTGCCGGACCCATGTCATGAAACAAATAAAGATGACGAAGAAGATGAACATGATTGTGTACAAATTACAGAATTATGTACAAAACCACGCCCAGACATAGAGGAACAGCCTCTTAAAAAGCCAGACAGGGAGCTATTTGTCGATGGTTCATGTCAAAGACATGAAGATGGTAAACTAACTGCTGCCTATGCGGAATGTGAATTAACTGGAATAGTCGAAGCATCCTATTTACCAGGAGTAAAATATGCACAAGTAGCTGAATTGATTGCTTTGATAAAAGCTTGCAAAATTGGGAGGAATCAGAGAGTGACCATATTTACAGATAGTCAATATGGTTACGGGGTTGTGCATGATTTTGGCCAACTGTGGATGCAGAGGGATTTCATGACTTCTTCAGGATCCCCCATTAAAAATGGACAATTTGTAAGGGAATTGCTAGAAGCAATACAATCACCAAAAGAATTGGCTGTGGTGAAATGTGCCGCACACCAGTCAGGAGATGACTGGGTGGTAGTCGGCAACAGATATGCAGACCTGGTGGCTCAACATTGTGCCAAAACCAGAACGTCAGTCAATAAGAGGGTGGAAAGAATGGGAATCAGCTGCCAACTTATGCTGTATATGCCACCTGAAACTTGGAATGAGGTGAAGAAATTGCAAGATGAGGTTGATGAAAGTGAAAAGAATTTGTGGGTTAAAGTGGGTTGCTCCCAAAGAGGAGAAGATGAAGTGTGGATCAGTGCAGATGGCAGACCAGTCATGCCAGACTGTTTACTCTCACAAATGGCCAGAATGCATCATGGAGACACACACATAGGGAGAGATGCAATGATTAGGCTGTTCAGACAAAATTGGTACAATCCCAAATTCAGGGCTGTTGCAGAGAGTCTTTGCCAGAGATGTCTAACTTGCCAAATGCATAATCCAGGCAGGAAAACGATAATTGGGTTTGGAAAGATTGGAAAGGCAGAGGGCCCATTTATAAGACTCCAGTTCGACTTCATACAGTTACCACCATGCAGAGGACTAAAATATGTACTAGTCATAGTGTGTCTGCTTTCAAAGTGGGTGGAGGCTTACCCTACTAGGAGAAATGACAGTATTACAGTTGCAAAACTGTTGTTACGTGAGCTCATACCTAGGTTTGGTTTCCCAGTATCTTTGGAATCAGATAGAGGTAAACACTTTAATATCGAAGTGATCCAGATAATCTGTGAAGCATTTCAAATCAAACAGAAATTGCACTGTGCATATCGCCCAGAGGCTTCTGGAGTGGTTGAACAATTGAATGGCATCATAAAGTCAAGATTGGGAAAAATGTGTGCATCAACATCATTAGAGTGGCCAGACGCATTGCCACTTGTCTTGATGGGAATCAGAAGCATACCTGACAGAACAACAGGATTGAGCCCCCATGAAATAATGATGGGAAGAGCAATGAGACAAACACATGTTCCCACAAACAAACTGGTGAATATATCTGATGATATGGTTTTGGATTATTGCAAAGGATTGGCTGACCTAGTGCGTTCTGTCTCTCATCAGGTTGGAGAAGACGCAGTTTCCAGGCAGCCTGAACTAGAACATGATCTGAATCCTGGTGATTGGGTGGTAGTGAAGAATCACACCAGAGAAACGCGTTTATCACCCAGGTGGAGCAGACCTTGTTAAGTTATATTGACTACCAATACAGCAGTGAAGTGTGCAAGATTTCCTAATTGGATTCACGTAAGCCACACAAAGAGAGTACCAGACCCTGAAGAGGAGAATTCACAGACAACACCAATCACTGCAGAAGCTGAAGGTTGCCCAGCTGAGGAATCTCAGGCTAGAGGTTCGAGAGAAGCTGACGGAGAACAACCGAGCACAAGTCAGGATTGGATACCAGTGGTAGAAGTTCCTGAAGTATACCACAGAACAAGAAGTCAAGCGAAATTGGAAGAAATTGAAGAAGATCAGATAGGTGAAGAAGAAGCAGTTCAGGATCAAGAAGAAAAGACAGTAAAAGATCCTGAACAAAATAAGATAGGGAAAGAAAATTGGACTCAAAACAGTGAAGATTTAATTGACTTTACACAGGGAAAAACAGGTTTAGAAGAATCCGGTCAGGCTGCAGAAGTTCACAGTGCAATAAGCCCTGATCAGAAGCAGTTAGATCAAGAAGAATTCACTAAAGAAAAAGGGGTTAATACAAATGAACATAAAGAAATAAAAAAGGAACAAAGCCAACATCTTGAAAGTCATTGTGGAGCTATTGAAGAGAAACCAATCAGACCTGAAAAAGAACAAACAAAAGAAGCAGTAAGCAAAGAAAACAAAACAGTATTGAGCAGTGAAAATAACAAGATCTCTGAAGACTTAAACAGAGAAACAGTGCCAACAAAGAAAACAAGAAAAGGAGATCATTGACCAAGTGTCATTAAAAGAGTAAAGTACCACATAACAACCAGAAGTGAAGATCCAGAACAAGTACCTGAAGTGACAAGTCAAACTGAACAAGAGAAAAAGTCAGGAAAAAGAAAAAGTAAAAGACTGAGACTTGTGAATAACAAATTCAAGGGTCCTGACTGGACTTATATCATTCTTGAAGATTTTGAAAGCTCAGAGTCAAGTGACAGTGGTGGCGAAGGAACAAGTGCAGAACTAACATACGAAGAAGAAACAAGACCACCCTGACTAAGCAAAAGAATAAACTAAAGAAAAGAAGAAGAGATAAGAAGAGCAATCTTCCTTGTCGAAAAATGCCTGACGATAGAGTTACTGGGAGACCAAAACGAAATTGTTGTAGGAGATGCTGTGCAATCTGCATATGTAGTCTAGTATTGGTGCTTATAGTATGGTTAGTCCTGATTGTAGCAGTTCCTTACCTTATGATAATAGATAAGAAGATTAATAATGAAACTAAAGGGAGGACAGCAAACATGAAGGGCAATAGAGTAGAATTAATGGAAGAAGATGAGGCAGAAATTCATCATGAAATAGCTGACAACGACACTAGTTTAAATGTTTTCACAAAACTATTGTTTCAATATGTAGACACAATGGAAGTTAGTAATTGTTATGTCTGTATGAAGTTACCTGAATCAGTAGCGGAAGGATTAACATACCATCATTTACCACTGACATATGGCATCTCATGTAGTGTATTAACAAGTTTATTTTATAGAACAGGTAGACTGCAGTATTATTATTCAAACTTAGATGTGATATTTTCTGAGGTTCCGATTCGCAAGAGTATGAACCCAGTGCTTAGTAGTCAAGACGCACAGTTTATGGGAGAGTTTTTCTTAACAATGAAATCGATAGACATAACACATGCACATAGACACAATCTAACATGTTCTTTACTAGAAGAAGAAAAGATATTTTTGAATTTAGTAGAAGATAGAAGACATGATTTTCAAAAGAAAGCTTCAGAGCATATGGCTCAGTTGCCACCTTGGGCGGAGAAGGAAGGGAGTTATACACCTGGTAAAGCTCAAGCTGCAATGGCTCTGGATTTCGTAAAGAAAGGGAAAATTTGTCTTCATAGGTTAAAGACTGATTATAACAATGTTTTCATCGGTACCAGTGAATGTGAACACAATTTTTTAATTCTTGGAGGTTGGGGACTCAAAGGAGGAACAGATTCAGTTTTTCCTGGAATCTATTATGTATGTGGGAATAAGGCTTACTTTAGGCTTCCTGCACGGTGGTATGGAAGTTGTTATTTTGGAATAGTTTTTCCAAAGATATACCACGTAAAAAGAAACACTGGAAGCAATGAAAACAATAATGAATTAATACGTAGTAAAAGAGCTAGTTTTTCAGAAATTGTAGGTGATATATTTGGTGCATTGATACCTTCAGTGGGAATAATTCTGAACTCAAGGAAAATATGTAAATTGTCTACAGTGGTTGATCGTTTATCAACGGATACTGCTGGAGGTTTTCTAATGATTAATACGGAGATGGTTGCGATTAGATCTATGGTAATGCAAAATCGACTTGCTCTTGACATTCTATTGGCAAAAGAGGGAGGAGTCTGTAAATTATTGAAGACGAAACATTGTTGCACTTATATTCCTGATAAGAGTGCAGAAATTGGAACGTATATTCAGAACATAACTAAACTTGAGAAAGAACTTAAACCACTGGAAGTTGATAGTGTATGGGAAAGATTGACAAATAGTATCTCGTCAATTGGAACCTGGTTTGCTAATGTAGGAAAAGGAATTATAGGTCAAATATTAGTACCCCTAGCAGGGATAGCAATAATAATATTGGCAATAACAACATGGTGCAAATGCTGTAGAGAGAATGGAACATATAAAGTGACAGGAAAAGGAAAGAAGAGAAAACTAGATGAAATAGAACTTGAAGAATGGAGAAGTGATTTATACAAAAAGTTGAAAGGGGATGTGAAAAACAGAAAATGTAAAAATGAGAATGAAACGAATTGCTAGAAGTTGGCATCTGATTGAGGGTAGTATTTTTGATGGCTCAGAAACGCCATCAGAGAGGGGATTGATGGAGCAAGGTTTCAAAAATGAAACTTGCTTGTACGCAATCTTCCTCATAGTATTAATTTATTAAACTTGTATTGTCAAAACTAAACTTTGCATTCACAAACACAAGAGGGACAGAAGCTTGCTTATGTGTTTTACTAATGAATAACGCTTGTCTGTAATCCAAAATGTCCGCTAAAGCGTGGGAACCTCAATGCGCATGTCGCAACCTGAACACATGGTGTGACGTCTTTCTTTGCTTGGTGGGAAACTTCTGCTTCTGCGCAGTGTGCACTAAAATGGCCGCTAAATGTTTTCACATGCTTAAGCTTGCTCTCATGTCATTATTAAATTGTCGTTTTCTTAATGCTACTAATGCAGGATAGTATTATAATTAATTGGGAATAGAGTAGGGAAAGTGGGTATACAGTGAAACTTTTTATTTGTGATTTTAATATTTTCTTCTTGCACTTTTAGTAATTCGTAAACTTGGGCCTGGGTTGGTGACTTGAAACTCGAGAGACAGATGGTTCTGCGCATGTGTCCTGTGTGCCTGCCAAGTGAAGTCAACTTGGACGTCTCCCAAGGCCATGACCCATTGGCCGAAGATGCTGTACTTCATGTTTCCGGAGGACAAAATGATACTTTTCCCCTGTAAAATGTATAACATTTGTCGTGAGACGGGTGGGAAATAAAGTGAATGTATTAATTTGAAGGGGCGGGAACGTAAAGACAATAGGCTTTACAATTTAGGCCAAATCGATATGGTGCAAGAATCCACCCCCTGTCCCTGTCCAATCAGAAGTAGTGGTCCCATATTTTAGCAACATTAAGGGGAGGTACATGGGCGTAGAAGGGTATAATAGATATAGAATTAGCTAATTAGTTAGCACAGGAGAGCGGAGATGCTGACAGGAAGAGCTCCAGACCGCTAAGCTGATCGATTTCTGACTGAATCCCTGTTCAGAAGAGGTCCTGAGGAGGGGGCGGCGGAGTCCATTAGAAGGAAGGCACGGAAGAATCGAGAGAAGTCGAGTATCAGAGAGGGGAACGGCGCAGGCGTCGTTGTAGGGAGGTCACCGGTCCTGTCCTGATCCTGGAAGAAGTCTTTGCTCTTCATCCTTCCTGGGTCCTATCTTTTCCAACTCCTTGGCCAAGGGGCTTGGTTCTCGCATTTAGGTAATTATACTGCAACCTTTAGTTGCGCTGCTGTCTCTATCTTCTCCTCTTCCTTAAACACCATCATTGATTAGCAAAATAATTTCTATGCTTTTTCTTGGGTATTTCAATCAAGTACCGTGTTTTCTGTATTTTACTCTGCTAAAACTTTAGATAAACATTTTAAAACTTCCTGACTCAGTGGTTATTTCAGGATTATGTACTATAATGAATGTCACTCATTTTAAACTTCCCAATTAGCAAAGGATCCATTGGTAAGTTATTACTCTTCAATCAGAAGGTAATTGGTAGCAGGGACTTTGATAAAAGAGTACATCTGACACCCAGCGTAAGTATTAGTGTAGTGTGAATGTATGGGCCCAAGTGAGTATATGGTGTATGAATGTTGTTGGCTAATATTGCGCTGGATCAGCTCCATTGTTCTAACCTGGTGTGGAATCTTTCTGTGTGGTGTTTTTACGGCCTTACTGTTTGATGTGTTCCACAAATACTTTGCACATTGCCTCTATGTTAAGACTGACTGCTCTTTGCCAAGCTACCGGTGGTGAGCACAGGTTAATTTGAGGTTTGCCTGTGCCTTGCTCTGACTAGAACTGTGGTTGCTGCTTGACCAGGGCTCACACCCCAGTCAACCAGTAACCCAATTTTTAACAAGGTCACAACTGGGACCTTCCAGAGCATACCACAATGACCTTCCCACACTATGTCTATCTGACTTGTTGCCTGAGCTGGATGTCCTTGGATAGCTGCCTATGAAAGGGCTGCAAGTGCCTCTGCCGGAGTGCCTACTTGTATAGAAATACATATAAAACCGGTTTAGAATTATGCTGTTGATCAAATGTAGACGAAATATTTAGCAATTGCCACGCCTCTATTTATTATGCATTTCACATAACATTCTTGGTGGAGGGGGCATGCATCATTTAAAGTCTATATATCCTTCATAAATATTAGATATAATGTGCTTATTATTTTTTCGCCACTAGCTTCCCCCCAATGTCTCTAATGGTTCCTGTGCAAAAGCCCCATAAAGTTATTTTCACATTCAGTCGCATTGTGCACACAGTTAATTATTAAATGCGTATTACAAAGAACCAATACAACTCCTCACACATTCTGCACACATTAATGACACCAACATTTAAAAAGCACACCCAGATCATTTTACCATAGCATTTGCCTTAATATTATGGGGAGGGTTCCTCCCACTTCATCCTGCCCCCTATTGCCACGTTTTACGTTGTATTTACTCGAGGCTCAACGCTCCCTGGCCACAGAGACAGAGAGATGTCCTCTGTCGGTGGATCTCAGTCAGAGGACTCAGAGCTGAAAGTCTGCATGTAACACTAATAGAAACATGTTGAAAGCTCTGTATTCATTCTGCAGCTGTCGTGGATGCTGTTGTCAAATTAAATTACTTTCTGTCAGCAAAGCTGTCCTTAGTGCATTTCAAACAAGCACATTAGCATCCATTCGACAGGCATCAGTTCTTCAGAGAAAAGATCAATAAGTGCCTTTGGAATAGTAGAAAGGAAAGCTGAGCAATCAATGCTAATGAAAAAGCAATGCATTGAAAAGTGTTGCAATTGAATGCGGAAGAAAGCTCAAAAATTGATAATGTATCGCTACTAATTGAGGTACATGATGACTCACAGTGGCGTAGCAAGGGGAGGCGGGGGGAGCGCTCCGCCATGGGCGGCACGAGTTTTTGGGCTGGCGGCCTCTCCCCCGCTCTTACCTGCACCTGTCGCGGGGCGGCAAACGCAGGGACCGCCATGGGCGGCCAAATGTCTAGCTACGCCAATGGTGGCTCACAAATATGCGCTGTTTATCACAACAAATAAAGTCGCTTCAGCAAATGATATTACTTCAAAACTGGAAAGTAACAGAGGCCTGCGGCTGTATCCCATAAAGAGACTGACCACAAGGGTGCTACATTAAGACACACTTAAATAGTTAAAGAGTTGGAGGAGCCATATTTTTCACCTCAGAGAGTGGTAAATGGTTTCTTGTCACATGAACTTTAAAGTTATGTGCTGCTATTGGCAGCACATGTGCCGCATTTCTTGACAAATTTAAAGTAAACAACCGGAGGTAACAAAATAACATATACCAAGCAAAATAACAACACAAAGTAAACATAAGAAAACACAACACAACAAAACAGTCAAAACAAAAAGTAATGCAACCACATTACAACTCATAACACATATAATATTACAGCACAAAAACACACCAGCACAACAATCAAGAACCCTTCTCCATCACAATAAAAAGCTGCACAACCAATATGCATAAACGTTCTTGTTACACATTACCAATTTCCAAACATCTTCGTTCATAATACTGTGGCAAATGGTGTTTATACCAAGCACTAACTTAACTAACCAACAAGAACATGAACTAGAACCAGACAAAAATGTTTTGTGATCGGGTCTCTTGTTTGTCAAAATGATAATTTTTCTAACTCGTTCACAATGCCTAGCTTTGCTTTCTTTTTGTTTCTCAACAGTTTTTTATTGGCATTTGTTGTGATGAGTACATATACAATACAATATAGGTCAGATAACATATCACAATATTGTTTGCGTTAAAAGCAATGGCATGCAAAGTAAAAAACAAAAGGAAATTTCCAGGGCTGCTGGAGCATTGTAGCATGCAATAGATGTTGCACTACGCAGCATCTGTGGTGTAGAAAGTCCAATAATATCAACATTAGTGTGAACAGTTGTCATCTGTACATACCATTTCCAAGATAAATTAGCACAGCAGAAGATCAAGGATGTCATCAAGCAGATAAGGGGAGAAAAAAGGAAACATTGCTATAACAACCTTATTAATAAAAGTGAAAAAAGAAGCTAGGGGGTGCACTCCTTCACAGTGGAGGATGCTGCAACACACGTGCCACTGAGGCAGGGGGAGTCAATAGGTATTAGTGGAACAAACATCAGGCAGTATGGAGGACAGTGGGGGGAGAGGGTGCTACCTGTACGGGTGAACAAGAAGTGTGTTGAGTATCTAGAGGTCCTGCATGTAATTTCCCTAAGAGTGTATGTCAGAGCTACGCAAGGGGATATTTACGGAGACCCTTAACCTCTTCTCTATACAACAGTGTGCTTTCGGCTTGGGCCCACCCTAGCATTGAGAGTATCCAAGCAGAAACCACGGGTGGGTGCACTGCCTTCCATTTTTGGGTGATTAGTCGTTTCGATAGAAGAAGGCCAGAATAGCATCACAGCCTTATGTTTTTTGGTGCAGCGGTAGAGTCCCAATATGCAGACTTCCCAAGTGTAGGAGAGGATAGTGCCTGTGCAGTGTTCAAGGCGTGCTGTAACATCCCTCCAGTATACTGCCAGTGTGGGGCATGACCAGAGCACATATACTATATCTACATCTGGGGTCAGGCAGCGAAGACAGGCAGCATCTGTGAGGTGAAAATAATGGTTGATATTACTAGGAGTTAAGTAAGCTCTGTGTAAAAGGTATAAATGGATCAATTTGAAGTGGGTGTTGCGGGACACGAGGGAAAGATATTGCAGTATAGTCTGTCATTCCCTGTCTGTACAGGCTTTGCCAAAGTCCATGTCCCAACACCCTCGTAATGTGATGAGAGGAATTGCAGTTTGTGTGCGCAGGGCGCTGGCTAACCAGCGGGTCTGATGCCTGCCCATACCTAGTGTGTGTAGATATTGTAAGACCAGGTGTTGAGTCGGTTCTTGCTGTAGCTCCCCCAAAGAGCGAGCCAGTACAGAAATAAAAGAGGCGTATAGTAAGAATTCGCCAGGCGGGAACTCCGTGCTAGCGATTAAGTCATGCAACGGATGTTGCAGATGGCAGACGCGTGAGCCCGGAGCTCCGCGCTGGCCCGAGTTTATCGGCGTGAAACACTTGCGGCTGGGACCTGGGAGCGGGCTGAAACTGGTCCGGAGACTCCGCAGACGAGCAGGGCTGAATCGGACAGCTCAAGCGCCCATGGGAGCGACGGGGGCAAGCTCTGCCCCTGGAGCCGGTGGAGGTCGAGCGCCCTCAAGATGGCACTTCCAAAGTGAACGGCGGTCTTGGAGGGAGCCGCGAGGCCCGGGACCTGCGAGGAGGTGGTGATTGAGTGCGGAGTGGCCGCGGCGGAAGAGGAGAGGCCGGCGGGACTGGTGCTGGGACCACTGGTGTACAGCTGATGCACCCCGGACAGTAAGGAGCAAGGGGTCGGTTCGTGGCCCGGACCCGGAGATCGGAGGGCAGAGATCTGCTGCAGTTGCCGGAAATATTACTCAGTGGGGCCCCGGTCCGGAAACGCCACTAATGCCACAGTCGGTTCAAATTTTAATGATCCTGGGACTAAAGGGAGCGAGCTGTCGGTGGGTTGTCTGACCCTTGTGCCTGACCCTGGCATGGTGGCTGGGCTCCAACGCTTAACCAACCTAACAGAGCATGCGGAGAGCGAGCCCAGGGAGAGTGCCGTGGGGATGCTGCCTGATTTCTATGCGCAGTGAGAGCCAGTAGTGATAAGCGTGTAGTTCAGGAGGGTGCGCACTGAGCTGTGGCTTGCTGCCTTATTTAAGAACTGTGCAGTGACAAGTTTGGCCCCGGGAGTCGGCCGAGGCCGTGCACCGTCAAGATGGAGTCCCGGTCTTGAGTGACTGACGGGGAGCGAGCCTCGAGGACCGGGATCCGCGAGGGGCCGGGGGGGAAAGAAGTGGAGGGGGCCTCGGCGGACACTGAGAGACTGGTGGTGCCGACACTGAGACCCTGGGCGCTTCGCAGGGGGCCGGATTGAGGCCCGGGTGCGGGGATTGGAGGGCCTTGAGTGCACACAGCTTCTGGGAGCGAAACACAGATGGGCCCGCTTTGGGAACTACTGTCCTGCCCTATTTGGATAACCCCTTACTAACTTTGGGATCTAGGAGTGCTGCTGTGAGCCGGTGGCAGATAGCCTGACCCGTGTGACTGTCCTTGGCATGCTGGATGTAACTTGATTATTTGCTGGCCCAATACAAAGTGTGTTGAGTGACCACACGGAGAGAGGTGTGGGTATACAGTTTACTACCCCGTGTAATCCTGGATACAGAGCGGACTGCGCGGGGCCTAGGAAGGTGCGCCCTGGGTTGCGGCCCGCTGCCCCACACAGGAACCGGGGTGGTTCGGGAATCGCTGGGCGGTCCCGTCGGAGCTGAGGCCAGCCAGATCAGCGGACGGGCGTGAGGGAACTAGCAGACTATTGGTGAGTCGAGATTCGCGGTGACGCCATCGTAACCCAGCGTTTGAGTGGAACAGTCTGAGGAGTGGCTGGGGAGCAGAGTCTGGAGCGGGGGCCGTATAGATCAGCAAGGCTGCCCCACAAGAGCTAGGCGCAGACCGGCAGTGAGTGGAGTGTCGGAGGGTGCTCCTCCACCCTTCCCCCTGGGTATTTCAAGGGGCACCACCAGGTCCAGTGGAGGAAATGGGTAAACCCAGAGGTCGTCAGACAGGAGCCACCCTGGACCAGGAAGATACTGTGCAAGACCAGCCCCAATCAGGCACGGAAGAATCGGTGCAGCAACAATTAAGCAGGATCCTGGAGGCAATTGCAGATAGTAAAGCCACTCTGCATCAAGATATCAGCACGGTGGCGGCAGGCCTAGGACTGCTGCGGGAAGAGCACAAGAAACTCTCTGAAAGAGTGAAGGAGACAGAATCTGATGTCGCAGTCCTGATACCCGCGCAGAAGTCACTGGAGGTGCAGGTGGGGTTGCTGTCAGACAGATTGGGTGTACTGGAGCAGAAGGCCGAAGACGCGGAAGGACGTAATAGACGGAACAATATCAGAGTCCTGGGCCTTCCAGAGGGAGCAGAAGCTGGTGATATGGTGTCTTTCCTGGAACAATGGCTTAAAATCAATGTAGCCCCGGAGGGCCTGTCATCGTTCTCCACCTTGGAAAGGGCTCACATAGTGCCGGCCAGACCACTGGCTCCGGGTAGGCTGCCGCGGCCGGTCGTGGCCAGACTTTTGCACTTCCGTGACAGAGACCTACTTCTGCAAAAGGCAGGTGCAGACGGACCGTACATACTGGACAACAGTAAAATTTCCATCTTTCCTGATTACATGCTAGAGGTCCAGAGAAAACGAGCCTCGTTCATAGAGGTTAAGAGGGCCTTGAGAGATGAGGGTCTGCAGTACTCTTTGATGTTCCCTGCCCGGCTGCGTATTATCCTAGATGGGAATACGCACTACTGTGACAATCCGAAGGATGCGTGGAAATGGATTGAGTCGTACAAAGTGGGGGCCTCCCAGGGTCGGTCCTCCAACTCAATGGCCAAGAAACCAGCGGAACTTGGGAAGCGTGCTAGAAGAAGAAACCGTCGCAAACAGAGAAGGAAAGAGCAGAGGTGCTGCAGGCTGTTGCAGCACTCATGACGGGCAGGAGCCCATCTCCTGAACCTGGAGCTCGCTCCTCAAAGGAAACTGGGGATCAGGACTCAGATTCTTCCCATAGTGACAGTAACAATTTACCGGTGGTGACCCCAAATACAGCAGATGAGATCATTTGAACTGAAAGGTGATCGGGAGGGTTTCCTTGGGTCTCCCCTTTTTTTAGGTCCCTGCAATTATGGTCGCCTTTCATCTGCAGCCCCAGGTCCCGGTCAGCGCCCTCTATAGTAGGGCCGGTGCGTTCTGGGAGATCTATGCACCATGTATGGGGTTTTGTCTTTGCCACCCCATTGAGAGCCCCACTAGATTGGAGCCTCACTTAAGAGCATAATGTACCAAACTCTGTTTGGGCGGCCGACCGCTGTCGGACTGCCCTGGGGATGGGGAGTTGACCATTCTGGGGGTCTTTTTGTTGGATTAATCAGTTGTTTACATTGCAGAGGGGGGTGGTGGTGCAGGAATGAAAGAGCAGGGCGGGGGTGGGGTCCCACTGGGTGGACATCCAAGGTCGTCTTTTTACAATGGCACAATCCCATAGTGTGATATGTTTCCTAACGTGGAATATACGAGGGATGGGGTCTATGGCTAAACGCCATAATATATATTCGTACTTACGGCACAGAGATGTCCATATAGCTTACCTCCAAGAAACTCATTTGAATGTAGAGGAGGCAGGGAAGCTCAAACGACGATGGAGGGGGCAAATATTTGCGACCACCGCCTCTGCTTTTGCTCGGGGGTGTTGATATGGATCAGGCCAGGGATCCCCTTTGCACTAGATAGAGTGTCCCTTGATAAGGATGGAAGATACATATCAATCACCAGGAGGTTGGCCGGTCAAGTAGTAACCTTGGGGAATATCTATGCTCCCAATCATGACCAAGTGGGTTTTCTTGAGAACTTTTCCCCTATACTAGCTAACCACATAACGGGTTTCACAGTCCTGGGTGGGGATTTTAACTGCGTAGCCGACATCTCGGTAGACCGCTTGCATCCTCCTCTACAGGGAACACAGCCACACCGCACGGCAGCTGGTTTCCGTAATTGGATATCCCACTGGGGCTTGGAAGACACATGGAGGACACAACACACAGAAAATAGGGAATACTCTTTCTTCTCACCGGTGCACCAGGTGCACACCAGGCTGGAAAAGTTCCTTTGCTCCCCAGACTTTAATTGCACCGTACTCCATACCGAGTACCTGGGCCGCACACTGTCCGATCATAGCCCGCTGATAATGATGCACCAAACGTCAGGGGTCGGCCCCCGATCCCGACGTGGAAACTAGACCCCTCTGCATTAAAGGATGCACCTTTCCGTGAATCGTTGCGGGTGCTTATTGAGTCATACTTTCCTATTAATGCCCACACAGCCTCCTCCTCTCTGATGGAGTGGGAGGCGTTTGAGGTGGTAGTACGGGCCACTGCATGGGACAAACGATTGGGCTATGCAGGGACCTTCAACGGGAAATCATGGACCTAGAGGGTGAACTACGCAGGCTAGAAAATGCTCAGGGAGCGGGGGAAACAGCCCGCTTATCTTTATCGGACACCCGTGGGAGATACGACAAAGCACTCGACCGCTTATGGTGCTATAGCCACAGAGAGTATCTGGACAGAGTTCAGAAGGAGGAAGGCAGGGCGGGTCGCCTCTTAGCCAGATTAATTAAACCTGAATTATGGGGGGCGCCTATTACGCAGTTGACTTTAGATACGGGGGAAGTTATACATGACCTGGCAGGCATAAACGAGTCATTCTGTTCCTATTACGAACGCCTATATACTGCTCCAGTGGGGGCACGCATGCCTGACGTCAGGAGCTTTCTGGAGCCACTACCGCTCCGCATGGTGGACGATTCGGTACAAGAGGAGTGGGGGACCCTATCAACCCGCAGGAAGTCAGAGCGGCTATAATGGCGCTGGCAATGGGTAAAACGCCGGGAGCTTCCGAAGACTAAACTGCCCGAGGCCGGAGTAAAAGATTACAGACCTCTCTCCATGCTTAATCTGGACTTTAAGATACTGAGTAAGGTATTAGTGGGTAGGCTTCTACCGTATATGCAAACCCTGATGCATCCGGACCAGAATGGTTTCATCCCGTTGCGCAATACTTTTTTTTTTTTTTTTACGGAGTTTTATATAGCGCAAACTTGACCCGATTCGGGTATCAGAGCGCTTTACATAGCACCAGTTGCGTTACATGAGGACAGTCTACGTAGACTTTATTCTATCTTGTATCACACGGACGCCCCTTCCAAAAGACAGGCAGAGGTACTATCAGTCGACTTAGAAAAGGCCTTTGATACAGTTGGCTGGGAGTACTTGGTCGAGGTGATGCTTCATATGGGACTTGGGGAAGAGTGGGTGCGATGGGTGCAGCTGTTATATACCTCACCCACTGCTCGGGTTAAAACAGGTCGGATGATCTCTAAGCAATATAAGATTTCGCGGGCGACGCGTCAGGGGTGTCCACTTTCTCCTTTACTGTTTGCCCTGGCTATAGAGCCCCTAGCGGAAAGGGCCGGGCAGGGTGGGGCCGGGATAGGACTGACGATAGGAGGGCGTCAGCATAACATATTATACGCTGATGATTTGTTAATTTACCTGGAAGAGGCCAATACAGCCACTTCCGAGGCACTGCAGATTTTGGACAGTTTTGCGCATTATTCGGGTCTTTGAGTCAATACAGCCAAAACCTACCTTTTTCCCGTGGCAGGTCCAATAAGCAGGCTGGAATCTTTGACTGTGAACATACATTGGGCACAAAACACGTTCAAATACCTGGGAATACATGTTTTTCATTCCTTGGAGGACTTGAAGGAAGGAAACTTGGATAGAGTGCTGCATTCCCTCCGCTCTTGTGTACACTTTTGTAGTACCCTTCAATTACCCATAATGGCCAGGATTTCCCTGTCCAAGATGGTTATGCTGCCCCACCTGTTGTATTATTTTGTAAACTTGCCAGTCCTGATGCCAAGTAGCTGGTTCCGTCCCTTCAACACTATCTTGCGGGGTCTGGTGTGGGAAGACGGACGATCACGGGTGTCTCTGAAGACACTGCAGCGTTCAATGGCAGAAGGGGGACTGGGAGTCTCAAACTTTGAATATTACATGCTGGCGGCCCAACTTCAATGGTTGGCACAAAGGATAGAGGGGGTGAATGAAGAAGGCACATGGTTGGCCGATCCGGACTCTCGCCCCAATTTGTTAGTGGCCTAGTTGCCCATTCCGACAACAATTACACCTTACTGCTCACTGCTAGAACGCACTGCATTGCAAGCCTGGAAACGGTGTCAAAATAAGTGCCTTCGCCCTGCTAAATGTACGCCAGTACTATCACTGATTGGGCTACCACATAGTGACCCCCAATCGGTATTTACAAGCGAACAATTGGTACAATGGACGGAGGCAGGGCTGGATAGTGTAGGAGATTGCTATTCGGGCAAGACACTGCTCTCATTTGGGGACCTGGTAGCCGATAATGGATTACCCCCAGGTCACTTTTTACAATATGAAGCCTTGTCCCGTACATTTGTGCAGCTTTGGGATAATGGGAGGGAGGAACCAGAGACCCACCTGGTGCTACATGCCTTACTTACACTAGGCACAGCTAGGCATTTAGTGAAGTGGTTCTATGCTGTGCTGGTCGCAGCATCCCTCGGCCCCTTAAGTGGGCTTCGTGAGAGATGGGATAGACTTGGAGGGGGGGGGGAGGCTCACTGAGGCGGGGTGGCGGAAAGTCTTATTTTCTCCCAAGAAGATATCCAGGAATACTCGCCTAAAGTACATACAGTTTAACTACGTACACATGACGTATCTAACACCTCACCGCCTTAACGTGACATATGGGGGGGAAATGCGACACTGCCCGAGATGCAATCACCCTGATGCGGACTTTGGACATATGGTCTGCAGCTGCCAATATATGCAGACATTCTGAGAAGCTGTCTTAGACAAGATTAGTAGCGTACTAAATAGGGTGCTACCGCTAACGGTCCAGGTATGTGTATTGGGACTTTTCCAAGGCCACCCAAGCGGAAAGTGGGGAATAAATTGATAGACATTGCTCTCGGCCTTGCTAAGCGCAGAGTGGCGATGGAATGGAAGGCCGGGAGGGGGCCTCAACTAGACACTTGGAACACGGACGTCATCAAGTGGGCTGGTGCAGAGGGCAGAGTGCAGAGTGTTACAATGGGAGGAGGCCAGAGGAGAGAGGAAGTTTCCCATAGCTGGGCAATGAAGAGATGTAATGATAGCATGGGAAAAGCCGAGTGTTGTGAATGTTGGGGAGAATCAGGAGGGATGAGGCACAGATAGTGGTGGAGTCTAGTGGAATGATTTGGGTAGCAGGGACCCCGCCCTGAACCCCACATTGGTTCACCCAGGATGTCGAAGCTCGACTAAATTGGAATCGAAACAATCTTGTTACACCCCTTCTCTGCAAAGTTTTAAAGTATGTTATGTTTTTTCTTCCTATATTGAAGATTATCTTATTGTGTACTGGGTTTGTACATCATGGACCAGAAAAATGTAATTGATAAAATAGATCCATTGGCAATAATACTATATATAAGGTTAAAACTGAGAATGGTGGACCAACCATCTCAGAAAACTATGAGAATGTGTTATACTTCAAAAGCAGAATGCATATGTTAAATGGTAAGGAACCGAATTGACAGAAAGCTGTATTATTTTAATCGTAAGGTTCTTAAGAATGCAATACTGTATATCAAATACCAATAAAGAGATATTTAAAAAAACAAAAATCATGCAACGGAAATCACCTAAAGTGTTCAGTCCTGCAGCATGCCATGTAATCAGCTCCCGGAGAGTAGATGACTCACATCCCCGTGGCATGCCAAGTAGTGGCAGTGTTGGAGCATATGGTATAGTTGACCGAGTGATGAAAAGAGTTCTGCGGTAACATTGATAAGCCACTTGGAAGAGGGGCATATCTGGTGGTGAAGGCCTAGCAAAGGGGTGAAACAAAGCCAGGGTGGATTCAGGGTCCAGAAAGGAAGCAATGTTGCAGTGTCAGTCAGGTTCTGGACAGCAAACCAATGTGAGACAAATTGTAACTGCGATGCCAGATAATAATGCTCAAAATTAGGGACATTAATTCCACCACCCTCTGTGGGGAGATAGAGCATCTAAAAAGCTAGCCTGTGATGTGTGTTGTGCAAAATGAAGTCCCGTGCCATACGTTCTACAGAGTGAAAAAGGGTTGATGTATAAAAAGCTGGAGGTTAGTGAAATAGTAGAGCAGTCATGGCAGAATTACCATTTTTGTCAGGGTCATTCAGCAACCGACAATGCTCTGTCTGCCAAAAGGATATTTGCGCACGTAACGCAAAAAACGCTCAAACCAAATTGCCTTCCAGAAGGTCCTCCGGTGTGTGATACATACGGATTCCTAAGTAGCGAAACGTGTCAGGCTGCCATTCAAGCGCTATGCCATTCACTGTGTACGCGAGATTTGAAGTATGGGTGTGGAAAGAAAATAAGCATGATTTCGACCAGTTAACTCCTAGTCCAGAAATAGCTGCAAGCCCGGTGAGCAGGCTTGCTACAGTGGGGCGTATTGACCTAATATCTTTAAGGCAAATGAGCATGTTTATCGGCATAAAGCAAAACAGCATGCATGCCATCTCCCAGTGCAATCCCCCAGTCTTGGCCTTGTGCACGTAGATGGTGAGCTAAGGTTTCAAGTGTCAGCAATAAGCGAGGGGATAGTGGGCAACCCTGGTGGGTCCCTCGCTGTATCGTGATGGGGTCGGAGATGCGACAGCCGATACATACCCTGGCCTTTGGGTTAGTATATTATAAAGTAATCAAGCAGAGGAATCATGTCCCAAGGCCATAGCGTCGCAGCACTTTGAGTAGGAATGGCCACTCCAGGGAGCCAAATCCCTTATGAAGGTCTAGAACCATGTATCCTTAGTGGGGGTGTCGAGACGAGGCATACTTAAGCACTCGGAAGAAGCGACGGATGTTCAATGACATGTTTCTATATTATTATTATTATTATTAGTGGATTTGTACAGCGCATAGCTGCCCCAGCGACGGGGCGTCCCAGCGCTACCCAAAACACCAGTAAGTAGTGACAGCCCGGAAAAAGGAGAGAAAGTTACGCCGGAAAGAGCCAGGTCTTTATGGCTTTCCGAAAAGCTAAGTGATCTTGGAGCCCTCTAATAGCAATCGGAAGGGAGTGCCAGAGTTTGGCCGCTAAAATTTTAAAAGAGCGACCACCAGCTCTAGCTCTTAGAGCTCTGGGGATACATGCCAACCTTTGGTCAGCTGACCACAGGAGGTGGCTCGGAACGTACGGTGTTAGCAGGTCTGCTAGGACCGGAGGAGCTTGTTGAGTCAAGATTTTGTGAGCAAAGCATAGTGTCTTGAACTGGATTCTTTTTTCTACCGGTAGCCAGTGTAGCTTAGGTAAAAACTTAGACACTGAACATGATTTCGGAAGCGCCAATAGAGTATGGGCTGCTGCATTTTGTATTCTCTGAAGGCGCTGAATACAGGATTTGTTGGCGCCCAAATATAGGGAATTGCCAAAATCCAGTCTAGATAAAATTGTAGCATGTAAAATAGTCTGCCGGACTTTGGGCTCAAAGAAGCCAAGCTGAGGTTTTAAACCTCTCAGGAGCCCGAAGCAGGTCCCTGCGACTAATTTGGATTGAGCGTCAAAAGAAAGACCTCTATCGATCCAAAAGCCAAGGTTCTTGACCGCCTCCTTAGGCAGAGGTGCTGGTTTTCATTGGTCTGGCCACCATTGCTCTGACCACATATCGCTGTCTCTCCCGAACAGCAGAATTTCCGACTTACTGGCATTTAGCTGCAAGCAGTTTGTTGTCATCCAATTAGCGATCACCAACATATCCTCCTTAAATTTGATGAGATTATTTTTACATTTCTTAGAAAAGGCGATGATTAATTGGGTGTCGTCGGGATAGGAAACCAAAGACAGCCCTCTGCTTTTTGCCACCACTGCCAAGGGTTGTACATAGATGTTAAAGAGCACGGGGCTCAGTATTGATCCTTGCGGAACCCCATGTCTGATCGCCAACTCCTGGGAGTGGTAGGGTGGCACTATGACCTGGAACGTTCTGCCCTCTAGGAAAGAGCGAAACCAGGCCAAGGCCGAACCCCCAATCCCTATCTCCTGTAACCTGCACAATAATATTTCATGGGAGACAGTGTCGAAAGCGGCACTTAAATCCAAAAGAATTAAGGCCGCGGAATTTCCGTCGTCTAAGCTACAACGAATTTCCTCAGTCACTGCCAACAGAGCCGACTCAGTACTGTGAGGGGCTCTGAAGACATTTTGCGAGGAGTCCAGGATGGCATTTTCCTCTATAAACTCTGTCAAAATAGTATTGACATTGGATTCAGTAGCCTTGGCTAGAAAAGGGAGCTAAGAAATGGGGTGATAATTACCCGGTTCAGATGGGTCTAACGATACTTTCTTCAAAAGAGGTGTCACTTTAGCGTGCTTCCAGGCTGATGGTATAAGCACTGAGGTCAGAGATAGATGAATCAATTCCCTGGCCACTGGTAAAATGGGGTTGCGAAAATGGCAGAATTGAGCTGGTCTCATAGGGCACAAAACCATTTTGGTCTGAGTGAACTAGCTTTGGCACCAATGGGGTTAGGCAATCTGCCAGTATCTTCACCAGTATTTTATAATCTGTGTTCAATAACGCCAATGGGCCATAAGAGCCAAATTCAAGGGGGCCCTGTCCCAGCTTAGGCAGTGAGATAAGAAGGGCGTCGCTCAGTGTGAGTGGTAAGGACGTTGCAGTAAGGGCAGCATCATATAAGGCTTTCAGGCAGCGTGTCAATTGCGAGACATAAACTTTATAGAATTAGCAGGCAGACCATCAGGCTCAGGGGCCTTTCTGGTGGACAGATCGCTTTCCCTATTTCAAATAAGGTAATCTCCCCACTGAGTTCTCCTCTAGAATCTGGGGAAATCTGTGGCTTCGGGACAGTGGATAAGAAATGCTGATGGCGCCTGGGGACAACGTGAGTGTAGAGGTATAGAACTGCGTGTAGTGCTGAGTAAAGGCAGAGTGGATGTCCTCCTGTGAATGAGTTACATGACCTGTGTCCGAGCAGATAGCTAGGATGGGGCATCTGTCTGTTTCCTGCCATATCAGCCACACTAATAGGGTACCCGGTTGGTCAGCGTCTGCATGCGTGCGATAAGTATGTTCTGCATAGTTTAAACAGCGGAGGCATTCCAATAGTGCAAGATAATCATGCTGAGAGTGGAGCAATCGTACCCGAGCAGCGATGGAGTTGAGCGCTAGGTCTTCAAGGCTCAATAATTGACCCTCTAGTTGCGTTGTTGTAGTAGGGAGGTGGCGGCGCATGTTGAGTGTGTTACCCGTGCAGTCAGTGTCCCTGGATAGATACCTTGAATACGTCCTATTCTACGAGGGGTGAAGAAGCAGAGCCTGCATTAAAGTAAAAATATTCTTCTATGTTGGTATCAATGGATGCTCGTAATAGAGGGTCTTCTAGTTTTGAGGCCTGTAGCCACCAGGTGTGTATGCGTGGAAGCGAATGCTCCCAACATATCTGCAATTGGACGGGAATATGATGGGAGTGCGTGTGACCAAGATAATCCTTATCGGTAATATTTGGGATAACTTCTCGAGTGTAAAAAATCTATCAAGGTGAACATGGAGGTTGTGTGTATGGGAATAATGAGAGCAAACCTTAGTGAAAGAACATACCCTAGTTGAAGATAGAAAAGCTTCAGTGCTGACCAGTGCGCGCAGATTGAGGGTGTGGACTGAATACATGTGTACATGTAAAGGTACAACGCAAAGAGGTATTAGTGCTGAACAGAAAGTATGCTATGAATGTACACTGAGTACATGTCCCTGCAATGGTACATTGTATGAAGGACCCTGGGTTCCATTTTGGGAAGCTCAGGCCTGCGTGGTAGTGGAATCCCCCCAGCCAGACTTTTGTACTGCTGCATTCCTGTGAGCTGGGTGAGGACACACTGGACAGAAGGAAGAGGCTCCATTTACATTTCATCATAAATAGTAAGGCTGAGAATTTGGGATTAACCCTTTGATGCACATATCACTGTGGCTGACATCCAGGTGTAAACTCTGGTCATTCCCATAAATTATGTTGTGGACAATCAGATTCGGAGTCGTGCCTGCTGTGACAAACCTCTTTCATGAAGGAAGATGAAAAGGGAGATGTGCCCACTTCAAAAGAAGCACAACCCTAACATAAAGCATCAAAGACCCAGACCCTAAATTACATTTGGTGTCAGGAAAAAGACTATAAGAAGGGAAGGATGAGTCCCAAACAAGTTTTCATCTGCCAAGCAGCCAAACAGGCTGTGTGAGAAGGGGAAGCCCTGCACGTCTTCTGCCTGAGACCAGAACTGTCTCCTGTTAATCTCCCTGGTATGTGAGGGGACCTCACCTCAGCACATTAAGATTACCTGCCCTGAAACCTGGAGCATCATTGTGTGCCTACTTGCCAAGAAGGGGTCAAGGATTAACTGAGTTTTGGCCAGGTGCGCAGGACCTGTGACTTCCAAGATCAGCACCCTGTATGTCAGGAGGGGCCACCGTAGTGAGTGCAAACACATACGGGGAGTCTGCCCCTGGATCGTGATTACCGTGGCAACCCATATGCCAGGATGGGCGGCCGGTACTACTTTGGCCTAGAGTTCAAGCCATCACTCGGACCGAAAGCGAGCTGCTGTGACCAGTGAGTTGAGCTTGCACGCTGAAGTTCTGTGAGATCCCGCTGAGCACGTCACATCCTCACTGGAGCTCCGGTCAGGAGCCAGAGGATCACACCAGTGCCGTCCCCCACCCCAGCTAGGGGGAAAAGCAACTTACCTTTTGAGTCCTGCAAGCAGGACTCAAACTGACCTGCAGCACTGATCGATAGGAAGAGCCTGTGCTGTTAAGTAGTGCTGCGTCGATCAGCAGCCCGACTTCACCGTACAGGATCCGGACTTGAGAGCACCCAAGGCAAGGGCACTCACTGCACCGCTGAATACTGCCAAACCGCCGGAGCGGGTAAGTCTGAAACTGGGCCTTTGGGCCCCCGGGGGACTTGCTGCTTATGGTGCTGCGGCACCATAGACAATTTTCACTAAGTTCCTAAAACGTCAGAAAGGAGAACCCTTGACTATGGCCTAATAGTTTGCATTCCCTGATACGGCCACCAGTGAATGAGAAATCCAAAATTTATCCACATAGCTGGAAACAAGCCAATATCAGGCCGCTTCTAAAAAAAAACAACCTAGATCCAGGGGACTGCAAGAATTATCGTCTCATTTCCTTGCTTGAAGTTCCTGCAAAAATCTTGGAGCTGCATCTCAATAAGCAGCTGATGGAAACTGAAGAACAACAATCATGGCTTAATGACTCTCAGTTTGGATTAAGGAAACACCATGGGACGGAAACGGCTTTAATATCGGCCACTGATTACATCAGGCGTCCTGTGGATGAAGGTCAGGGGGTGGTGCTGATTCTCTTGGATCTGTCAGCAGCATTTGATACCATCTCACCTATTTTGCTGCAGGACAGACTCCAGAGTCTTGGTGTCTCTCATGAAGCACTAGCCCTGCTGTCCTCAATCCTGACAGGGAGATCTCAAAGGGTGAAACTACAGTACTTTCACTCGGATTCCTTTGCTCCACCTTGTGGTGTACCGCAGGGATCCTCTCTGAGCCCCACTCTTTTTAATCTTTATGTGGCACCCTTAGAAACTGTGATTCACTCATTTGGATTGGAGGTAGTGTCATATGCAGATGACACACAGATCATGGTTACTATCCCCAAAGGCACATGCTCAACTTCAGAAAACATTCTTGGGTGCATGACGAAAGTGGCAGAATGGATGTCTGCTAACTTCTTGAAACTTAATGGGGAGAAAACAGAAGTGATGATATTCGGATCAGGGACATCTAAATGGGACAGCAAGTGTTGGCCTCAATCTTTAGGATGCTGTCCTGTCCCGAGCAAGAAGGCTAAGAACCTTGGAGTTCTGATGAATATTGAACTTAACTTTAATGTTCACATGAACCGTACCATCTCTACGTGTACCTGGCTCATAAGGATGCTTAAAAAAATCTTCCCTCTCATCCAATGACCAGCATGAATACAGGTAGCACTGGCCTTGGTAATGTCCAGACTCGATAACTGCAACTCACTATACCTGGCCGCCAATAAGAGTATGCAATACAAACTTCAGGTGCTGCAGAATGCACTGGCAAGACTTGTTCTGGACATTCCCAGGAAACAATCTGCCAGGAAGGGACTAAAATCCCCTTACTGGCTCCCTATCGAAAAACGTATTAGCTTCAAGTCACTCTGCATGGTGCACAAGTCACTGTGTCTTCCCTATCCGTACAGACTAAAAACTATGTTCAGCTGGCACTCCCCCAGTAGACCCCTTCGATCTTTGCTTCAATTGCGACTGTTGGTACCAAGAACCAAAAAGAGGAAATGGGGGGACAGAGCATTTTCGGTGGCAGCTAGCAAACTTTGGAACTCCCTTCCTCTCGCCCTTAGGTCCATTACACTTCTTTTACCATTCAGAAAGGCTCTTAAGACCTGGCTTTTCTCAGCCTAGCATCTATCCGGGCTACTTTCCTCTTCAACCTTCTTCCGGACGGTCGGTCTCTAGCGCCTTGATGCCTTAGGGTGATTGTTGCGCTTTACAAATTTCAAATCAAATCAAATCAAACCCTGAACACGTTAAACGAAGGAGGGTGGGATAGGTATTCACCTGGCAACTACTAGAGCCACGACCTCAAGGGGTATTGTGTTATTATATTTGAATGTTGCATCTCATTGCATGTGTAGAATTAGAAATAAAATACTACTTTTTCTTATAAAAGCAAGTATATGGCTGGACATTGATTTATTGTTCATACTTTTTGCATTTTGAGCTATGAGTTATTTTCACTGGCTTGTATCTACATCCCGCCTGAGGGAGCCGTCACTGCTCGACCACAGCTACCACTGAGAGTCAAGTGCAGAAGGGGTACTTGGCTCAGTTGAGCGGGACCCATAGTAGGATGGGCCCCGGGGCAGCAGGAGTAAAAGGCCTCAACCACCACAGTTGGACTCAGTAGCCCCTGTGTGCCCTGTGGCCCCCTGAAAGGGGTTCCGACACCTCTGTAAAGTTTGAGGTGTCTCCTTAGGAGGAAAAAGCAACAAATGTCAGTAAAAACTCCTTAGTAATAAAGCTAGTTCTTGATTGAAGATGAATAGCATTAGAAGAGTTGGGAAGGCTGAATAATCCAATAGTAAATACAATTGCAGAGAAAGTAAGCAAAAACAAATTGTATCTAATGTGGGCATTGAACGCAATGAAAAAATGAACAATTAAAAGCATTGCAACACATCCACCTCAGCGCCAATCTCCCATATATGTGAATAGAACAGGAAATGAGTTAATAGGAAAATATTCAGAGATTATCTTGGGCAGGAAAGGTCTGGAAGCACAAACCTGGAAGACAATCGTCTTAGTTAGGATATAACATATCACTAACCACACCAACCCATCACAGAAAAATGGTGTTGCCCCTGTATGGTAAGGGCGAGAAGGGAATAGGTTCCTGCTATCAGCAGAAACACTTCAGTGCTCCCGTGGCTGTTTGCATGCAAACACGAGTATGATTACCTGAGCAAAGGAGGTAGGGAATACTTTCTACTTGCCAACCCCATGGCCTTCTTCTCTGCTGATCCAAAATAAGATGACCATGACACAGCCTACCCGGAACCAAGGCCGCTCTCTGGTGAGTTCTCTCTGTTGTGAATTCTCACACCATCAGAACTGAACCAACACTGCTTTAATTTTGGAAAAAACTGAAGATGCACCTCTTCAAAGAATACAATATCACAATATAGTAACAGTCCACTTCTGTTCCCAGAACCCAGCCAGCCTAATCCCTCACTGGCTGTATCATTATTCTCACTCTATACAGTGCTATAGAGTACTTTTTAGCTTTTTATCTAGATTCACGCTGCACAAACACAACATTCATACAAGAATTCTCCTCTTGTGGAGAATCTTCCAATGGATCTACCTTTGTAGATTCTGTCTGTATGGTAGACATAATTCCACCAATGGATTTTTGGAAGGCTCCAGTGGAGGATTAAGCTCTTTCTCTATGAATTGGAGGATTCTCCTTTTCAACCCTACTATAAATCAGGCCTATTTGTCTCTTGTCAAAGATTTCTGTAGACGACGCCTGTAGGAAGGACAATCTAATGTAAATGGTAAATAACAATAACGATATAAGATGGCTTATACTTATACAGGCTTGCCTTATAGATAAGAAATATATTGTACAATATTTTATTAAAATGTCAGCAGAAAGCTTAAACTACTGATTGCACTGTTAATCCATCATATTGTGGAATGTTACTACTGTTTCCTTTTTATTATTCAATTTCAATACATTTTATCTTAAAACTAAAAAGACATAAGAAATATAGCTTAATGCACAGCCAGAGAAGTTGAAGGTCTGCTTGCAGAAGTTGAGGACATGAGTATAGTGATCTTGCTGCTTAAAATTGGATTCTACAGACTATTCTCTAAGGCTTTTTGGAGTACATAAAAACATACTCCTGTGGTACTTTTTTAGATACTCTTACACATGTTTGTGTTTGAAATGTTTAACTCCTTTTTAGTAAAAGTGGAAAGAGGGCACAGTCCTTTCTATTTGTACTAATTATAGATATTTTGGAGCTAATTCACAAAGGCATGTAAGAGTGGTGAAACGTTGGCTGTTCCACAACCATCTCTATGTGAGGTGCGCCTCTTGGAAAAGAAGAAGCATTTGACCGGAAGCACGTTCAGGCACCTCTATACTTGCACGCCAGCCACCACCTTGGCTCTTGTTTCCAAGCACAGCTGAAAGGCAGGTACCCTAGGAGTCACCCCACTCGACCAATTATCAACAAATCATTTTTCAACTGAGGAATCTAAGATGAATTACACACACACACGCCTGCCTGCGGTGTCAGCTCTCCTATTCACTGGATACTGACAAAGGATTTCATATAATTACAACAAAGGCCATATGTGCAAACATTGGTTCACAATAGACCAGGGTAATTAATGAAGCCACCCACAGGCTCACTATTGCAGGATACTGAATAGAGAAGTAAACACAGGCTCTTCATGAACAGTAAACAGAGGATGTGGGAGGTAGATATTCAAGCTTAGTGTGGGCTACCCTTGAATGAGTAACATAGAAAGCCTCACTTGATAAGGCTGCTTGGCATAGTTTAGGCATTACACGCACGTTTTATTATTAACTAAGCATTGTTAACCGTATTTAGCTACAGCAGTTAAAGTACATTTCTGTCTGATGTAGTTTCTGCAGGAGACATTATTCCCTCACGGATGGTGACTCAGTTAACCTTCCCTGGCTCCTATTTACTCATTTCTTGTACATTTTATAAAGCGCTATGTGTTTCCATTCAATTACTTCAAAACAAGTGTATAGTTTGATGAACAAAGGAAGGAAGTCTCTTTCAGATGGATGAGATCCTTGAATGTCAACATAGGATCACAGAGTGCAAATTACACAGTCACAGCAGAATAAGATGGCCCAGCAGACATACACTTGGACCTCCAGGAACTTTCACAAATCTAAGGCCATTAACTGGCATGGGAGAGCAAGCGTGCAACAAAATGTTGCATCTAGCAGGGAAGGATGACACCATTATTCTATTCTATGTGGCATTTGTAGAGCGCGTAACTACGTCGGGGCATACCAGCGCTGTTAGTGAGACATAGACTCTACAGGGGTATATTTAAAAAAAGACAGGTTTTTAGGAATTTACGGAAAGTCAATTCATTGTCTGTTGTCCGCAGAGTGTGAGGGAGGGAGTTCCATAACTTGGCTACATTATAGCCGAAGGACCTTCCCCCACTTCTCACCTCTTTGATGATGAAGACCACTGCCTGTCGGGTGTTAGAGAATCGAAGTGTTCTCCTGGAAGTGTAGTAGGTGATCATAGGTCATTACATAGGGGGGGGGGGCATTTTACAACAGGGCGCTGCAGGCTATGCAGAGGGCTTTGAATTTGATCCTCTGATCAACCGGAAGCCAATGGCGGGAAGCCAGGGTCTGTCGGGCTGAGTTATGCCTGGGGATGTTCAAAAGGATATGGGCGGCAGAATTCAGTGCCACTTGAAGTTTCCAGGTGATCGATTTTAGGGCTCCTAGGTATAGTGAATGTCCATAGTCCAGGCGAGAAATTATCAACTCCTGGACTACAAGCCTTCTAGAGAGCATGGGGAGTAGATACAGGATTGTGCAGAGCATTCTAAGAATGCCGTGACAGCTGTCTAAGAGAGCTTAGGGGCACATGCATCAAAGGTTTTTGCGATCGCAAACGGTGCGATTCGCAAAAATCGGCCGTTTGCGATCGCAAATTGGCCTTTGGAGATGCATGAAAGTGTTTCTATGCGCAATTTAAGAATTCGCAATTAATTGCGAATTCCTAATTATGATTGCATTTAAGGAATCGCAATTTGCAATTCCTTAAATGCAATGCTAGAAGCACTTTCAAATAGCGATTTCGCTATTTGGGACTGCAAATTACAGACAAATCAAACTTGTCTGTAATTTGCAAAAACTTTGAAAAATGCACTAAAATGCATTTTTTAAGTTTTAGGTTACACACACACATGCCCTTGGGGCATGTGTGTGCGCAACATGGGTGCACATCACAATTTCAGGGTGCAACAGGGTGTCATTTTGACACCCTTGCACCCTTGAAATTGCATGAGCAATTTGCGAGTACCTACTGGCACTCGCAAATTGCGCATGCAATCTCCCATTCATTCCTATCGGCCTGTAGGCCCATAGGAATGAATAGGAAGGCATTCCTTAAGGAATGTTTAGTAATCGCTATTTTTATAGCGATTCCTACATGCGTAGGCTTTTGCGATTCCTTAATAATCGCAATTAAGGAATCGCAAAAGCCTTCCTTGATGCATGTGCCAGTTAGTGTCCTGGGCTTCCATGGACAGATATTTGTCGAGCCATACTCCCGGACTTTTTGAAACCGTCTTGGGGGCGGGAGGCAAGCTCAGTCATTCTAGCCAGCCCATTTTCAAGTGGAAGTTGAAGCAGTTTCCTAATATCATCAGCTCAGCCTTGTCCCCATTTAGTTTGAGGCACGACTTGTTGATCCAACTGGCCACTCTTTCCAAGCAGGAGCCCAAAGTGGGGGATTGGGGATCCTGTTCAGGAGTGAGAGAGAAAACCAGTTCGATATCGTTGGCATAAGAGATTATGGAGATCCAAATGGTGATACAATGTCTGCCAATGGGTGCCTATATAGGTTGAAAAGTGTGGGGCTTAATGACGAGCCCTGTGGCACTCCACAGCTCAGAGGGAGTATGTCGGATATACAGGATCGTTCAAAAACCTGGAAAATCCTGTCTCTCAGGAAGGAGTCAAGCCATTTCAGGGCTGATCCTGAGATTCCTGCACTGGAAACTCTTTCGATAAGGATGTCATAAATTACCGTATTAAAGGCGGCGGGCGCTTATTTCAAGGAGGATAATAGCTGCGGAGCCTCCCTGATCCACCAGCCTCTTTGATTAATCCACTACCGCCATAACAGTGGTTTCTGTGCTGTGCCTCGGTCAAAATCCTCCTGCTTGAGTTATGTGAAGCATGCTGTTCAGTTCTAGGAATTCTGACAGGTTCTGATTAACATCTTTTTCAAGTATTTCGCTCAGACTGGGAAGCAGCACGATGGGTCTGAAATTTTCAGGACGGAGGGGGTCTAGCGTAGGCTTTTATGGTAAGGATTTTACCATGGCATGTTTCTATGCCAATTGAACGATTCCCTTTGGTAATGAAAGATTTAGCACTTCTGTTAGGATAGGGAAGATGTGCTCTGCTGCTTTGGCAAGGATACGTGGAGGGGTAGAGTCTAGTAGGGAACCTGCTTTCACTTTGCCAAAGAGAGCTGCGAAACATTCTGGTGTCAAGTTAGGAATTACTGAGAGGCCAGACTTCCTTTCTTCCCGCTTGTTTCTCTTAGGTGAGGGGCTTGTGTCCTTTTCGGATTCTTGAAAAGTTAGATAGATGTTAGTGATTATTTTAGAGAAATATCTGGCAAGATCATTACATCTAGATACTGATGGTTCATGGGTGGTGCCACTAGAGGAGGGCTCCAATAGTGCCTTGACAACCTGAAATATTTCACTGGGGAGTTAGCATCATAATAGGCAATTTGAGTGGTTTTGATTTAGGAATGATTCTTCTTTATTAATATACGATAGTCTAATTTGTTAGTTTCGCTGTAATCTTCCCTCCATTTCCTCTCTGCCTTTTTATATTCATGTTTTAGTATTCATAGTTGGGGGTTGTACCAGGGAGCAGATTTGCCTTTGGTGCATAAGGTTTGGTTTTTTATGGGGATACAATGATCAAGTGATTATGTGATCCATTGTGAGATATTTGTGTTCGCAATTGAGGGGTCAGTTATGGGTATTATGGAGACTCTTTAGGACAACTACTTACTGAGGGCCACTCTGTAGACGCTGATAGACGTGCCTGCTTGGCAGATTTTTAAAGCACTGATTCTTAAACTGTGGTCTGCAGCCCCCTGGGGGGGAGGGGCCGCAACTGTCTAGAAGATGAAATAATATTTGTAGATTGATAAAATATATACATAAAGCAATGCAAAATTCAAAACTGAAAATTTGTAAACGGTCTGCAAATTAAGTTGGTATCCTTATCTTGATTCATGCGAACAGCACAAGTACAGCATACAGAAGTTGGACAATTAGTAGCCTCAGTTAAAGCACTAATGTGCTCTAACAAAAAGTTAGGATGCATTAAGAGCAAAAAAAGATAAAGATATATGGAGGAGCCAAGCATATTGCTTTACCTTTTAGAAATAAACCTAAATTCTGAAAAACTCCAACCTTCCCATTAAAATTAGAATTTTGATTTGTGTTTGTGAATTAAAGAAAATATTTCAGAATTTGTGTATTTGTTTGATGTAGACTTGTTTCTGTAGCTTTGTATATTTTTTTACCTTCACATCATAGAAACTGTTTAGGAAAGGGTCCCTGGATTCCAGTTGTGATTGATTGGGGGTCCATGGAGGTCTACATTTTAAGATCCACTGTTCTAAGGGGTTCAATCCAGACACTCTTGAATGACAAGAAAAACCAGCCCGCAAAACAATTTCAGGCAGATGCTCAAGTCCTAAGGAGACATAGTACTAGTTGTTCACAGAACCAGCGTGCTGGTGGTGAGATGGAGATGAAATCCCTTGGATTGACATAGCTAGATGTTCACATCTCCCTGCCTGTGCAAAGCAGTGCACTGCATTGTACACTGCTGGAAGCAAGGAGAAACTGGCAGTATGATGCAAATGAAGGATTCACTGGAGGAAGCCCGGTGTCCAGGGTTTTATGTCAAAATATTGAGGTCAATAATTTCGACCTGCACATATGTGTCCCCAGAATGTCGACTACCAACATTTTTAGGGGTCACCAATTATAGGGCAGCAAAGATTAAATACCTAAGATTCCACATCTTCTTTCCTTGGAAATACATCAGTAGTCAATATTGTGGAGTCCATGTAAGTTCAGGTCCATATAAATTTGACATTTTCGTGGAACACCGCTGCCCATGTTGGCGAAGGAGCAGAGGCCATCACTCTCTTTATCATGGCATTCTCTGAGTAAGACAGCACTGTGCCAGAAGTATTGCTGGTAATCAGACAGTTTTTCCCCAACATCTGTCTCGCAGTCATCATTTTTCATATCCATACGTCAGGTCACTCCTCCCACCCGCTTGGCACTCCCAGGCTTTGCCCTCTCCCCTGTCTGTGTCTTGTTCACTTCCCCTTCACTTCTCCTCTCCCACTCTGGGATCTGTTTGCCCCCTTTCCTGTTCATCCCTCTTTCCTGTCGCCCATTACACTTGGTCCTTTCCTGCTGCCCGTTCAGATCCATATGAATGGAAACTGGGAGCCGCCCCTTACCAAAGGTCAAAGGGTACAGAGCGTCCAGAGGCTTCTAGACATGCATGCAACACTGGATAACGCACTGAAGGGTTGTGACACAAACATAGTATGGTTTCCAGATTAAAATTGTGTAAATTTGGAGTTCATGCATTGTTTGCTTCCCTACTAGGAAGTGCCTCGTTGTTTCCATATTAACATGCGAATAATGCAGACAGTAATTGTAAAGTTGTTAAGAGTACAATGCAGCCCCTGCCCTTATATGACACACTGGGTTTAATGCAAAGCTCCCAGGCCAGCATCTGACTTTAGAGACATGCGACAGAAGGAAACCTGCTAGATGCAGAACAAGCATGGCCTGTTGACTATTCTTTTTTCCCTATTAGAACACTATATGGTCTCCAGATTGGTGTTACTTTAGAGACCATGCGATGTTTGTGTCACGAGCAGGAGTGACATTATCGAATATATTGTTAGTGTCCCATATCCTCCTTGGTTTTCAGTACACCATGTCCACTGCTGTGGGACAGCCCTGTACTTTGTGCTGACTGAAGCACATATTGGCATACGTACAAGGAGATGGCGTGGCGCTGCAGCAAATTTTGCAGCGCTGCGCTGGTCATTTAAAAAATGCAGGGATGCACTGTATTTACAAGAATATGGCGCATCCCTGTGTTTTCCCTTGTGCTGGTGCTAAAAATAGCTGCTTAGCGCCAAAAAAGACACCCATACACCATAGCACAAGGGTGCTTGCGTTGCAGGGATGATTGTTCATGTGCAGAGAAGGTTTCCCTTCCTGCACATAAACAATCAATAATTTCGATTAGCTACTTCTATGTGTGCTGCACTCTGCAGCACACATAGAAGTAGAAAATCGCCATTATTTAATGATTGTTTTTGTGCAGCACAAAAACTATCAGTAATGGTGTTTTGCTCTTTCTATGTGTGCTGCAGAACGCAGCACACATAGAAAAGCAAAAACGAGGAGAAATAAAAGTATTCCTCCTCGTTGCACCAATCTAACGCCTGATTTTGCATGGCGTTAGATTTTGGCGCTGCCTCAGATTCACAGATCCTTGTAAATCTGGGGCAGCATCAAAAAGCAATGGGTCTTGCAGTGGAACGCCCACAGCAACACCCATTGCACGCCCCTTTCACGCAGATTGCTGCGTGAAAGGGTACCATATTTACAAAGCGGCTTTAAGCCATGCAAAGTGGCTTAACGTCGCTTTGTAAATATGGTGCAGGACATTGTGCCACCAGAACGTCCAAAAAAGTGATGTTCCGGTGGCGCAGTCCCCTTGTGCATATGCCCCATAGTGTCCCCTCAGGTCTGTGCATTGAAAAGCAATCTACTAGAGACGTCAAGCAGACAATGAGCACAAGCGCACAGTGCTCATCGGGGTTGATTGTGTGTGCATGTGTCTATGTCAGTGCTTAATTTGAGCCGGTGACACCTAATTCTCAACACTGGCGCTTGTGACAGTTTGCCACAAGGTGGCACTGTCTGGCTAATTTAGAGATGACAATAGCGAAAGGTAATTATTAATTCAACATGCATTAGAAATGACTGTTACCTGCCACCCAAGCCATTTTTATAGCTTTGGGGGCTTGAAATAGTCTTTTCCAAGAAGGGAAACTGCGGGGCTTTTATTCGAGGTCCAGCATTAGTGCCCTGTCAGATCCTAAAAGCTAGTGGAATGCTGTTCCTCATACGGTGGTGCCTAGTCAATGCAAGTCAGAGAACCAGCCGCTATCATTAGGAATGATAGTGGGGGTGGAACCTACTCAAGGAGAGGGATTCGGAGGGGATCCCGCTTTTTCGGAACTAGGGTCCTCACACACCCACCAAGCTAGGTGTCATGCTTCATCATCTGGACCTGCTCCTCATTGGGTCGGCGCTGCAATACCCAACAGGCACCCGCGAAGGGGCTCTTTGTCGGAGGTCTTTTGTTCCTTGCCGTTTGATGAAGTGGGGGTGTGTGGCCCGTGTTTGTGTAGATAAAGTGGAGTGAGTGGTTTAAAAAAGGTTGGATAATCCAGATAACACTTTTATTCAGGCTGGTTATCCACCTCAGTAAAAGCATAAAGAGTGGCAGCTTCCCTTACGTGAAGGTTCAGTTAAAGCTATGCTCATCTCTTGGGGTTAACATGTTTCTTGCCTTGTGGCAAGAATAATCTGTGGCAATTCTTCAGGACCTAATCTGTGAACAGTGAAACTATCTACACTCAGTGGTGCGGCTGTTAGCTAACTACCACAAGTAAGCACTACGTCACAATTCTTCAGTAGTGTGGTTCAGTAACCTCCCACTGTCGGGAATGTCACCTCAATCGGTGCGGCGATTCAATGGGACACCTGGAAGCATGGTGTCCAGTCCTGCGGGGGTCCTGGCTGATTCACCTACCCTCCTCGCCGGCACCGGCTTGAAATAGTCCTAATTGCCACATTTGTAAGAGTGTGATAGTTATTAGTTGTGTTGGTACTGTCAATGGAAGCGCTGGCGGGGGCAATGGGTGATACAAGATGAAGTGGCCTTCTGACGAGAGCCCTGGCACTCATTTTAAAAAAAATTAATCACTGGTTGGGTGTCTGATAAGCCTCCACTGAGTCTGTTTGTGCCATGAGTGAGTGTAACAACTTTGAGTGTTTATTTCTGTCTAAACTTGCTTGCCGTTGCCCCTGTTGTGTGCTTGATTTGTCTGAAAAGGATGTTTGCACGGCTGCTGCCCATGATACCCTCCTCCTTGTGTATAAGGATACCTGTTCTGCTGCTGCCCAGGCTGTATCTGTTCTCAGTGTGAGGAAGGCTTATGCTGCTGCTGATGATTTTATGTTTGTTTTATAGGTGTTTGACAGGTGCTTATAATTGTGGCCACCGTGCAGTAACTGTTCTGTCTCTTGCACTCTCTTTCTAGTTCTCTCACTCTCTTGCTCTCACACTCTTTTCTATTTCTATTTCTCTGTCTCTTTCTCTTTTTCTCTCTGTCTCATATCTTCTCTGTCTCTTTGTGTACATGTGTGTAAGGGAAGCACTATTGGAGTTTGCGCTGTAACTATTCTGTATGCATAAGGAATCTTTACATAAGGTAATGTACCAGAATTCTGTAACTAAAATATCTCCTGGCAAAAATATTGGGCCACATGTATCAATTAGAAATTGCTAATCCAAATGTATGAAACTCCAAAAGTTTCATTTAGCAATTCATAAGCGGTTGCAAATTGACCTACCTCATTAGTATTAATGAGGTAGGTCACAATATGCGACCCTCTAGGAATCGCTAATCATGTCCGTAATTGCTTTTAATTAAAGCAATGTTTTTGTTTTTTAAACGCAAACTGTTTTCCTTAAACCCCCGTTAAGTACCGGTCGCCATTGGGCGCAGCTAAGAGAAAAAGAAATAGAGAGAGACAATTGTGACAAAGGTGACAAAGAAACAGTCTAGAAAGAGACAACAGAGAAGGCGAACAGGTGAAAAAGAGGCATCAGAGAGAAAGGTTGATAGCTGAGAGACAGGCTAGACAGAGAAAGTTCAAAGAGAGAGCAGGAGAGTACGAGACAGGAGAAGAGAAGTAATAAAGAGAGGGTGGCATGAGAGAATTTGGAGACAGAGCTGGTGGGAGGGATACATGGGCGAGAGAGAGGGAGAGAGATGGCAAGGCAAACCGGATAGCAAGAAGAGCTGAGATTTGGGGAAATGGGGGAATTAACCTTGATTGAGGTTGTCAGGGTTCACAGTTGTGACCCTGGTTTGTCCTTTGCAACCCCTGGCACTGCTTTTACGGAACCCTGTGCTCTGAAGTGGCAAAATCAATACTGAGAACACATGGCATTGGGGCACCAGCTCATTTTCTGCCCATTTAAGTATACTACTAATGGATAGTCTATTATTTGCTATTAGTGTCATAAAAATGGAGCAGCAAGAGCTGGAACAAGACATTCAGTGACAGCAGAAGTAAGTTAAATGCTTTTAAATATATGTTGTGTTTGTGTGTGTGGGTGAGAAAGTTTTTGCGTGAGATAGGGCATGTGCATGTGTGAGCGTGTGTGTGTTTGAGTGAAAGTGAGTGAAAGAGATTAAGTGACTGCTAGTGAGTGAGAACGTGTGAGACTGGTTGCCATTACGTGAGATTGAGAGAGAGTGAGTGGGAATGAGTGAGTGAGAGAATTACTGGAAGAGACGGTTAGAGAGAAAAAAAAATGTGTGGGAAGGCTGCCAGCGTGTGAGGGAGTGTTAATGGGAATGAATGTGAATGAGAATGAGTGAGAGGCAGTGAGTGAGCGTAACTGAGAATAAATGCTTCAGAATGAATGAGAATAAGGGAGAATGAATGAGAGTAAGACTGATTGCAAGTGAGCGTGAGTGAGTAAGTATAAGCGAGTAATAGT
This sequence comes from Calotriton arnoldi, assembly GCA_963921515.1. NCBI lineage: Eukaryota > Metazoa > Chordata > Amphibia > Caudata > Salamandridae > Calotriton > Calotriton arnoldi. The sequence continues at coordinate 789,736 of CAWUFW010006831.1, forward strand.
CAACGTGAGGGACAATGCATGCAAAAGAATGAGAATGAGTGAGTCAGAATGAGAATAAGTGAGACAGTGTGAGAGAGAATGAGTGAGTGGAAGTGAGTGTGTGATAATTTATGAGTGAGTCCAAGCGAGAGTGAGTGGGAATGAATGAGAATGAGTTAGTGAATGTAAGCGAGTATAAGAGAGAATATGGTGCTATGCTTGCAAATCCGCAGTTGGCCCTGACGTGCTGAAGGTAATTCTTGGTTTATAGAGACAGTGATAAAAAAATGCTTGCACTAGCATACTGTATACAATTCCTAGCATGTCGAAATACTGGCACTAACATACTAGAGTAATACTTGGCATTTGGGGACACCCACAGACAAATTCTGTTGCTGGCATACTGAAGGAAATTCTTGGTATTGAGGTACCCATGGCAAAATGCTGGCACTGGCTGGCCTAAGTGAGGACTACCGTGGAATTCTGGGGGGAGGGCAACCATGACAAAATTCTGACCCTAACATTCAAGAGCTAAGCTTTTTGACATAAGGATAACCCATTGTACATGGACAGCACTAATGACAAAATTGTGGCACTGGCATATGGTATGTTGTTTTTGGCCTAAGGGGCACTCATCTTATATGTGGGGAGGGGCATCCATTCTAATATGCTGGCCCTGGCATAATGAAGGTAATGTTTGTCACATGGGGGCACCAACAGCACATTCTGAAAACAATTGAGTCAACCTATGGGGGGATGTGTAGTTTCATTAGCCTTGCACAACCTGAAAGGACTTTGATATTTAATGAGTGCCCTTTCACAGCATATGGTTAGCAAATGTATCTCATAATTCTGCTTTAAAATGCACTATATGACACTATTATTTTTTTTAATTTTCCAAAGTCCCTTATAAGAGGTTAGGGTCACTTGTTTCACTCCCTCACTACAATTCAGGGCAAGTATTATGCCCAACTAGTTTCAAAGATCACCAGCCACCCCTGCAAGAACAGAAGGTAAACAGAGTCTTGATGTCTACTGTCCAGTGCATAATTTGAACCCATGGTTTCCAGTGCTTGGCACCGGCACTTAATTGTCAACACTCGCACTTATGACAGTCTGCCACACAGTGGCGCTGTCAGTCGAATTTAGAGATAAGCACAACACCTGTTTATTAATTCAATACACAATACAAAATGACTAATACTGACCACCCAGGCCTGGAATTGTCATAGTTTGAAGGGTGTGATGATTAGTAGTGTGTTGGCGCTGTCATTGGCGGCTCTGGCAGGGGCAACGGTTGGTGCAAGCTGCAGTGGTCTCCTGACAAGGACCCTGGCACTTATTTTTTGTTTTACAAATTAAGTATTGCTACTGTCTACTTTCTGCACCTCTCACTGGGACCAGGACATTATGTTTAGGTTGTGTTAAAGAAATAATATCAACAGTGCAATAGACACTCTTCTAATAAAATTTTAAAAAATACTAAAAAGCGAACACATTTTTGAACAAGCTGTTTGTTTGTGTCTCTATTGTAATATATGAAAATGTGTGTGAATAAAACCTTCACCCGTGTTTTGCACAAGTGATAGTATCCTGCAAATGATCATGAATCAAAATGTATTGATAATAAGGAACAATGTAACCTTAAAACATATTTTATAGTCATTATCTTCAGACGAACACATTTTCCTTGTACTATACAGAGCAAGGAGTAAGATTCCACTGGTATATTATATCAGCACCATAAGGTTCATGTGGCATCACTTCCTGGGAAGATCCAGGGTCAAAGTTGATGATGTCACTTCCTGTGATGTTAAAGTCAAAGTATATGTGATGTCACTTCTGCCACCAGAGAAATGTTGGTGAATCAACGTTCATGCTGGCAATGCTGTATCTATTCTGTGTTTGAGACAACCATGCACTGCTACTTGCACATGTCCAGGACTCCTCTACGTGTGACAGAAGCGGCTGTCCGTACTGCACCTGATGTTTGTGTGGTAAGTCTACACGCTAGTATTACAGTAACTCTTATGTGTGAGTGAAACTTCCACTGCGGCCGTATGTGCCATACCTGACATATGTGTGCTGAAAGCTTGCACCTGTTCTGTGCACGTGAAGGAAGCTTGCTGCGGGACATACTGCGACAGTTTTCGGTGCATTAGTGAAGCATGACACACGCTTGTGATGTATCTGTAGCTGTCTGCGTGAGTGGAAGGAAGCATGCGTTGCTGCTGCCCACGATCTACGGTTGTTTGTGGGAGGCCGACCGGATGTTGCAATACTGTATATGTCAGAGCTTAAGGGAAGCTTGCACTGCAGCCGGCCATACTGCCTATGTGTTAGTGAAGCTTCGGATAGTGTTTTCACTATACAAAACCCCGACTTGTGTTGTTAAGGACTTTATATATAGATATGTTGTGTTCGAATTGTAACGCGGAACTCTAAATGAGACGTTATTCAGGTTCTGCATGCTCGTAGCATGAAAACGTAATTTCCAGTTCCGCTTTAGTGCTTGTGAAACGCATCTTCCGTGTGTATTTCTCGTCGTCATACAGTATGGACCGATTGTGATAAGTGCTCCCTTCAGAGACACAGACGTTCATGAAGCTGTTAAATGTAGGAGTGATTTAAGGGATCCGGCGTTCTATTTTTTCATTCACGTCATGGCGTGAGCTTTGCACTTTAGGTGTCAGACTAATCAGTGCAGAAGCATGCCTAGAAGTTTGCAAAGTCACACGACAAATAGCACATTTGTGGTGACCCGCTAGAGGGTCACTCGTGATGCGCGTGAGTAATGGCGCAGCGCCAGATAACCATGACACACACAGCGTTGGTGTCAGCCGAAGTGCCGCCCCCGAGCGGGCGCCTTCCATTTATTGGCTTTCCCCGCCGGCCACGCCTGGCCGGCGGATGTGGTGTGAACATCCGCTCCAGCGCCGAGGGCACTGGAGCGCTAACCACTACATTCCTTTCCAACTCGGATGTTTTTTTGAAAACACAAACTTTGCAAAAAATTATATAACAGTTCACATAGTCACTTGCCGGTGCTCGGCTCTGCTCGAGATGTTTCTTTTCTTCCTCACCTCATTTCAGAGTACAGTTCTCAGCAAACATAATCCCGCAGGCGTTGGCTAGGGCGAGGGTTAGGCCGCAGTTCATACCTGTGACCTCGGTGTCTTCCACGCTCAGCTTCTGGACTGTCGTCTTCAGCAGTGCGGGTGTGGCAACTTGGTGGGGAGTGATCACTGGGCTCGTCGGCCCTCGGGCTGTGCCTTGATTGATCTCCTGGCGTCTCTGGTTGCTCGATGATTTGGGTTGTCGACGGTCTTGTTTCTTCTTCTTCCGCTGGCCTGGCGGGGACCTCTTTGAACCATGAGATGTTCCTTGACACGTTCTCTCTCCCTCTCCTCGCGGTCACCATAGACCCCCGGGTGGCCACTACCGTCCAGGTGCCTGGTTCATAGTGTGTCCTGAACTTCCCTCCTGGCCGTCGGTCTCTAATGATGACGGTCGCCCCTGGCCGCAGGCTCCGTGGCGTGGCACGGCATCGGGCGCTTGCTTGGTCATTTCGACGCTCTTGCCGAGCTTGGGACGCTTGGCTGTCCAGAGGTGGGGATGTCCACCCTGGGCATGTTGGTATCAAGTCCCGCCTCGGGCCTCTTAGCATCAGCGACCACGGGCTTCGTTGCGTGGTGCAATGGGGGGTGCTCCGATACTCCCTCAGGAACTCATGCAGTCGCCTCTCCGAGTCGGCCTGTTCTAACGTGGCGATCCGGAATGTTTTATTCAGAGTCCGCATGAATCTCTCTACGTCTCCGTTAGCCTGAGGCCATTGAGGCGTGACTTTCCGGTGGTGTATTCCATGTTGTTGCAAGAACGTGGCGAATTCCAACCCCTGGAATGGAGGGCCGTTGTCGCTCCGGATTTCTTGCGGGATTCCGAACATGGCAAAAGCTTTCTCTAAGCTGGGGCGTACGTGGGTGAACGCGGTGGAAGTCACTATGTCCACGACGGGGTACTTGGAGAATGCATCCATGAGGACTAGGGTGTGTCGTCCGTTGGGAAAACTCCCAAAATCTATGCTGACCTTGGACCATGGCTCTCCACACGCTTCTTCGGTGATGACCGGGATTGGCCGCGTCGAAGCACTGGTCAGTTGGCATGACGGGCAGCAGCGAACAAGTTCATCGCCCATCTGTTCCAACTCGGGAAACCAGACTTTTTCACGCATCCTCGTCTTCATCTTTGTGGCCCCTTGATGGCCTCCATGGGCGAGTCGCGTTGCTCGATCTCTCAGCGATCGGGGGATGACCAGCCGGGACCCCCTTAGCAGGATGACTCCGCTTGTTGCATTGAGCTCGCTTCTTACCCGCCACATTTTCGTTAGCCCTTCTCTGTCTTCTTGGTTCCAGGCATTTGCCTGATGTAGGTATTCTTTCCAGGATCCTGTTTGCACTGCGTGGAGGGTGCGTCCGTATACGCTGTCGTCCCGGGCGGCCTCCTTGATATCTTCTAGAGTCATGGCTCGCGGACATGCCGCCGTGGACGCCATATTGATATACTGCTCGGCTGCCTCGTCATCACCTTCGTGCGACTGTTGCGTTGGGTGGCGGGAAAGAAAGTCTGCGGGGTTCTTTGCCCCGGGTCGGTAGACAACGTCCATCTCATACGCCTGCAGTTGTACAGCCCACCGTTCGATTCGCGGCGGAGGGTGGGGGGCTGATCCTTTGAAAAGAGATACCAGAGGCTGATGGTCGGTGACCATGGTAAACGGTTGTCCTGTCAGGTAGAGGTGAAAATGGCCACAGGCCCATTTGATGGCGAGCGCCTCCCGCTCTATTTGTGCGTATCTTGTTTCCGTAGGCGTCAGGGACCTGCTTGCGAACGATAGTGCCGCCCATCGGCCGGGCTCTTGTTCCTGGGCTAGGATTGCCCCTAGTCCCACCGGGCTTGCGTCAACGAGGACTTCTGTCCGCTTTGCGGGGTCGAAGTACGCCAGCGTGGCTTCCCCTAGGAGTGCATCCTTTATGCTTTGGAAGGCCTCTTCTTCATGTTGCCCCCACTTCCATGGGCTGTCTGTCCGGGTGAGTGCCCTGAGAGGTTCTGCTCGGGTCGCTAAATCGGGGATGAACCTCCCACAGTAGGTGGCCATCCCGAGGAAACTCCGCACTTCCGTGGGCGACGTCGGGGCGGGGGCGTTCTTGATGGCCTGTGACTTCCTCGGGTCCACCTGGATGCCTTCTTGGTTGAATACATAACCAAAGAAATCTAGTGACGGCTGAAAGAATTGACACTTGTCTTTATGGAGTGTCACTCCGTGTTCACTTAGGCGCTTTAGTGTGTTTCGGAGATGCTTGTGGTGATCAGGCGCGGTTCGCTGAGTGAATTAAAATGTCATCGCTGACGTTCAGTACGCCAGGCAGGCCAGATAGCATTTCTCTTATAGCGTTCTGGAATACTTCGGCTGCCGAAGATATCCCAAAGTTCAGCCTTTTGTATCTCCTGAGCCCAAGGTGAGTGCTGAAAGTGGTGATATACCTGCTTTCTTTCGATAGCGGCAGTTGATGGTAGCCGGCGTTGAGGTCGATCTTGGAAAACCACCTTGACCCGTTGACATCGGCTATAATGTCGTCCATCGTCGGGGTGATATGGCGTTCCCGCTTGATGGCTTTGTTTGGCAGCCTCATATCAATACATAGCCGTATGGCACCTGGTTGCTTCGGCTTCTCCGCGATGACCAGCGGGGACACCCATGGCGTGGGCCCAGACACCTTCTCGATGACCCCTTGTGTTTCAAGGAGCTCGAGCTCCTTCTCCACCAACGGCCTTAGGTGGAATGGTACCCTTCGATGTCGTAGGGCCACCGGGGTGACGGCCTTGTCGATGTGTAGCTTGATGGGGTCGCATGTGATGCAGCCTAGGCCTCGGAATAGTTCTGGGAATTGCTCAAGCAGTTCATCTACTCGGTGCGCCTGGACTCTTCTGGCGAACGAGACCAATCCTAGGTCCTCCGCCGTGTGGCTGCTCAGCAGCGTATCCGCCTCGTGGTTGATGACGTGGATGGTAGCTACGACTTCTCGGTCTTCTGTCTTGATCGGTACCACTATTTTCCCTTTTAGTGGTAGCGGCGTGTGCGCCCGTATGCGTATATCCGAGTCTTTGAGGGCGTGACCGGAGGGCACGGACGTAACCGTCGATACTGCTGGAGACCCATCACATTCACTGACGCCCCTGTGTCTATAATCGCTTTTACCTCGGAGCCGGCGATTTTGACTACACAGGTCGGTTGAGGCCTGCGGCGTTGCTTGAGTTCCTGTGCGAAGGATATGAGGAATGTTTCGTCATCTTCATCCTCTGAGGACGAGTCAACTGGCCTCTGGTACCTGCGACCTGGTCTCCGCTCCTCTTCCGGCGTCGATTCTTCCACTACCGACAGGTGTCTGAGTGTCCGAGATGGCGGTCTCTGGCTCCTGTTGTCACGACCTCGGCGTCTCCCTCTGCATACAGCGGCGAAGTGGTTTGGGATCCCGCAGCTTGTGCACGATTTTCCTTGCGCCGGGCAATCTTTTGCTGCGTGCGGCTCGTGGCCACAGTAGCCGCACCGTGACCTGGGCGCGTCTGGTTTCGGTTTCCGGGGATACTCTGCCCTGGTCTTTGTCTTGATGGCGTCTGCCCTCTCGACCTTGATCTCAGAGCGTCCTACCGGTTTGGTGAGGGCCTGGTCCATCTCGTTCGCTCTGGCCGCTGACAGGTCATGAGACCGTGCCAGGATGAGGATGGCTTCTAGCGCTATCCTTGGTTGGCGTAGAATGAGGCTCCTCAGGGTTTTGTCCCTGCATCCCTGGATGAGCTGGGCTCTGATTTCCTTGGTCTGGTCATCCTTGGTGCAGGTACTGGCAAGCTCCCTTAACCGGGCGTAGAACGCGTCTATGGACTCTCCTTCCCTTTGGCGCGCTTGGCGCAGCCTGAAGCGCTCGAAATCCGGGTTGAGCTGAGGGTCGAAATGGGCGTCCAGCGCGGTCACGGCCGCATCGTAGTCTGTCGCGGCTCCCGTGTCCGGCAGGTGCTTGAAGAGCTTGAAAATCTCGTCCCCGGCGTAATGAAGGAGGAGGGAACGTTTTATGGCGTCGTCCGCTTCTCGGGTTGCAATGAAATAGTTGTTAAGGCGCTCAATCCACACCCGCCAGCGGGGGGACGCTGTCGCTGGGTCTTCTAGTTCGCTGAACGGTGGCAGCACGCCTGATGCCGCGTGTTGAAATGGCAACCGGATGGGGGCAATGCCACGGGCTTCATCGGCCATGATTGCACCTTGCAGATCCGGGGAAACAGCGGCTGCAGTCGCGGGATGTCTCTTGTCGCTGCTGGGCGCTCCCTACCGCCTGTCAGGCCTCTCTCCTGCGCCTGTTCGTAGCGCTGGGTGGGGGATATGTGGCCGGCTCGACGGCACTGAGGCGGCCAGGGAGAGGTGTAGAGCGCCGGACTCCTGTGGCTGGCTGGGCGGTAGACTAGGATGACGTGGTAGTCTGTGGTAGGCACACTCTCCCTCCGTTACCCCTGGGTAGCGCGTGCTAGCGCAGGGCCACACTGCCGGCAGGATCACTCGGGCCTAGAGGGGAGTCCACGTGGCAGCGCGCACCGCGCTGTGATATGCGGGGGTGTGGCCTGACAGGCAAAACCAGCCGGACTCCTCAGTAGAGAGTGCAGCGTGGCGCACGACCTCCTTGTGGGCCCTGGTGTTATCACGGGTGCAGGGGATGACTCACCCTCACTTGCGCACCCGGCGGCCGTCAGGTGAAAGGCCTCGCCGGTTGCGGGTCGTTGCTCTTGGTGAAGTCCGATCGTCCCGATAGCACGGGACAAACACACGAGGGTCTCGGCCCTCCTCGTCGCCAATGTGGTGACCCGCTAGAGGGTCACTCGTGATGCGCGTGAGTAATGGCGCAGCGCCAGATAACCATGACACACACAGCGTTGGTGTCAGCCGAAGTGCCGCCCCCGAGCGGGCGCCTTCCATTTATTGGCATTCCCCGCCGGCCACGCCTGGCCGGCGGATGTGGTGTGAACATCCGCTCCAGCGCCGAGGGCACTGGAGCGCTAACCACTACAACATTAACGCAAATGTCTGTGAAAGGCTGTTGAATTTGAAGGCAACCTGCAAAGGACATGGAGGACTCTTAGGAATCAGAGTAAATTAGGAAGGCGGTGCCAACGGAAAAACTGAGAACAAGATAAGGAAAGTTGTATTTTGTAAATAAAAAATGACAATTATTAATACGATGGAATGTGCCTGTGTAATGTAAACAAAAGGCTTCTACAAAAAATGTTCAAGAAATATTAGGAATTTGAGAGCTTCATTTCTTTCGTGTGTTTATTAAATGTATTATAAAATATTTCAAACATGGAAAATAAGCAATGCAGAAGGGGATAAACTTATTGTGTATGAAATAGGGATTACAGAGAGAATATAAGCGCCTACCACCTACAAACTCCGACCTTTTAAATGCGTTACAATTTATAGCAGCACTGCAGACCTTTGGCACTGGGCCACTTAAAACATATTCATTATAATTTCCATGGTGGCATCGGATGTATATTGGGTGTGGGGGCAGAGACCAGGGTGTGGAAGAGAGCACAGGTGCATGGGAAGATGGCAGAGAAGGAGACAGTGTAGGGAGAAGAGCATGCAGGTGATCGTAGGGCGAACGGCGGCATGCAGGTCGCAGGGAGAGAGAGCACAGGGTGCGAGGGTGCACAAGGTACCAAGCACTTTAGCGCCCAGAAGGCAAGGGAGAGAAGACACGGTACAAGAGAGAAGCAGTAGGTGCTTAGATGGAACACTGGGTGCAAGAGTGTAGAGTCCAAAGGGGAGTTCAGGATGAAGGGATAGAGTAGGGTGAAAAGAGGAGTGCAGTGTGCAAGTGGGGAGAGTGGCGTGCAAGGCAGTATGCGTGGTACAAGTAGAAGTCCATAATTCAGGGTAAGGTCACAGCGATGAAAGGAGTTCGGACCCCAGGGTGCAAGGTGTAGGGCACTTGGTGTAAGGGCAGCATTTACTGCAAGGAAGAGAAGGCAGGGTGCTAGGAGTGTGCAGGGCGCCATGGAGACAGGCGTGGTGCATACTTTACCCCACTGCATGTTGAGCGAGTGTGCTTGTGGCTGCTTCCATATCTGGGTCACGCTAAAGCGCGCAGCTAACAGGAGATGAGAAAATTGTTTCCCCTGGGGAGTCGCCGTGGGGTAGAGTCTATCTGCCCGTGAGTCACCCAGGAGGGCCAAGAGTGGACCATGAGGCAATGTGATACTAGTGATGGAGTGTATCAAGTGGAGGACCTCGCCCCAGAATGTTTGAATCAGCGGGCCCATCCATCATGTGTGCAAGAAGGTGCTACACTCCCCATATCCCTTCCAGAACAGCTTCGAACCCCCAACTTGTGAAGTCACACAGGAGTGAGGTAGCAGTGTGGGAGTATTTTATAAGAATTCTCTTTATGGCAGAGACCTCTAGAGGACTTGGAGGCCTTCTGCAAGATACCTCTCCATGTGTCATCTGAGATGTCTATGGCTAGTTCCCTCTCCCAGTGCTTCACATAAGCATGTCTTTTTGGGGGGTAAGGTTCAGGATGTAGCGATATAACTAAGAGATGCCCTTGCGATGAATGTTATTGAGGGATAAGGCTTCAATTTGTGTTTCCTCCCTTTGCATGGCTATGCGAACTGAAGGACATCCGGCCCAATGCAATGCCTGGCTAAGCTTGTGGGTGTGTTGTCTGGGCAGTGTATATTTTTTAATAAGATCTCCCGGTGTCCTAAGGTCCTCATCGCTATAAAAATCCCTCAAAGAGGGGGGATCAGCCCTGTTCCCAATGGAAGGAACTTGGGTTTGGCACTCCTGGAGGGAAATCTGAATTGCTAGCCAGGGGAGTGTGAGGAAAGGGGTATGCGGGGAATGCCCGTCTTCCCCACACGACTCGCCAATGAGCTAGGAGCGCCGCCATCAGTGGCAAGCCTTCCCAAGCTGCCGCTGGCAGCCACAAAAGCCTGTCTAGAAGTACTGGTAAGAAAGCTTGTTCTTCTTGAACCCAAGGCTTGCCATTGGGGTCATGATTCCAGTCTAGTGAGGGATGGAGTTGTGCCACCAATGTGTTTGTCACTACGTCAGGAAAGCCCAGGCCCCCCTCGGTGGTGGATCGGAAGAAGGATGTCCTCGCCACCCTCAGGGATTTGACCCACCACACGAATCTGAGCATCTTGTTGTGAATTAGTGTCAGAGTCGCTTTAGATATTATATGGGGGTGGGTTTGAAGGATGTAGAGCAGCCGGGGCATGAAGTTCTATTTAAGGCAGTTGAGCCGACCCAACCAAGACATTTTCAGCTTGTCCCACTGATAAAGATCCTTGAAAAGGGTTGAAAGCAAGGGGGGATATTGCTGTCATAGAGGGCGTTCATGAGAGTCCAGAGACCGAGCCCTAGGCATGTTATAGTGGACGTGGCCCATTGAAAACTGCCCCTCTGACTGGGTTCCCTGAGACTGTCCTGTGGGTAAGCCACCCTCATACCCCATGATTTGGAGTCATTAATTTTGAAGCCCGATGCTTGCGCAAAATGATCCAACTCCCTCAACAATGCCGAGATGGTTGCATTTGGGTCGGTGACAAAAGATAGTATGTCGTCGGCAAAGAGAGTCAGTTTTGCTCCTTGCCGTTTACCATCATGCCACTGATTGCAGGATTGTTCTGGATCTTAGCCACTAAAGGTTCCATGATCAGAGAAAAGACTAGGGAGGATAACTGACACCCCTGCCTCGTACCCCTGGTGAGCGTAATGGAAGGTGAGAAGGTTGTTTTGATTTTGAACTTGGCTGATGTTTTTTTGAAGCTCGCATGGATGAAAGTTTCCATCTTAGGACCCAGGCAAGCTTTATCCAATAGTTTTGACCAGTCTACTCTGTAGAATACCTTCCTGGCCTCAAGAGAGAGGAGAACCATCCACTGATGTCGACGTTCTGCTTCTTCCATCAGCGCTACCACCAAGCGTGTGTTGTCATTAGCCTGTCTATTATGTAGGAAGTCAGATTGCTGGGGAGAGATGAGGTTAGGGCTGATAGGTTCCAGCCGAGCCATATGTATCGACGTGGAAACTTTTGACATCGCAATTTAGTAACATGTTATGTTAGACGATTTATACAGCGCATGGCTGCCCCAGTGACGGGTCATCCCAGTGCTAAAATCCAGATATAGCATTGCAGGATGGAAAGCATAGTAGTTGTGAAATTAGTTTGGGAAAAGCCAGGTTTTTATGGCTTTTCTGTAGGCCAGATGGTCCTGGATACTTCTGATGGACACAGGTAGAGAGTTCCAGGGTGTAGACGCCATCACCTTAAAAGAGCAACCCCTGGCTCTTGACCTTTTGACTCGGGGGATGCATGCTAGGTGCAGATCCACTGAGCGCAGCATGCGTCGTGGTGAATATGGCACTAGCAGATCAGAAAGAATAGGAGGCGCTTGTAGGGTGAGAATTTTATGAGCAAAGCATAGGGGGGCATATTATCAAGGGCAGTATCGCCACTTTAGCGGCACTTTTTGCCGCTAAAGCGGCGATATTTTTATCGCCCTAATAGCAAGCTGTCGCTAACAGCTGTTAGCGACAGCTTTATGGCGAAAGCGTCCGTTTTCTTACCGCTTTGCATGTCAGCGATAATTATCGCTAATGACATGCAAAGTCGTTCCCAACTAAAAGCGACTGAAAACAGTCAAAACACAACTTCCCCCTATTAGCAATGCCCGCGAAGCGATAAAATAATTCGCGCTAACCGCGATTATCGCTGGAATCTAACACCTCTTTAAAACTCGACTTAACCATTCTAGTCAATGGGAGGTGTATTGTAAGGTTAAGTCCTCACCTGCCTATTAGCAAGCTTTTCATTAGCGCGTGGAATTTATCGCTGGATTTCGCACGCTATTGCTGGGTTTCGCCGCTATCGCTGGATTTTCTATCGCCTTGGAGATAAGCGTTGATAATAACGCGTTATCTCCGCGATGTAATCCAGCGATAGCCGGCGATAAAAAAAACAGCGCTAAGTGCGCTTTGCGATAATTATCGCACATCCTTGGTAATATGCTCCAGGGTCTTAAAATGAATTCTCTTATCAATTGGCAACCAATGTAATTAAGGCATGTGTTTTGATACCGAACAAAATTTAAGAAGAGCGAAAAGAGATTGTCCTGCCGCATTTTGTACCCTCTGTAAGCGCTGAATCCCAGCTTTATTTGTGCCTAAAAAAAGAGAGTTACAATAATCCAGTCTAGATAAAATCAACAATTGGATAATGATCTGGCGAGTTTGCAGGTCAAACAACCCTAACAGGGGCTTGAGTCCACGTAGAAGCCCAAAACATGCCTCTGCGACCGCTTTTGTTTGGTCTTCGAAGGACAGAAGACTGTCCACCCAAACACCCAAATTTTTCACAGCCTCCTTGGGCAGGGGCGCGGGACCCAGCACACCTGGCCACCATTGTTCTGTCCACAGATGGCAGTCTTTCCCTAGCAGCAGAATTTCAGACTTGCTGGCATTCAGCTGTAGGCAATTAGCTGTCATCCAGTTCACTGACAGAATATTGATTTAAAAAATATAGATATAAAAAATATCGATGAAAAAATATAGAATGCAAAAATATCGACTCCCTATATTTAAACAGGTAAGTACAAAAATACCGGGAAAAAATATCGATGTTAAAAATATAGTAGTACAAAATATCGATTTTTGTATATATATAAAATAAAATAATAAGGGGCACATTACGATGGCGGGCGGAAGCACCACCGCCGTGCTGGCGGATGCAAAAACCACCAGTTACTGCCGGCACGCAACAGTCCACACGCCCGTCCAATTACGATGCGAAAAGTAGGCCAAACACCGCCGGCAAGCCAGCAACACCGTCCGCCATCAAAGTGCGCCCGTACATGTAGCGGCGCAGCCCAACTGACACACACCGTCCGACGAAACACGTCCCGCCCGGCGCATAAATTACGATGCCGCAAACAAACGGCTCCCACGGCCAAGAGATACCGTACGACAAACCGAAGCGGTAACACGGATGCCGAGCACGGACAACGAAGAAGCGGCTCCCCGAGCATGAATCCAGCACTGCAGGCACTCCCCATGCTTCTGCTGATGCACCACCAAGGACGCAACGTACCGCGGAGACGCAGGTAGGCACACACACAACAAGTGCACGCAAACAGCGCACACAGTGCAAGGGCGGAAAAAGCGGACAACCCCCACCAGCGCGTGTACACTACACATCCACCATCGCATCCACATATGACACACATGCCAAATCGTAACATCGCAGAACACATGTGTACACACCACCTGGGACTAGGAACCAACCACCCCGTCACGGCCCCAAAGCGCCGATGACGCTGCCACACATGCGCACAACGCAGAGGCCAACCGCAGCGCCATGCATGCGTCGCACACAGACACAGGGACACAACCAAGCAGCACACACATCAGCCCCACCCCGAACGCACATGACACGTGACAGGCCGGCCACAGACATGTCCCCAACGCCCAATTCACGGACAACACCCAACGCCACACAACCGACGCACACATGTCAGTGAAGACACGCAACAGCAGGACACACCCCAGTGTAACAAACATGGCGTAGCACACAGCGGCGGCAACACCAACTAGGAGAAGCAGGGCCCCTTCGGGAAGAGGAACGCCAGTACCACACAGAAACACCCATACCACCCTGCACATATGAACAAGACATATAAAACGGAACACCAAAGAGCCCGGGGACCGACAACAGGTGGCCCAAGAATAACATTCACACACAAGGCCCAACGCAGAGCGGAAAGGCAGCCTGCCGCCCACACAAGGGAGAGCAGACAGCACTGAATGACCTTCCATTCCAACTCCGAAACCACAGCCCTACGACAGAAGCCGGTGAATACAGCCATTGTCCAAGAATAGACCAACACAGGCATGCCGAGGAGACCGACCACAGGGCAGATAGCGCATATCACAGATGCACACAACGGACGGGGAAGAAAGAAGAAAACACTCCCCCATGTCGGCCACATGCAAGTTAATTGGAAGGAGTCACACAGCACTGACCTTGAACTGTCTGAGAAGCATGTGGGAAGAGGGCCCGTGTCCTCCAAACAAGCCAACAGAACACAAGTCCTGTCTCCCTACGACTACACAGAGCTCACAGCAACCCCGGAGCGTGCACATTGCAGACTGCACACACAGCCGGAGCACGCCACCTCAACGAACCGCTGCGAAATGGCAACCGCAACACACCTACCCAACTACGCCGAACAGCTCAAGCTGTACAAAACCAACCTGTGCCATACATTGGGATGCGATCTCCTGTCCCTGCTGAACGTAAGTTACCGACTGACTTACCGCATCACATTGTTCAGCTGCGTCATGCCCGTCTTCTACTGTCGGAGGTGTCCCTACCAGCATCCCGTCGAGATATGCCTCTCCAACCCGGCATGTCTGAAGGCGGACCTGCTACCACTACTCCTCCCTCTGGACACACACGACAGGGCCTGCTCTGCCTATGGGGGCATGGCGTATGTGGCCAACATCGCACCCGCACTGAAATGGGACCTCTGTGCCTCCACACGACGGATCATCGAGAACAGCTACATCGAATGTCACCCAGCATGCCCCATCATGGTCCTCCAAGGGACAACTTACGAACAACACCTTGACAGCCACCATCCGCTACATTGGCTGGCAAACATGTACACCACCAATGACATGGAAGCCCTGCTGGACGGCATCGCATACCTGACAACCTGTAAATACGTCGGACCACAATGCAGGTTCCCGAGTGACCTATGATGTCCAACCCCGCACCCATGCTTAGCTTCCGCACGGACTGGCCAGTCACCACCACAACAGCCATACCAAACGACCGGCAACTGTAACCACACCATCAACGACATCGCCATGACATCGGATATGACCGGGACATGCACACTGTTCCCCATCACATCCAGGAACACCGCATGCATCGTGGGAGGCAGTGGCATGGGCTCTGTGTATCGCACCCACATGGACGGAACTGCACGAACAACCAGGACACGACATGGATCCAGCGCACATGGACACACACACCGCTCAGTGGACATGAATAGGTCACCTGGAGTCTGTGGGTGCTGCACCCCTCCCACCCCCGCCCCGGGAATCCCATACCAGGACCTTTGCATGGACGACAAGTGCATACAACAACAACACGACCCCAGTGACTGTGACATGTCCAGTAACCACCACAGTGCAACAACAAGTGGCACGCCGCTGCATGCACGCAAGCACATGCCCTGATGTCAACTCACATGCACGCGTGCATGAGGAACAACCGCAGCAAACCTGTCACATGGAACTGAGATGGACTGTGCCCATGATGCCAAGCGGTCTGGTAGGCTACATGTATACCGTCTGTGTCAAAGTCCGCAGCTCCGCAGCTATACGTAAATGTACATTAGCACAGCCTTGGCCAAGCAGATGTCACTCTGAAGCCCACATCCCACATGCAACAGCCAATCACATGTAACCCCACACCCTATCCCATTTGCAATCATGCTCAGTATATCCTCAACATGTATTCCGCTGCCAGTAGTGTCCACTATACTACATCACAGAGGACAGAAGACTCAATATAATGTTTGAAACCAAAACTGTCTCCGCTGACTCATTTCACAAGTACGAATGAGAGAGGATGAGAGTATGTGAAGTACACGGCAGTCGTGACATGACCATGTAGTCCACTGGTATTGGATGTCAACGCAAATGAGTAGCACTACTGTGGAAGACACACATGTGTCGTGTGAAGTCGTATGGACGCAGTGCTCAGGTGGGTGGGTGCGACGGGTAGATGCGCACATGCCAAGTTGGAGCACGCCGTGTTGGGAGGGGTCATGAACAGTACACCACCGCTTCCCTGGGCATTGTGAGAGGACACCTGTCGGGGGGAGTGAACACGTGTGTGCACAGCAGCCGGGCACACGTACAAAGCGGTACCAGGCGCACCTCAGCCCACCCTCTGTGGACAAGCTGGATCCTGTTGTGCGCCCGCCATGCCCCTTGACAAGGCACACACAGCCCCAGTCGACCAGGTGTAACCCCAACATAGGCAATCCGCACAGGCGATACAGGGCACGGGATGGCAGTGGAGCATGGTGTGTGAGAGGTCTCCTCGCGCTCCTCCTGGTCATATCACGCAGGCAATAGAACCTCAACGTCTAGCATGGCACAAGTCACATGGAAGTGTAGGGGGACGCACCACAGCACGAGCAGCACTGACGTCACGGGAGGTGGCTCGCACCATCCCATCCATTGCCCATCATACCAACCACGCCACATGCCATTGCGACTAAGTGCAAGCGCGTGCGCCACCACCCCGAGCCCTCCCCAGAGAGGCCAAAGAGTGAATGTGTGGGCCATCAGCCACAGACGGACGCGGCCTGGCCGCAAGGGCAGCCACAGCCACTGGGTGTCGCAGGTGGCGGATCCGGAAGGCGAAGACTGTGATGCATAGTCCATGCAGGCCGGGTCTCCATTTGGGGCACCACGCAGGTGGACGGCGTCCCGCAACACATCATACCCTGAGACAGCCCACTCGTGCAACTGGACCCACACATACACTCCTTGCCCTCTCTGGTGCGAGCTTGGGGCTGCCTGTGCAAGCGCTAGCCTCGCAGGTGAGCATGCATATTGGGGGAGCGAGGGGAGGACATGAGGGCTGGGGCGAAGATGACTGTATCACTGTCAGTTAGTACAAGGGATGACCCAGATGTGGAAAGGAAGAGACGTGTCCCGTGTGTACTGCAACTAGTCGCCAATCCAACTACCCCCATGTCCGGAATGTAAGCCCGCACCTAGGCCCGCCCATCCGCCACATCGAACATACCACCAGCACGACAACCTTCCCATTCGAAACACTGACTGGGGGTGGCGACCAGTGTACAATCATGTGTAGCCTACCCACGCGTACATGTGGGCCCTCCATGATCCATGTCACCTGCGGCAAAGTCATGACATGCGCAATGAGGGAAGTGAGGAGAGCTGCCCGCCCCACGCGCAGAAGGTGCATCAGCTCCACAGACCCAGCAGCGAGTCCAGCAGGGGTCACATGTGCAGGGGCAGCTGTGCCTGGTGTGAAGGCACATGCATATAGACAGCACATCGACCAATGTGTAGTCTGCCCACATCTACAGTCCATCATCATGCGGACATAGGAATTGAACACAGGGCAACACATCTTAGTGGGTGCACCCACCGTGACCAACAATGCGCAATCATCGACGTACCCGCCCTGTGCATGGCCCCCCACCCAACGGAGGCACATCCAGTGCCACCATCCTACACACACAAGCCTTCCACGGAACATGCTGTGTCCAATGGTCAGTACAGAGTCAGCGCCCATCTGGTGGATCCTGAACAGGAGACACATGCACACACATGCCAGCTCCCACTATGTACGACTGCCACCTGGCACGTGCAATGTAACCTCTCACCTGTGACGTGTGACTGCAAGCACACAGCCGTCTTGGCATGGGGCTGTCAATGTGGACACCTGTCAATGTTTCGGGAGGTGTGATCTGTACAGTGCTGTACATAGGGTGCAGTGCTGACACCTACTACTGTCTCATATCCCCTCGTGCCACAGGTCCCACTTGTTTTGGCCGCTCAGCCTGTGCCCACATCGTCGTCGTCGTGTGCCATACTCATCCAGCCGCGGAAGCAGTTCCATGCTCAGCAGACATTCATGTTGCCGTGGCGTTGCCGCTTGACGGATATGCAGTCAGTCCCCATCAGCACGCCCCGCAAGTCATTGGGGCCTAGATCCCCATGTGCATGCACATGGCAGTGGTTTGTATCACTAGCCATTGCCATTGTTGGGAGACCTGTGTAAGTGTATTGTGGCCGTGCCGTCCCAGCTTGACAGCTGGGCTGTGGCTCATGTGCTTGCTCAGTCATGTCAGTGATGTGTATGCGAAATTGCTATGTGTCGTGTTGCATTGACATGTGTCCTCTGCCATTGTCCCTAGGCGGAGACCGAACATTGACCGCCCATACCAATTGCTGGCGGACATGGACGATACAGAGGTTATTAGGAAGTTTCGGCTGGACAGGCCAACCCTGCATCGACTGTGTGCCATGTTAGAACCCCATCTCCGTCCCCGCAGGGTGTATCCGACTGCTGTCACCCCCACGGCTAAGGTGATGGCCGCCATGCATTTCTTCGCCACTGGGTCATTCCAGCACACAGTGGGCAGTGGAGGAGGGATGTCCCAGCCTATGTTCAGCAAGGTGCTGAGGGATGTACTGGCAGCCATGATGCTGTACCGGAACAGGTACATCCGCTTCCCCAGGGCTCGTGAATTGGCGGCAGTGAAGGGTGCATTCTATGCCCTTGGCAGAATCCCACACGTCGTTGGAGCCATTGACTGCACACATGTCGGCCTTGTTCCACCACAGGCCACTGAGCACCTGTACCGCAACAGGAAGCACACGCACTCCCTGAATGTGCAAGTGGTGTGCCTTGCGGACATGGTGATCACCCACGTGTGTGCAAAGTTCCCAGGCTCGGCCCATGACGCACACATAATGCGCAACAGCATCTTGCCACGACTGATGTCCAATATGCAACAGGATCGTGCCTGTATTGTCGGTGAGTATGTGGAGTGGTGTAGCGTGCTGGCTGTGCGATGCTGTCCCCTGTCCAGTTGGATTAGCAACGGTTCTCTGTGTCCCTCACACCCAGGTGACTCTGCGTATCCGAATGGGGCATGGCTGCTCAGTCCATTGAGGAATCCTCGCACCCCAGCAGACGATCGCTACAATGAGGCACATGGGAGGACCAGACGTGTGGTCGAGCGTACCTTTGGCCTCCTCAAGTCCAGGTTCAGGTGCCTGGACCGCACCGGGGGTGCGCTGGCGTACTCCCCACAGAAGGTGTGCCGGATAGTGGTGGCGTGCTGCATGCTGCACAATCTGGCCATTTGGAAGCAGATCCCCTCATCGTGGATGACGGAGATCAACCAGGGCCCCAGCCCGCAGACCAGGACAGCTCGAGTGAGGAGGACAGCGGAGAGGAGGAAGCTGGTAATGTGCGGCAGCAGCTCATCGCCCGCTACTTCACTTGACGGTGAGTGTCCATGTACGACGGCTGATGTGGCTGTATCTGTGCAGGTGTGTGTGTGCTGTGTCAGGGTGGCCGTTTGTTCACTGCGTGCTGTGTGTCAGTGCTCCATGGCCAGGGTAGTATGCCACTGTTGGTGGCTGTGGCATTGTGCCCTATTGCTCTGTGCGATGTGTGTACATTGCTTGTAGTTGTTGACATGTACTGTGTGATGGGTGTTTGACACACTCATTGAATGTGCTCCTGTTCTGTCTCCCACCCCTAGGTCCCTACAGGCCCTCCGGATTCAAATGCCATGCCACGCATCAGGTGCCTTTCCGCCCAAGGTGGCCGTTGTATTCCGTACAAATAAGACACAGGGCACAAACAGCAGTTAGTGAAAAAGGTGCATTTATTACAAACTGTGACATGTGATTGTGTGTAAGGTGATGACAAAAGTGGTGCGTGCAGTGACAATGAGCTGTCGGTCATGGCTGCGTGATGATCAGGGTGTACCCACTGGTTCTATGTCCATAGTCCAACACACACATGCCATCCAGATGGCTGTGTGGAGTGGGATCGTAGTCCAAGTCAATGCAGTGGCTGGTCAAGGAAGGCTGGCGGAAGGCTGGCTGGCTGCCTCACTTGCATTTGGAGCGTGCGAAGTCCTCCCGGGAGATCTGTTTCCACTTCGGACGGCCCCTTCCACGTTTGCGAGGGGGTGCCTGCTTGCGACATGCTGGTGGTTGAGGTGTGATCACTGGCTGTGGACGCAGGGGAACTGGACACTGCTGCTCCACCCTGCGCCCCGGCAGGTGGTGGCGGAGGGGAGCTGCTGTCCCTGGCTGTGACCTCACCGCCACCACCAGCTGTCCCATGAGGTCCACGATTTGGCCCATACGGGCGTCCATGGACCTCAGCACCCCCAGCACCTCACGCGTGTCTGAAGCAGACCGGACCCATTGTCCTTGGGCCTCTTCATAGGCCCCAAGGACTCTGGCCATGTGAGGCAGGGCATGGCTCCCAGGGGAGGCTGGCGTTTCCCTGACCCTGCTCCTCCTACCAGTCCTGCTGCCACCGGCCTGCCCACTAGCCACATTGCTCACCACGGTCCTCGCTGTGGCTCCCAGGGTGGATCCAGTCGTCCGGGCCACCACCTGCGCTGGGGCTGGTGCCAGCGAAGACGTGGCGGTGGTGGCGGCGGTGGTGGTCGGTGCGGCGATGGTGGCGGTTGCGGCAGTGGTAGTGGCCACAATGACCGTGGGTGTGGCCGCAACGACAGTGGCAGCAGGGGGCTGGGAATGTTCAGCAGCCCTGGATGATGGGTTGGTGGGTAGGAGGGGTCCTGGGGAGCGGCTGGGCCCTGCCACACCAGATGGGCCTGCTTGGTTATCCGTGTCCGAAGAGGAGGACAGATCCTCCAGATCCGTGTGTCCTCGTTGGGGGCTTGTAGGCTGGCTGTGCTGGCTGCTGGCTCCATCCCCAGCATCCAGCAGTTCGTCACCTGTGGAGAGAATGAGATTTGTTATTGTGTTGCACCTGGCGAAGTATGTATTTGTCGTCTGACATTGACAGTTCGTGCAATCTCGTACATGGGTTTCCCGGAGGCGTGTGTGTGGCTGTAGCATCTGTAGTTGTGTGTGCTTGGCAATGGGACTGTGTGCTGTGCACATGTGGCATGGGACGGATTGGCCATGCCGATGGGTGTGTTGCTGTGCCCCTACTTATTGTGACTCTGGTGTATGCGGGCTCCTGGCCCATCCTGGGTCTGGTTTGTACTTTGCTTTTGGTGTTCAGATGGAACGCTTAGGAACGCATATGGCAACATGGGGGCCATGCCCCAGATTCGCATTTGGGAGGGGATATGCTTTTGGGGTTCAAATGGAATGCTTAGGAACGCATATGGCAACATGGGGGCTATGCCCCAGATTCGCATTTGGGAGGGGATATGCTTTTGGGGTTCAAATGGAACGCTTAGGAACGCATATGGCAACATGGGGGCCATGCCCCAGATTCGCATTTGGGAGGGATATGCTTTTGGGGTTCAAATGGAACGCTTAGGAACGCATATGGCAACATGGGGGCCATGCCCCAGATTCGCATTTGGGAGGGGATATGCTTTTGGGGTTCAAATGGAACGCTTAGGAACGCATATGGCAACATGGGGGCCATGCCCCAGATTCGCATTTGGGAGGGGATATGCTTTTGGGGTTCAAATGGAACGCTTTAGGAACGCATATGGCAACATGGGGGCCATGCCCCAGATTCGCATTTGGGAGGGGATATGCTTTTGGGGTTCAAATGGAACGCTTAGGAACGCATATGGCAACATGGGGGCCATGCCCCAGATTCGCATTTGGGAGGGGATATGCTTTTGGGGTACATGCTGTGAGCCATGGGTGCCGAACGTGACATGTGTTGTGGCAGCATGACAGTGCATGGTTTGAGGTGTGTGCATGCTTGACATGGCCTGCATATTTGCTGTCTGTTGTGATTACTGGACATGGCATTGGACGCATCGTTATGAGTGAGTGATAGTTGTGTGCCAGCCAACGTATTGCAGTTGTCCCATCTCCTTGGTGTGCGTGCTGCCCTGTGCCATGTGCATCACTGCAGTGCTCGGGGGGTGGCCCATGTTGTGTGTTGTTGCTCACAGTGTGTCGTGCGCTTAATTGACTTCTGGCACATGGTTGGTCATGGGCATGTGTCTTAGCGTGACTGCTGTATGTGTGGCAGCTGTGCGGATGACATGCCTTTCATGAGACTGGGGCTGACGGATGGGATGGATGGTATGTTGTATGTGCATGGTGTGTCTGTGAGTTTGATGGGTTCAGTGGTGTTCGTGTGCATTTATGTTGTTCCGCTCTGTTGCGTCTAGTGTTGTTTGTCTTACATAGGCGTAGTTGTGGGGTGTGTTGTTGACAGGCAGTAGGGGCTACATGGACAGGACTTCAATGGTGTTTCGGTTGTGTGTGATGAGTTGCACAGTGGCTGCCGTGTGGGACTATATTCAGTGTGGCTTGTGCATGCAGACGTGGCTCCTTGGGTGTTGCTATGTCTGTGATGGGTCATGTGGGGTGTGAGTCTGTTGTTCATGTCCGTGTGCACATTGTTCACTTGTTCGTGACGGTGGGCGGTGCTGCGTGTTCGTCTGCTACGTGACATGTCCCATGTGTTGGTCGTGTTATGGTCCTCATGCCTCCAGTAATCCAGCCCTGTCCAGTTTCCCACCTGCAAGTTGTTCGTGCGTGCACTGTACTGGATGCCACATGGCTCTAAGCGGGGGTGCTCCATGTTGCAGGTCTGTGGGGGTGGGGGGTGTTGTGGGTCGTGGGGTGGCTGGACACCCACTGACACCGATTGCTGTGGACCGTGATGTCTGCCTTTCGGCTGTCGTTGTGCACTGCGGTGGCTGACACGTGGCTGTGGGGTGTGGGGGATGCTCCTCCTTGCTGTGCTGTGGGACTGGGGCCTGGTGTGTGTTGTACTTGGGCTGTCCACCGTCCCACCCACTGCACTTTGTGTTCCTGCCACTTACCTGTTACTTGTCGGTTAGTGCAGCTGTGGCGGACACATGGGTGTGGTGGGTGCTCGTTGTGGCGCTTCTGGCATATTTGGGGACCTGTTGGTGGTTACGTGGCTGGCTTAGTGTACACATGTCCCCACGCATCTTACAGTTGTTCGGTTTGGGCTGTGTGTGGTAGTGTCTGTTGCATGTGTGTGTGATGTGTTGTGTATTGTGTGCTGGACATGGGGGTGTTTGTCCCTGGGAGCTGTGGCATGGTGGTAGTGCATGTGAGTACATAGCGGTGTGCTGGTATACATTAGTTTGTACTTACCAGCCTCCACTCCCCTGCTAATCCGGCGAGGATCTCCGGATGTATTACGACTCGCACCTTCTCCTCCCACGCTTTGAAGGTCTTAAAGAGCGCGGGATTCCCTCCGCCAGTGACGGCAGCCAGCTCTCTGTTTTTGCCCTCCTTCTTCTTGACCAGGCTCTTTACGTCATTCCAACGTTTGTTAATCTCGACTCTGTTCCTGGGCAGGGTCCCGACTGCATTGACCTGGTCTACGATCCGGTTCCACATTCTGTTTCTGGTGGCTAGTGGTGTGTGCTGGACCATGTTCCCATAGATTTGTGGGTACACCTTGATGATCTCGTCGACCATGACCGTCAGCTCCATGGGCGTGAACTTGGGCATTCTTTGTGGTGCCATGGTGTTTGTGGTGCTGGTGCGGTGTGTGTTGTGTAATGTGCAGGGGGTTTGTGGTGCTGGTGTTTGGTGGTGGTGGTGGTGGTGGTGGTGGTGGTGGTGTTTGGTGGTGGTGGTGGTGGTGGTGGTGGTTGTGATGTGTGCGTTTCTGTGGTGTGCTGCTGTCCTTGCTGTGTCACTGTGTCCTCTCCTCTCCTCTCTGGTTTGCAATGTAGCAAGGGGTTGTGGTCTGTGGGAGTGCTGCTTTTGTACTCACCTATGTGGGTGTGTCCTCATGGTCTGTTGTTTTCAGGTGTGTTGTGTCTGGGGTTCTGGCCTTTGTATTTTTTGTTTGTCCGGGGGGTGTTTTCGGGATGTGTACTGTGCTTGTGTATTTGTGCGTGCCTTGCTGTGTGGACTTGTTGGCCATGTTGTGTGCTATTGGTTTTGTGTGCGGATGGTTTCTGTGCAGGTACGTGGGCGCCATGGCTTCTGCCGTGTCGATTCTCATCGGCGTTGTTTGCGCTGGCGGGCGGTATATTTGTGGTTTTTCCGCGCTCATGTCGGTGCGATCGTAATTTCACGTGCGGTGTGTCGGCCGTGAGGGCGGGCGGTTTTGTGTTGTCGTGCGTGTTTCCGTCCGTGGCGGGCGGTTTGACTCCGACTCGGACGTTGGCGGGCGGTAATTTGTGTGCTTTTTCGCCGATGGCGGTTTTCGGTTTGTGTAATCGTAATGGCGTGGTCGGTGTTCAGGCGGTGTGTGCGGGCGGATTTTTGCCGCTTCCATGCCTGGCGGATTTATTTACGCCGGGTATCGTAATGGGCCCCTAAATATATTAAATAATAAAATTAATTTTAAAAGAATAAAGTAGATTTAATATACATTATAACAAATATAAGAAATAAACTTAATAAAGAAAGTTAAACACAAATACATAATAATTAATATATATATATTTACTTTAAAAAAATTAATAAACTATTAATTTTCATTTATTTAATATTTAAAAATTATATAAAAATTTTACAAAACGATATATATATATATTAGACCTTGTAGCCCTACAGAATGAACAATCTGCTGTAACTACTAACCTTGGCTTGGAGACGACCGATATTAGCGGAACTGTGAAAACACCCTTTAAACCAAAGTCCATTTTTCAACCTGTCATGTTACATGACAACTTGGATGTCTATCATGAACAGGTTACATTGGAATTGAAACATCTATATAAATCAATCAACAATGAGAGCCATATATGTAGCCGACAAAATCATTGCTACATACAACTCATGAAAAAGTTACAAAACAACGATAACCTTATAGTAAGACAATCAGATAAAGGAGGGAATATTGTTTTGTGGCCTCGCAAGTTGTATATGGAGGAGGCTTACATTCAATTAAGCGATAATGAATGCTATAAAAAAAGCAATATCCATATTGTAAAATCTGCATGGAATGATTATTATCTCAAATTATTGGCTTGGAAGAGTGGGGGACTGTTGAGTGATGATGAATATCGGTTTTTAAAGAAAGAACATCCAGTTATCCCCGCTCTTTATTTTATCCCCAAAATTCATAAAAATGAAATCAAACCCCTGGCAGGCCAATAATCTCGGCCATCAATAGTTTGATGGAAAACACGTCAAGATACGTAGATTATTTTCTTCAGGAGTGGGTAAAGAGTTTGCCTTCTTATTTACAAGACACCTCAGATTTCCTCAGGAAAATTAATGAAATTTCGTGGAGTTCAGACTTACTTTTAATAACTATGGATGTAACTTCGCTATATACATCTATTCGTCATCAGGATGGCATTAAAGCCATCGAGCACTATCTGAACCGTAGACCAGTATATCTGTATATGCACAACAAAATGTTGGTCAATATGGTCACTACATGTTTAGAACCAAACTTTTTTTACTTTGACAACCAAATTTACCAGCAGACTAGGGGAGTTGCAATGGGGGCCTGTTTTTCTCCCAGCTATGCCTGTTTGCATATGGGGCTGTGGGAGGAACAGGTCCTCATGGGGCAATTTAAAAACACAATAGATCAACATGTGCCCTTATGGCTGCGTTATATCGATGATCTGTTCTTAATCTGGAGGGGTTCTGAGACACATGCTCTCCAGTTTATTGAACAGATCAATGACAACCATTTGAACCTCCAGTTTACGGCTAATATCAGTAAATGTTCAGTTTACTTCCTTGATGTGGAGGTCTACATTAAGGATGATGAAATTGTCACTAGATTATACCGCAAACCCACTGCTGGTAACTCACTGCTGCATGCTACGAGCCATCACCCGCGCCATTTGATACAGAGCATCCCGTATGGGGAGATGCTACGGGTGAGGCGTATTTGCAGCAGTGAGGAAGATTGCCAAATGGCACAGTCAGCCAGTAAAGAAAGATTCTTGGAAAGAGGATACACTCCAGATGTCATTGATAGGGCCATAAACAAAACCAGGTTGCTCACCAGAAATCAGGCACTTGCCATTAGAACTAACGAACAGGGCATAGGCTCAGATCACTTAGAACAATCTTGTAGAGTTATTATAACCTACAACAAGCAGCATCAAGCCCTTAGAAAAATATTAAATAAGCACTGGAGCCTGGTACCTAGTGATCCCATTGTGGGCAAATACCTGCCTAAAAAACCGGAATTGACATTCAGAAAAGCTAGGTCTATGAGTAACAGTCTTGTCAAAAACAGTCCAGAAACTAGATCCCCTACCAATTGGCTTACCACATACAAAGGATTTATTAAATGCCCGACGTGTAAAGCTTGTAAATTTGCTATCAACAAAACAAGCTACACAACCCCATTCAAGTCAGACCCTATACTTATTAGTAAAAGACTGACCTGTAAGACGGAATATGCGGTATATGTGCTGGAGTGTCCTTGTGGCTTAAGATACATAGGCAGCACCAAGCTTCCAGCACACAAGAGGATACTCCAGCACATAAGGGCAATTACAAATAAGGATCAAGCCTATCCAGTGGCTAGGCACTTTGAGGAGAGCCATGATAGCAACCCGATACACCTACTGTATTTTGTAATTGACTCGATTCTCCCTCTGAGACGGGGAGGGAATCGTGAGGCCCAACTCTGTCTTCTCGAAACGAGATATATATTGGAACTCGACACAAAGACACCTGCAGGGCTCAATGCGAGTGAAGATTTTTATACTTGTTTATAGTGGGAGAGAGAGGGTATCCAATTATTTGATGTACTGTGGTAGCGCCAGCTTATTCCCGTAAAATGTAATATTGCACATGCACGGATGAAAAACATTTCCCTTGTTTTACATTTACATCTCAAACCTTTTTAACTACATGAATTTGTTATTTATTTTTGCACTTTATGGCACTTAGCACTTTTTTGAACCAGATGGTCCAAGTGGGTGACACGTTTTTGCACAGTACAGATGCTGTTGGTTTTAGACATGGAGTAATTGTTTGCCCACTGGGGCTTCATTACACTAAGCGCAATATATACAAAGAGCATATCATCTTGACACCATATAAGTAAAGGATTCCTTCATTACTATTAAGGGGCGGATTCCGATTCGGGCCGGAAATCTCTCTGACCGAGCCGGACCCGGAGAGATTTCTGACCGAATCGGACCCGTGCAGCCCGACCGAACGAGTACGTTGCGCACGTATGCCATCGGACTCGATTCGGTCGGACTCCCATTGAAGTCAATGGGAGCCTGTCGTACAACGCGTACGCGGGCTCCCATTGACTCAATGGGTGCGAGGCGGACAAGGGCGCCCCCTACAGTGTGTACGCGGCGAAGTGACTCGCGCCGTATACGCACAGGTAGGGGGGACCCATGGGTCCCCCCTGTGTGCGACTCGCGCGGCTACGCGTACAGGGGAGTCCGACACGGACCCCCAAAGTACGGCTCCGACTGCTCTTTGTAGCCGGAGTGCGCGGCTCGGTCGGACTGCTCGCGGCGCGCATCGTACTCACCCGGCCGGGGAACGTCTCCATTGCGCGGTGCGTGTCGAGTCCGAGCGAGTCGGTCGGTGCGGTTAGACCCGGGAACGAGTCGGTCGGAGCGGTCGGGACGCCCGGACGAGTCGGTCGGCGATTTCGCATCGTACTCGCTCGCCCGGACGCGCGTACGAATCGGTCGGGAAATAGGGCTCCGAATCGGATCCGGTTAAGCCGAATCCGATTCGGAGCCCTACCGGCCGAGATCGGAATCGGCCCCTAAGTGTGATAAACTTTACTTTACAACCACATTTATTACTATTTTTTGACAGCCTTATGTGTCGAATATTAATTCTATATGGAAGTGGTTTTTGTGCAATGTAGACTGATGTATATTTATGACCACAATACGGGTGTTATAAATAATGGCATTTTTAGCTTTTTTACAATTTGTATGCTTGAATGTTTTAACAGATTTTAAATGCCGGAAATCAGGTCTTATGCTTACATTTGCAATTATATTTATATTGCATTCATGCATATACTTTTTGATATATTTATTGCATATTTATGTATTTATTGGATGGAATGTATGCTATTTGCACATGGTGAACCTTTTGTTGAAGCGCTTTTAGTGTTACAAATACTATATAGTATTTTTTTCATGTCTATCCAGCAGTCACCTGTTTTGATTTGCACTAGCACTTTAAATGAGGGTTAAAAATTATGCAACGCTTCATGTGATCAAGGCCCAGGTGGGGCTGAAACGCGTAATGGCGGAGATGCAGGGCAATTAAATAAAATTCGACTGCACAAGGAACCTTGGGTCCGCGTTCGTCTGTCCGAATGAGAGTGGATGTTTCTAGACGAAGTCAGCGATATATATATATATATATTTATATATATATATATAAAGGCTCAGGTGTCACCCTATCTGCCGAACTCTGGACGGGTGCTTTTGTTTCCGTGAACGTGAAGGGTGAAATCACGGTAAAAATGAAGGGGAATTGCGGTGCAACTTAGCCGAGCACTGAAGAAGGCAACACGCCGAAATGCATTTGCTCATTAACGGTGTCCCGTGAGTGCTCCGTGCCTGAGCCTTCATATATATATATATATATATATATATATATATATATATCCACAGTAAGCTCCTGCCGATTGCTGGGGACCCATGGGAGGTGGCAAATACACCGGCGGAGCGTGCCGGTAAATTAAATTCCAAAGAAGTCGAATCACAAATGCTCTCAGGAACCACAGACTCACGGAAAATCCAAGGGTGTTTAATCAAACAACGCGTTTCAGCCTCACAGGAAGCCTTGTTCACGTATGATTATGTGCACACGAAGCCATACTGATAAGTAAAACAGCTAAACATTGTTGTAGGACTATAGATACTCAAGTCTCAAATTGCACTAAATAACGGCAGACATCTTGGAATGAACTAATAGCAATAGTGCAATGTTACGATATAATGATATAATGCAATTCATTCCAACCCAGATGCATAAAGCTCGTACAAATTATAATTCAAACAGTGGTCATGGTAAAAGGGAAGCGAAAATAAATGATAAGTTAAGTACAACAAACTTCCAAATTCATGCTGTCCTGTCCATAGCTATAGCAATATAAATGCCCAAATATTAATGATGAATACAAAATCGTTGGGGATAAAATAGCCCCGCTGAACAAATGTAAGCAGTAACCATTTTGTATGTAAGCATAATCGGGCTCATGATCACACTGAAAAATGAAAGAAGAAATAATAAAAGAAATATACAGACTCATGTGAGTCTATGCATCGGTCATGCTGTTAATGAGAAAGACTGTATCAGGGCAAGTGCCCAGGTCCTAATAATGAACTGAAGTTGGCTGTATATACAATACCCATTAGTAGAATTTTGAAGGTGTAAAAAGGAAGAAGGGGAAAAGGGTAGGATGCCCGTGCACGGTGAATGTGGAAATCTGGGCTCCTTCCTTTCCTCCTGTAAAAAAATATATAAAGAAATAACAGTAAAATTTATGCAACGAAATTTGAAAAAATGTATAAAGAAGAATATACATATTCCAATCACACAACAGTTCAAAATTGAGCACTGATGGAAACATGGAAGAGGAGGGGGCGAAAGGGAGCTAAATCACTTTAGACCTTTGTAAGAACAAGTAGAGAGATACAGAAAATTAATAAATATATACATTGAGCATGCACAATCACTCTCTTAGATGGAATGCCATTTCTTCATCATGATTCAATCCCCGGGGTGTTTGGTCTGAAAATCTAAGATGTATCTCGATTCTTTTTGTCTTAAAGTCAATACCCGGTTGCCACCCCTGGGCTTGCTCTCAATATGTTCAAGAATGAAAAATTTCAGAAGTGAAGGATTGCTGTAATGTACATCTCTAAAATGACGTGCAACTGGATATTTTTCATCTACGTGAGTGACTGCTCTGCAATGCTCCAGTATACGTTTCTTGGCCATAGCGGTGGTACTCCCAATATACCAGAGCTTGCATGGGCATTCAATCACGTATACCACAAAAGTTGTGCTGCACGTAAGGAATTGATTAATCTTCTTATCGATTCCCTTGTAACTGGCCATATTGCAAAAAGTACTGTTTTTGCAGGCCTTGCAGTGGCCACACGGAAAAAATCCTCTAAGACCATGATCCTGTTTTCTGGGATAAACAGTGATATCGCTGCGTACCAGCATATCCCTGATATTCCTGCCCTTTTTGTAAGTAATGTTAGGCCTATTGGGTATACTGTCACCTATAGTGTTGTCACATTTTAAAATGCCCCAATTTTGAGTTAGGATCTTGCGAATGTTGTTAGAGTCAGAGCTGTATGTCATAATCATCCGGGTAGTGTCATCCTCCTTGCCCTCAGTATCAATGACCATCTTCTCAGCAATGGTAAGTGTCCTGGGTATACCATCTGCCCTGATCTTGGCTCTACGTAGTACCCAGTCAGGATACCCTCTGGCTCTAAACCGGTCTAGCATTTCTCCGCACTCCAGCTGGTACGCCTCTTCCGTGTTACAGTTCCTTTTAGCCCTCAACAGTTCTCCAAAGGGAATACTCCATTTTAGGGTCTCTGGATGGCTGCTGAGGGCATGGAGGATACTGTTGCCAGCCGTAGATTTGCGGAACAGAGAAGTGTGGATACAATTGTCCCTAATTTCCAAACTGACATCTAGATATTCTGCCCTGGTCTCACTGATATTGCTGGTGAGTACAATGTTGTACACGTTGTTGTTTAGATCCGCCACAAATGTGTCTGCCTCCTGTCTGGAACCTTTCCAGACAATCAACAGATCATCAATGTAGCGCATCCATGCAACCACATGTGCCAACTGTCTGGTATATGAGGGGTCTGCAAATACCTCTTGCTCCCAGCGCCCCATAAAGAGGTTCGCAAAACTGGGAGCAAAGCAAGAACCCATAGCAGTCCCGGTGATTTGTCTATAAAGGACCCCATTGAATGAAAAGATGTTATTGGACAAGCAGTATCCTATCATTTCTACAATCATCCTGCTATGTTCCCTGAATCTGATGGATCTGGTTGTCAGAAAATGTTCACACGCTCCCAATCCATGTTGATGTTCTATGATAGTGTACAGTGATTGGACATCAAGCGTAATGAACATACAACCTGCCTCCCATTGTATGTTTTGAATTTTATTAAGGAAATCCTTGGTGTCCCTGATGTAACTGGGCAACCCGGTAACAAATTCCCTGAGGAAGTGGTCTGCATATTTGGAGACATGTTCTGTTACGCTGCCCCTTGATGAAACTATGGGGCGCCCCGGTGGATTGATGGGATCCTTGTGAATCTTGGGCAGGAGATACAATACAGGAAGTATGGGATAGTCATTTTTGAGATATTGATATTCTTCCCATTCAAGAATACCTTTATCCCTCCAATCACTCAGTTTGTCCCAAATGCCAGTGATGCTTTCATTGTAGATCTCTCTGGTAATGGGCACATAGAATCTACTGTCCGATAATTGTCTGAGAGCTTCCTCAATGTACCTATCTCTGTCCAAAATGACAACATTGCCCCCTTTGTCAGCTGGTCGAATGACAATGTTGTCATCGTCCATGAGTGTCTTGATGGCCTGTCTCTGGGCATATGATAAGTTGTTATTAATCATATGCTTGCGGTTGTTTTTTTGCCTATATGTACTAAGTGATTTGCTTACACTCTCGTGAAAGGTGTCAATGCTGTCATGAGGAAGAGCAGGAAAGAAAGTGGACTTAGGTTTAAAACCTGAGGCCGGACAACTATCTGTGATGATGTTCATGTTGTCTAGAACCTGTGTGACACTGGTACCGCTATTAATTAGCTTGCTTGAACTACCCATAGGTATATCAGAGGGTTCGATCTCCTCCTGTTCTAGCTGTGCCATGGTGATTAAAACATCAATGTCAGCAATATTGATGTTGTCAGATTGCCTATTCATTCTCTCCCCGATGTTGCTATGGTCCCCTAACCTTTTAAGTTTATGCCATTTTTTTAATTTCAATTTTCTGACAAATTTGAATAAGTCAATTCTGGCATCAGTGTATCTAAAGGTTTGTGATGGACAAAAGGAGAGGCCCAAACATAAGGTTAGTTTTTCACAGTCACTCATATGTCTCTTAGAGAGGTTCACAATGGTTTTATTCACCATTTCTGGATCCATTATTGTCCCTTTTTGGAGCGTGTTCTGTTTCCCATGTAGCCCCTTCCTCTGCCTCTTCTGCCATCGTTGTTTAGTTCTTTGTTTTCTATTCCTGCGCTTCCTCGACCTTTTCCTCGTCCCCGGCCCATCTGACCCTGTGCTCTTGGTATTGGGGCTTCCTTCGTTATACGTCGGCTCCGCCGTATTTGTTGGTACTCCTCTAAAAAATTCACCGGGCGAATGGGCCTTTCTGCGCTGGAGATGTTGTCAGTTGAAATGTCTGACTCAGTTTCGCTTGTAGTCGATGTGCCTGCCATTTGCATTGTTGTTTCTTCGTCGATCGTGCTTTCAGTGGTGACATGTTGACTATACAAGTGGTCATATTTACGACTGAAAGTGAGAATTCTGCCACATTCGTAATCATTATAGTCTCGATTCAGTTTCCTCTCTTTGCGTGCTTTAATGTCTTCTTCGTGTTTTTTTAGGCGAGTTTTCATGGCATCCACCGCCTTGACCACTGTGTCCATCTCCGCCAGTTTCTTAAGTTCTTCCATAGTTGTTTCTATTTCTTTCAGGATGGAGTCTCTGTCTATCCAGGCATACTTGACCAATATCTCTAACATTCTTTTGGAACTCATTGCAGAGTTCTCTGACCATTCTTTCAACATTAGAGGATTGGGTGTTTCATATGTCGGTGTTGTAAATATTCTTAGGCCTCTAGGTGCCATGTCCTGATCTATGTAATTCTGTAACGAAATGGCCTCCCACCATTTGGAGATCTCAGCTCTTTTAAGTCTCTCTAACTTCCTTAGTTGTTCCTCCATTGGTTGCGTTTGTATTGGTGTTTTTTCTTTGTTGGTAAATCGATTAGGTCTCCTTTGAAACATCGCCTGAGCTGCCGCTCTTCTCTCATCCTCCTCTTCCATCGTGCCAACACCCAAAGTGAAAAAGGTTAAACCGTGTGTCTGTGTTCCCCCTGTGTAAAATACAGGTTCCTCCTGCCGTGATTAGGTGTGTGGATAAATAGTCACAGAACTAATACCCCAATCCAGGCCACTATAGGATCCTATAGGATCCTAACTGCCAAACAAGTAAGTAGAATCGCATAAGTGTCTGTCAAAGATATTCGTAGGAAAAATAATAATTGTTATTTGGCATGAAATGCGAGGTCACAAGTGCTCCTGTTGCTCGAGCAACTATGCGCAATCAAGCCGCCCGAAAATGCGGCGTTGTCACAAATTGTGTGCGCCCTTTCTAATGCCAAAACCTACTACCGCCTTTGCAACGCCTGCGTGTGAGCCGGGGGCAGCCCCCGAGTAGCACGCCGCTTCCCTAGGGGTGGGGAGAGACCGCCCTCCCGCCGAAGGACAATCAACCCCCCCACCTGCCCTCAGGGGCGGACGCGTTTCACCCTGGCTTACCTCCCGACTTTCACGGACGATTCTTTCTGGGAAGTCCAACGTTATCAGCTCCAATACACGTGCGGCCGGTCCGATTGCAATCCTCAGTTCAATATCCACAGTAAGCTCCTGCCGATTGCTGGGGACCCATGGGAGGTGGCAAATACACTGAGTGATTGGAGGGATAAAGGTATTCTTGAATGGGAAGAATATCAATATCTCAAAAATGACTATCCCATACTTCCTGTATTGTATCTCCTGCCCAAGATTCACAAGGATCCCATCAATCCACCGGGGCGCCCCATAGTTTCATCAAGGGGCAGCGTAACAGAACATGTCTCCAAATATGCAGACCACTTCCTCAGGGAATTTGTTACCGGGTTGCCCAGTTACATCAGGGACACCAAGGATTTCCTTAATAAAATTCAAAACATACAATGGGAGGCAGGTTGTATGTTCATTACGCTTGATGTCCAATCACTGTACACTATCATAGAACATCAACATGGATTGGGAGCGTGTGAACATTTTCTGACAACCAGATCCATCAGATTCAGGGAACATAGCAGGATGATTGTAGAAATGATAGGATACTGCTTGTCCAATAACATCTTTTCATTCAATGGGGTCCTTTATAGACAAATCACCGGGACTGCTATGGGTTCTTGCTTTGCTCCCAGTTTTGCGAACCTCTTTATGGGGCGCTGGGAGCAAGAGGTATTTGCAGACCCCTCATATACCAGACAGTTGGCACATGTGGTTGCATGGATGCGCTACATTGATGATCTGTTGATTGTCTGGAAAGGTTCCAGACAGGAGGCAGACACATTTGTGGCGGATCTAAACAACAACGTGTACAACATTGTACTCACCAGCAATATCAGTGAGACCAGGGCAGAATATCTAGATGTCAGTTTGGAAATTAGGGACAATTGTATCCACACTTCTCTGTTCCGCAAATCTACGGCTGGCAACAGTATCCTCCATGCCCTCAGCAGCCATCCAGAGACCCTAAAATGGAGTATTCCCTTTGGAGAACTGTTGAGGGCTAAAAGGAACTGTAACACGGAAGAGGCGTACCAGCTGGAGTGCGGAGAAATGCTAGACCGGTTTAGAGCCAGAGGGTATCCTGACTGGGTACTACGTAGAGCCAAGATCAGGGCAGATGGTATACCCAGGACACTTACCATTGCTGAGAAGATGGTCATTGATACTGAGGGCAAGGAGGATGACACTACCCGGATGATTATGACATACAGCTCTGACTCTAACAACATTCGCAAGATCCTAACTCAAAATTGGGGCATTTTAAAATGTGACAACACTATAGGTGACAGTATACCCAATAGGCCTAACATTACTTACAAAAAGGGCAGGAATATCAGGGATATGCTGGTACGCAGCGATATCACTGTTTATCCCAGAAAACAGGATCATGGTCTTAGAGGATTTTTTCCGTGTGGCCACTGCAAGGCCTGCAAAAACAGTACTTTTTGCAATATGGCCAGTTACAAGGGAATCGATAAGAAGATTAATCAATTCCTTACGTGCAGCACAACTTTTGTGGTATACGTGATTGAATGCCCATGCAAGCTCTGGTATATTGGGAGTACCACCGCTATGGCCAAGAAACGTATACTGGAGCATTGCAGAGCAGTCACTCACGTAGATGAAAAATATCCAGTTGCACGTCATTTTAGAGATGTACATTACAGCAATCCTTCACTTCTGAAATTTTTCATTCTTGAACATATTGAGAGCAAGCCCAGGGGTGGCAACCGGGTATTGACTTTAAGACAAAAAGAATCGAGATACATCTTAGATTTTCAGACCAAACACCCCGGGGATTGAATCATGATGAAGAAATGGCATTCCATCTAAGAGAGTGATTGTGCATGCTCAATGTATATATTTATTAATTTTCTGTATCTCTCTACTTGTTCTTACAAAGGTCTAAAGTGATTTAGCTCCCTTTCGCCCCTCCTCTTCCATGTTTCCATCAGTGCTCAATTTTGAACTGTTGTGTGATTGGAATATGTATATTCTTCTTTATACATTTTTTCAAATTTCGTTGCATAAATTTTACTGTTATTTCTTTATATATTTTTTTACAGGAGGAAAGGAAGGAGCCCAGATTTCCACATTCACCGTGCACGGGCATCCTACCCTTTTC
This sequence comes from Calotriton arnoldi, assembly GCA_963921515.1. Taxonomy (NCBI): domain Eukaryota; kingdom Metazoa; phylum Chordata; class Amphibia; order Caudata; family Salamandridae; genus Calotriton; species Calotriton arnoldi. Next base: position 825,242 of record CAWUFW010006831.1, read on the forward strand.
CCCCTTCTTCCTTTTTACACCTTCAAAATTCTACTAATGGGTATTGTATATACAGCCAACTTCAGTTCATTATTAGGACCTGGGCACTTGCCCTGATACAGTCTTTCTCATTAACAGCATGACCGATGCATAGACTCACATGTGTCTGTATATTTCTTTTATTATTTCTTCTTTCATTTTTCAGTGTGATCATGAGCCCGATTATGCTTACATACAAAATGGTTACTGCTTACATTTGTTCAGCGGGGCTATTTTATCCCCAACGATTTTGTATTCATCATTAATATTTGGGCATTTATATTGCTATAGCTATGGACAGGACAGCATGAATTTGGAAGTTTGTTGTACTTAACTTATCATTTATTTTCGCTTCCCTTTTACCATGACCACTGTTTGAATTATAATTTGTACGAGCTTTATGCATCTGGGTTGGAATGAATTGCATTATATCATTATATCGTAACATTGCACTATTGCTATTAGTTCATTCCAAGATGTCTGCCGTTATTTAGTGCAATTTGAGACTTGAGTATCTATAGTCCTACAACAATGTTTAGCTGTTTTACTTATCAGTATGGCTTCGTGTGCACATAATCATACGTGAACAAGGCTTCCTGTGAGGCTGAAACGCGTTGTTTGATTAAACACCCTTGGATTTTCCGTGAGTCTGTGGTTCCTGAGAGCATTTGTGATTCGACTTCTTTGGAATATATATATATATATATACATATATATATATATATATATATATATATATATATATATATATATACTAATAACATAAAATCTATTTTAAAAAAACATTCTATTATACATTAAAACATTAAACTATTTAAAAATCTTAAATTTACCACTCCAGTCAGTGCAAGAGTAGGGAAAGTGTTGGATACCGGAGGGGTAAAAATTACTATTCCCACTCCACTGAGTGCAACAATAGGGAAAGTGTTGGATAGCGGAGGGATAAAAATTACTATTCTCACTCCAATGAGTGCAACAGTAGGAAAAAGTGCTGGATAGCAGAGGGGTAAAACTTACTATTCCCAAAGTAGGGACAGTGTTGGATAGCGGCGGGGTAAAAATTACTATTCCCACTCCAGTCAGTGAAACAGTAGGGAAATTGTTGGATTGCGGAGGGATACAATTTACTATTCCCTCTCCAATAATTGTAACAGTAGGGAAAGTGTTGGATAGCGGCGGGGTAAAAATTACTATTCCCACTCCAGTGAGTGCAACAGTAGGGAAAGTGTTGGATAGTGGCGGAATAAAATTTACTATTCCCACCCCAATCAGTGCAACAGTAGGGAGAGTGTTGGATTGCAGAGGGGTAATAATTACTATTCTCTATTCAGTCAGTTCAAAAATAAAAACAAACAAAATATTAGCAACAACAAAAATATTTAAAAAATAAAAGAAATAAAATAATATATAAATATGTTACAAATTAAAATATAAATATATTTAATATTACAAATTAAAAAAAAACATTTGATAATGTTAAATGCATATGACAAATACCTACAAGTATTATATTAAATAAAAATAAAAAAATTCAAAACAAATACATATTTGTAATTAAAAATTATTTAGGAACAAAAACATTAATGATTACATACATTTACTTTTTTAATGTCCTACCCTATAACACCACACAATTCACAACTCACATCTAAATATTAAAACAAAATGTATTTAGATATTTAACATAATTGATTACCAATTAAAGAAATATTATTAATTAAACTCATAAAAATTAATAAACTTCCTACACTTTACCCCTATTATCCCCACAAACCACAGCTAAAATTAAACTGTAAAAAAATTAATTACACAATTAAAACTTATTTTCAATTAAAAAACTAATAGTATTTAACAACTAATTATAAAGTAAGCAAAATTAATTTACTCCCCACCCTTTACCCCATAAAAGTAAAACCCACACACAAAAAATATAAACAATTACCTGAATTAAATATCAATTAATTAATTAATATTAATGATCAACTAATTATTAATTAATTAAACATAAATTACTTCCCACCCTTTACCCATATAAACCCCAAAACCTGCACCTAAAATTAATTACACGATTTCCATAATTAATTTTCAATTAATTAAATAATATTAATTAACAACCAATTAATAATTCATTACAAATAAATTACTTTCCACAATTAACACTATAAAATCTCAATTAAATAAATATGAATAAATAAAACATAATCATTAATTTATTGTAATTAAATTACTTCCCACCCTATTCCCCTATAAACCCACAACCCGCTACGGCACTAAAACACACAAAATGTAATTAAAATATAATTGATACCTACTAAAAATGTAATACATAGATTAAAAAACATAACCAATACTTATACAAAAAAAATACATCACATACTTTTAAAATATAAACTAAAATACATAACAATTAAAAAATCGATATTTTAAACAACTATATTTTTGCAAACAATATTAATGACTTCTAAATTTTTAAAAACGATATTTCTTACCTTAAATTCGATATTCTTGACCACGATATTCTTGCTGTCGATATTTCTGTGTCACGATATTTCCAACTCGATATTTGTGTAAGTCGACATTTCCAACTCGATATTCTGTCTGAATACCCTGTCATCCAGTCTGCTATTGCCATTATATCTTCCTGAAATTTGGTGAGGTTATGCTTGCGGTTTTTGGAAAAAGAGATAGCCAATTGGGTGTCATCAGCGTAGGATACTAATGACAACCCTCTGTTTTTTGCCACTGCTGCCAGGGGTTGTAAGTAAATATTAGCGTAGGACTCAGCATTGATCCCTGCGGAACTCCGTAGTGAACGGCATATTCCTGAGAGCAGTAAGGGGGTGCAGTAACCTGAAAGGTCCTGCCTTCCAGAAATGATCTCAATCAGGCCAGGGCCATGCCACCAATACCTATCTCCTGCAAGCGACGCAGTAATATCTCGTGAGATACCGTATCGAATGCGGTGCTGAGGTCGAGGAGAATCAAAGCCGTGGTGTTTCCTTTATCCAAAGTGCTACGTAATTGCTCCGTCACTGCAAACAAGGCAGATTCGGTGCTGTGGCGTGATCTGAAACCGTTTTGTGAGGAGTCAAATATCTCATTGGACTCTACGAACTTCGCGAGGATGGAATTCACATAGGATTCAGTGGCTTAGCCAAAAACGGGAGTCGGGATATAGGGCGGTAGTTTTCCGGTTTGGATGCGTCCAAAGAGGGGTTTTTTAATAACGGGGTGACTTTGGCATGCTTCCATGCAAGAGGTACTAACGCCGTGGTCAGGGATAGGTTAATCATCTCACCACAGACCGGTAATAGATGTTTTTGAAATTTGTGGAACTGGTCCGGTTTCATAGGGTCCGCTGGAGAGCCTGATTTGATTTTAATGCAGAGGGACTCAACCTCTGTGAGAGATAGTAAAGGGAAGGAGAGAAGTGTCCCTCCTTTACCATTCACATTGTCCCTTTTCCCTTCCATCCTACTCATGTTATCACTTGAGGTTGGGACGTTTTTATAGATATTCTCCACCTTGTTCGTGAAGTAGCTGGCCAACTCATCACACTGAGTAGGTGAAGTGATGGAAGGTTCGGCTGCCGACTTCATGTTCTTCATGTCATTGAGAACGGAAAAAATAGTTTTTGAAGGATTGCTGCTCTCTTTAATTTTGGGGGCAAAATAATCCACCCTGGACTTCTGAATCAACTTGTGGTAGGCCTTGCTGGATGCACGATACTGACTTTTGGCTACTGGGTCATGTGAGCATCTACACGCTCATTCAAGCTGCTTGCAGTTTTTTGTTGCAATGGTCAGGGACTCATTAAACCATAGGTTAGACTATGTTCTTTTCCTGTGACTGAGCTTGGCTGGAATACAGCTGTCCCAGGCATGAGTAAGCCAGTCCTGGAAAAGGTGGAATGATGCATTCATGTTAGGGGGCAACTGGAGCTTTTGTGCTTGCAGTAGGTCGCAGAAATGATCCTCATCTAGTTTATGCCATGGGTGTTTTAGCGTAGGATGAGGACAAATCTGTTTAAAGAGGCCTTACCAGCATAGGGATATAGAGATAAGAAAGTGGTCCGACCATGTCATATGGAGAGGAGAGAGGATCTTTATAAAGGGCAAATTAGAAAACACAGGATCTTACAAATGCCCAGCTAAATGCGTAGAGCTGGGGACGCATTGCAGCAGCTGGCACACTGCTAAATCCACTAAAAAACTGGCATTCTCCTTCTTATGGTCATCTTCCAAATGGAGATTAAGGTCTCCGAGGATGCTAAAATTGGCAGATTTACTAGCCAATATGGCGACCAGGTTAACCAGCGCTTCCCTAAACGCTTTAGATGGGCCTGGAGGTTGATAGATAAATACGCCGGAAACTGTAAAATTGTAGTTAAACGTGATTATAAAAAGGGCATTTTCGCAATCTGAGATGTTTTCCCTCATAAAACTGCAGGAATAAGACTCTTTAAAGATTATCACGATGCCCCCACCTCTGTTACTGACTCTGTTTAATTGTTTCATGGCGTAGCCTTGGGGTAGCGCCAACCAAGACTTGGATACAGAGTCCTGTGTCAGTCAGGTTTCAGTTAAGAACAGCACATCTGGGGATTCCTCTTGTAGTAGGTCAAACACCTCTGCGTGGTCTTTGCCCAACGACCAACAGTTTAGGCTGAGAAGCTTAAACTCCGAGGTATGAGGAGGTGGTGCAGAGGTGAAACCGCCCACCCTCATTTTAAATCCACATTCTTTGCAGTTGAGAGGGCCGACCATAGGGGCCCAAGCATAGTTGATACAAGTGTTGGATTGAGCTTTGATAGATAGGAGCTCATCCCGTGAGTAAGCTAGCTTGTGGCTGTTTGAACGGACTGAGTGCTTGGCGCCTGGCGACATCCAGGTGCGGGCAGGTGCAGATGGGCTTGCCTTTGGTGCGTCCGCGCTTCGGCGTGCATCAAGTAGCCGGAGGGCACAACTGGATCCTCCTGGCTAGCGTCTGATTGGCCAAGGTCAGCCAATCAGCGCTAAGCACCAGTCGTAGGCAGAAGCGTATCGCTTCTGACTGAAGAATTAAAGTGCAGGTAACTTTAAAAGCGAGTCAAGCGATAAAAACAATTAAAAGAAGTGCAGCAAAAACTCAGTGTGGAAAATATGAAACACAGCCTCCCAGGACTTAAAACCAACCTCCAATACTTTGTGCAGCGTAAGTACCTGGTAAGAAACGGCGCGTCAGCGCTGCGGCGTGCATCAAGTAGCCAGGGGGCACAACTGGCTCCTCCCGGCTAGCGCCTGATTGGCCAAGGTCAGCCAATCAGCGCTAAGCACCAGCCATAGGCAGAAGCGTATTGCTTCTGACTGAAGAAGTAAAGTGCAGGTAACTTTGAAAGTGAATCAAGCGACAAAAACAATTTTAAAAAGTGCGGCACAAATTCAATGCGGAAAACATGAAACACAGCCTCCCAGGACCTAAAAACAACCTCCAATACTTTGTGCAGCATAAGTACCTGGTAAGAAATGGCGCGTCCTCGCTGCGGCGTGCATCAAGTAGCCGGGGGGTACAACTGGCTCCTCCCGGCTAGCGTCTGATTGGCCAAGGTCAGCCAATCAGCACTAAGCACCAGCCGTAGGAAGAAGCGTATCGCTTCTGATTGAAGAATTAAAGTGCAGGTAACTTTAAAAGCGAGTCAAGCGATAAAAACAATTAAAAGAAGTGCAGCAAAAATTCAATGTGGAAACCATGAACCACAGCCCCCCAGGACCTAAAAACAACCTCCAATACTTTGTGCAGCATAAGTTCCTGGTAAGAAACGGCGCATCCGTGCTGTGGCGTGCATCATGTAGCGGGGGGCACAACTGGCTCCTCCCGGCTAGCGTCTGATTGGCCAAGGTCAGCCAATCAGCGCTAAGCACCAGCCGTAGGCTTGATAGGCCTGTATGAAGAGCAGTGATTAGGGATTTGTCAGGCTTCAAGAGGAGGGTAAGATGGGACTGTAGCATTGTGTCTGTGACTACCCCTAATGTTAAGAAAAAACTGAACACCTTTGTCAAGTGTTCTACCAGTAGGGAAGTGCATGTTTTATAAAAGGTGGCTGGGAACCCATCTGGTTCTGGGGCCTTGTGGGATGAGAAGCTTCTAATCGCGGATCGGACCTCGTCAGGATTAATGCCCTCTTCTAGCTGGCACAACTCATCCTCCCTGGTCAGGGGGCTAATAGTCGCAAAGGTAATCGTCTTGGTATTGGCCTTCTTGATTTTGGGCTTGGTACAGGATAGAGTAATGTTGGTGGAAAATGGCTAGGATGTCCACTGTTTCAAGGTGCAGCCGGCCTTTCCATCCACGATTTCCCTGCTAGGATTTTGCGTCAATAGTATGCGTAATTTATGGACCATGAGCCTGTCTCATCGTTCATAGTAGGTTTGGTTGACATAGAGCAGCTTCTTGGTAGCTTCCTTCATTAGTATATGTTCGAGTTCACCCTAAAGTCTTCGGCGATCTCTTAGGGTCCTATCAGAACCCCCTATTTTATGTTGTGTCTCTGCCTGCAGTATTTGAGTTTTTAGTTCCTATTTTCATAGTTTAGCCACGCGTTCAAATGCAGCTGTCTGAGAGATAAGCTCCCCTCTGAAGTCTGCCTTTGCAGCGTCCCATAGCGTCACAGGAGACACCTCACCATTGTCATTTTCATTGAAATAGTATTCAATGGTGTCTTTGATGCTGGCTCTCAGAGTTGGGTCCCGAAGTGCCATCTCGTTCACTGCCCATGGCCTTGGGAATGGTCTCTGTGGATCAGTGGGTCCCATTGCTAACCACACCGGGGCATGGTCAGATAGAACCCGAGCATCTATTTTGGTGTCGATGAACTGAGGGAGTAGGGACCGAGAAATCAGGAAGTAGTCAAGGCATGAATATGTCTTGTGGACACTGGAGTACAACATGCAACCCGCTCGTAAGTATGGTGTATCGCCAAGCATCCACCAAGAACAGGTCCAACATTCCCTGTGTCAGGGCAGTGGGTGTAAGGGGCTCCCCTTGACATGGGTGGGAGCGATCCAGTCACGGGTCAAGGGAATGCTTAGATCACCACCCATCACAATGTTCCCTCTTGCGAAGTGGGAAATCCTCTGGAAGATGTCCGAGCAAAACTCCTCTCTATCCCCATTGGGCCCATAGATGGAGACGATCGTCATTGGAGTAATGCCTAGCATTCGATGTTTCCCCACCTGCCTACCTTCACGATCTCTGTATATGCTATTTAATTTGAATGAGAGGTCTCATCTGAAAAGAATTGCCACCCCTCTAGATTTACGGGTATAAGACGAGTGGAACTGTGAGGGGTAACAATATGAGCAAAGGCTTTTAACATCAATTTTGAGGAGGTGGGTGTCCTGAAGCAATGCCACATCCACTTCCTTCTGACGCAGCCAATTCTTCAGGGCTCTGCATTTGATTGGGGTGTTTAATCCCTGGACATTAAGGGAGATAATGTGTATAGTCATCATAGCAAGTCTAAAAACAAAGCAGTGTTTAGTGGACAAGTCACTGGTCCACGACACCTAGCGGTTGGGTTGACATGTTTTGGCCTGGAACAGTCCGTAGGGGTCTATGGCCTTCGTCAGGACCAAAGAAATATATATGGAGGCCTTATACTTCAGAGCTTCCCGGATAGTGTGTTATAAGTGAGTGGAAGCACTCACCCGTCTTCGTCAGTGAGCACACTTTGCTCCAGATGGAACGTGGTTATAGGTACAGTCTTTAGGCCTATAACTTAAATATGCATTTCATTTGCATCATGGTGTGGAGAACTGGAGGACAGGGGTTTAAGCTTGGCTTTAAACAATCCTGCACAGTGCTCCTGCATGTATCTCTCCCCAACCGAACCAACATTCCATATATATTCCTTTGGTCCTGACGAAGGCCATAGACCTGTAGGGACTGTTCCAGGCCAAAGCATGTTGACCCAACCACTAGGTGTCATTGACCAGTGATTCATCCACTAAACACTGCTTTGTTTTTAAACTTATCCCTGTACTACTCTTTTGCCCCCAATAAAGATTCACCTAAAGGATAGGAGATAATTTTAATCCACTCACCACTGTCAACATCCAGACAGTCTCCCTCCTGGTGGAGGTTTTTGATGTCACTTGTAGAACGGGACACTCAAGTGACAAGACCCGATGATGACACTATCCACCGAACCACACTAAGCGGAGATTACATACACCGCAGTCTGTGAACGTGTGGTTGAGTGTCTCCGAGACAAAAAGTTCTGAGATTTTGATACTGAGACTTATGTGGTTCATTCCACCCCTTTCTGATAGATAGCCAGTACCTCTTAGAAGCTGAATGAACCTCTGCTTCTTCCTCCCTCCACTTTTTTGATCTGTACTAAAGCTGTCCTTCACTAGCTACAGATCACAGAGAATGCATTATTTTGGCTATCGCTCTCTGACTAGTTGCATATCTGTCTGATTACCTGTTTATTTGTCTACATCGTTTTTGTTTTTATTTGAGAACTAGAGAAAAGGTAATCAAAGAGCAGTGGACTAAGGAACAAGAGGCTTTGGACAAAGAGAATCTCAGGACAACTGTTGGACAAAAAGAACCTCAGAGCCGACTATAATAGACAAAGAAAAAAAGGAGACAGTGAGAACAGGTACAAAGGATTTAAAGACAGCAGGACTAATCAACATTGGGACAGGAAATGCACACAACAACATAGGGAGGTTCTTTCCCAGTACAACTGAAACAGCCACTGAAATAGATTGACCGGTTTTCAACTACAAAGAGACAGGGAAACAAGAACCTAGGTTGCTTTGTTCCCTTTAGAAACTAGGTCAGGAACACTACAGTCTAGACTAGAAACAGAAAATACCCTAACATTGCACTAGAAACATGCAACCACCAAGGTTGTTTTGAAGTGCACAAGACCCTTCACTCCTATGTAAAAGGACTGCCACAGCTTACACCAGTTATACAGAGAGGTTAAATATCTAAACCCCCACTGCAAACAACTACATTGAAATAACCCACTACATTTACATAGGTTAGGCTGGAAGATTATAAGACCAACCTCTTTCCCCTTTACGGACACAGTATAACTAACATGCTCCTGAACTACACTGGTGTTGGTAGTGCCCACACCAGTGTGTTTGAGGAAACAAATCCCAGAATAGAGAACATTTGCTGGATGAACCACAACCACAGAACGATATCTGCACAATATGCCAAGAGTTCTAGTAATTGTCAAACTCTTCACAATATAAATATGCACTGCAGTAAGCTCGCAAAAGAGCTTACAAAGGGAAGAAGAGAGTGCAAGAGGATTGAGAAGATGCAAGGTGAGGTGCAGGGATAATTTTAGGGTGGAGGCAGATCTCCTGGTGCAAGAGTGAAAGTACAAGGCCCACTTTGAGGTGAGGTGTAGGTGGCGCTCATGGTATCCACTGTTCTTGCCTCCAAAACCCCTTCAAACGTCTGTAGCTGCCAATGACCCAGTGCAGGGTGATTCACTGAGAGGCGCAGGAAAATACAGTCACCCAGTAAAGAGCTAGCATCTTTGTCTGCAGCTCCAAAATAAATGATAAATTGACTGCCATCTGTCCAATTCACAATCATGCTAGATGGGTGTTGTGCTTCTCCAGGTTTCGTTCTACAGCGTTATAAAAATAGTGAAGCAAATGCTTCATCATGTCTAAATAATGGAGTGTATACTACAGTTGAGTACTTAACCATAACTAAAGTCCTGTGAAGTATGTATAGACAGTAAAACAGCTGTAGAAGGAGTACATTTATTGATGATGCAGTTACCTCCTCCTAAGGAAATTTTGCTATCGGTGTTACAGAAGAATAATATTAGGGACAACAGATTTACCATCCACCATAAAGATCCCAAAAAGTATTGAGTGGCCTTAATTGTTAGTTGACTTCAACATTTCGAAGGTGAATGAGGGAATTATCAGAAAGAACATTCATTTGATGTCAGTCACACATCCTCAATGAAATGACTAAACAAACTGAATCAATAAGACACTGGAACAATATCTAAATGTTTTATCATTGTACATCAGGATGATTTTTAAAAAAGTATAGTCATGTCTGGTTTTGCTTATAATGATGCCAACCACTCCGCAGTTGTAGTTATACCTTTATTTATATACAGGAATATCACTGTTGTGCTCCTACCTCAATACCTCAATTTTTTTAACCTGGTTCAAAAACTATAATGAAAAGTTGCAACATATTTACCACAATATAGAAGACCGTGTAGTTGAATAAAAAGTATGATTCTGCTAATGGAAACCGGTTCAATATTACCAAGGTGAATCAAAGGTGCTGCTAACTAGAATATTTTGTGAATTATTGGGTATCAAGACATTGCAGCCTCGTGATATTGGTCCTTTTTAGTTCAAGAATTTGAGACCTCTTGTATATACTTCAATATATACTTCTCTTGTGGGCTTAAAGCCATCCCCCTGCATCCCCCTGCTTTTCCTTTGCTTGTTTCAATGTCCTTTAAAAATCCTAGCTTGCTAGTGGTCAGTCCTGCCTCTTTGTCCCTCCTTTTGCTCTTCCCTTTAATCCCATGGAGCACTGACTAAGTACAGTATCATTACGCTTTGGTTCCTTATCAGTTGTTTGAGGGACAATTTTTTTAATTTCTTTCCTGCTAGTTTACTGCTACCTGTGTTCAGCTTTGACATCCGTAGCTGCTTGCATTTTAATGCAGCATTCGTCCCTCCCCTCCCCTGTCTCTCTTCATACAAGTGTTCATGTGCTTCTCTTGAACGGCGAGCATCCATTTCAGGGACACCGCACTTCATCTTTCGGCAAGGGGTGCACCCCTTTCTTTATTTCTGAATGGCATGGTGGCTGCTCGGGAGTCCGTGCCCCTTTCTAATAACCTGCATGCTTGTTCCTCTATGTCTATTGACATGTGAAGGTTGCTTCATTATATAAATCCAATCGGCCTGTCCTCTTTCTGTCTGTGCTGTTGTTTGTTTTCTATGTGCACTTTGAAAACAGTACGCTAGGAGGATGGAGAAGAAGCAGAGCGTGAGCGCAGTGGTGCCAATAACATAATCATGTCCTTGTGCACCTCTGCAGAGGCTAAGGTGACCACCGGCACGCAGGTCGCTGCACTCAGGAGGTTGCTGTTCACTTCATTCACCAGAGCGGATTTGGGACGATGAGGGCTGAGGCTTACCTGACCACTGCAGAACTGACAGGGATCAGCTGTGAAGGTGAATGCCCGGCTCTCTATGCGGCCTCATATGAGCAAAGGGCCGTGTTTGGCTTGGAAGGGTCACGCTGGCTGTCTTCACAGTCTGCACGCTCTGTTCTAAGGCCGTGTACAGGCGGCTCCCAGTTGGACGCTGTCAGGTGCCTCGTACAAAGTGGATCGGCTGAGGCATGTAAACATAGGCCCTTGCACACATGGCCTGATTCACTTGCCCCAGTGATTCTGCCATGTTGCCAATTGTGTCAAATGCCCATTGCCACATGGATCTGTAGGATGTCAGCCCATGTACTTGTGACTCCCAGTGCCCACCTTGTGCTGGGCTCCTCGAGAGAGATATGTGGCCTAGGCAGCGCCTTTTTACCCGCTGCTTCCAGGGACTGAGAAAAATTGCTGCTTTCTCTGACCTCCTACAAAAAGTTATTAATCTGCAGTCCTTGGTCTTGACATTGTTGATAAGGCCCTGAGATCAGAGTCAGACTAACATTTAAAGGGCAATAGTTAAACTGATGGAATATCCATGAATTACCTAAAAATCTGTCATCTTCCCAAATCGACAGAATGTTTTGTTATGAGTTTCTAAAACTTTAATTCAACCATTTGCGGTTCCTCATAGAGTCCCGTGTTTCCAACTTTGATAAGTTTAAAACAAAGGGCCTGATTCTGATGCGGTTAGGAAATCATTCCGACTGAATCGGTTTGGGAATGGTTTCCAACCTACTCGGATCGGGAGAGTCCGACCAACCGAGTACGATGCATCCGGATGCTTCTAGATACGATTTGGTTGGACTCTCATTGACTTCAATGGGAGCCTATGTTCTGACCGAATGCATAGGCTCCCATTGAAGAAATGGGTGGCTGGGGAAAATCGGGCACCCCCTGGTGCCTGCCACAATGTACATGGCTGGTAAGGGGGGACCCATGGGTACCCCCACAGGCCCGATTAAGAAGGCTCTGGTTGCAGGGGGGCCCGCTGCGGGCCACCAAAGTCTGATTCCGACTGCCGATTCGAGTCTGATGGCACGATTCGGAAAGGCTGTCTGAATCCAGCATCGTAATCGGTCGTTTGGCGCAGAGACGTACGATTCTGCTCCGTATGGCTTGGTCATTCCAAATGTCACCGGGTTCGGATTGGGATATTCCTAACGCTTAACTCGCATTGTACTCGGTCGGTTGGAAACCTTTCCAATTCGGTCCGAAAGACACGTTCCCGATCCGATTTGGATGGAGCAAATGTCGTTAGGAGGCCTTCCTAACCATATCGGAATCGGGCCCTAAGTTGTGCCCAGTGCTCGTTTTGTCACTCATGTATTGGTTTTGTTCGGGCTTCCGTCTGTATGTGCTGACTAGTAACATGTGAGTAAACTTTAAATTTAAACATAGCAGCCTTCCAAAAGGAAAGTTTGCGCTACTTAAATGCTTGTCTGTGGGATGTCATGTAATTACACTGAAAACTACTTACCGTCACTTGTGGTTAGTGATAGACATCTAGAATATTGTTGACCCTGAATATTCAAATTTATTGCACCACCACAGTAATGGGAAAAAAGCAAAACATTGCTTCGTGTTTGACATACCATCCAATTAACCGTGACTGTATAAGGTTATTTTCCTAATAATAGAAGCATTGATGATCGTTGGGCGTCATTTTTGTGATAGTGCTATTATCTTGCAAATTGAATTTTGTTGAATATTCATTGGTCACCTGCCTGCTAGAGTTATATCAAAAACACATTTATGAAAAAAGTGCGATGGTGCTAAAAGGCACAGTGACCGTGTAGTGTATGCAAACTACTGATAAATATGCACAGTGGCGGCTGCCGCTAATCAAAACTGGTAGGGTGGTGGGGCAGGGGAGGAGTGGAGAGGTTGGGAAATAATAAAAAAATCACTTGCCTGCCGCTCTGCTCTGCTCCCGCTGCCGACCGCCTTCTTCCTCCTGCTCCTCTCATCCTTGAAGCCCGGAAGTGAATGGGCCTAAAGGAACAGGCTCCCCACCCAATCCAGACGCTGCTTTCTAGCACGAGTGCAGCACCAGGATTGGTCTGAGCGGCCTCTTTTGCTGCTCAAACAGTGCCTGGGAGCCTGTGGGGTTTCTCTAACCCGACTGTACAATACAGATGGGTTTGAGAAACATAAGTGTGTTTGGCAGGCCTAAGACGGATGGCCAAACACACATGAGCACTTATAAGTTTGCAGTAGTCCTCCCCGCTATGGCCCGGCCAGCCCCTCCTGTCAGACGTAAGAGACTCCGACAGAGATAAATAAAACGATAATAACAATGTGTTATTATCATTTTATTTATCATCTGCTGGCAGTAGGGCGATGCTCTTCCGCCATTACGGAGGAGCCGCCCCTGAATATGCAGATACTTTTATTGGTCCAGTCTGTAGCCAAAATGCATGCTGCAGCTTTGCATTGGCTAGTACGATAAAGTGCAAGAAAGGCTAAATGCAATTGTTTGCACAGTCTTAAAAAAGTCACACTTCAGTCTACATGATAGTGATGATATCAGTAACATTTTTATGAAAGGGAAGCTTGACAAATACATGAATTGTAAGAAGGATCAGATATTTATGAACAATACTATTTGGGTGCATCCAAAATAAAAGTGGGAAGAAATGCGGTTGAAAATAGAAGACTTATGTGCTTGTATATAATTTGATACAAAAACATGTTAGCTAAAGATTGTATGTGCTACCATTAAAGATGTATACGCTATATTGTAGTCTGAACGGAAAAACATCATGATGAAAAAATTCTCTCAATGGAATTTATCTGTCTACTGATCGCTCCACTGTGGATATTTTGGTACTACACCAACCTTTTTATGAATTTTTAAACTTTATTAAAAATCACACTGTTACAACATGGCCAGAAATAGTACAAGCTTCCTTAACAAAAAGAACAGGTACATACTGGTAGCAGCAGTAGCAGTGCAACATTCCACCTCCGCCACACCCAAAACCACACACATACCATGTAGAAGTCAAGCAGAAAAAGTCTAGCAATCACCAAGGCCTTCCTGCTGCTGCCGAACAATGTGAACCAGAGCGGGCAGCTTTGGGCCGAGCAAGTGAGTAATGACTACTGCAGCAGCCCTCTGCTATCAGCAGACCATGCAGTGGCGAGTCTGCCTTCCTACCCCTCTATAGCGCACCCGCAGGGGGGCCCGGGAGCCCCTAGTATTTTTGCCCTTCAGCCATTCTGTCTGTTGTTTGATAGATATGCTTCTCTACAGTTTGCTGGTGGCTGGTAGGAGGTTAGTCCTCCTCCCACTCTAGTGTGTGCCCATGTGGGGAATTCTTCTCTCCAGCTGATCTCGATTGCGCTTGCTGATATTCTTCTAGTACCAACCCCACCATAGTGCTATACAATTGTCCATCTATCCCACAGCTCTGTCCAGTGCATCAGCTGCTGGGGAGTTCCCATAAGGCACACATTCTGGGCCACCTTGCTCTCCTACCTGTCATGGTGCTTGCATGTGAAGGTATGTGTTTGTCCAACCAATCTGCAGTCTTTCTTCTGGGGGGTTCCTGACATCCTTTCCTTTTACACAGTGTGTGCTTCTATCCTCCAACTCAGCTATAGCTGAACAGTGTCATGCCTCCGTGCAGGAAACCTGTGGAGATAGCCCTTCTCCTGCCACTCTTCTGTAGATCACCTACAGGTCTGTGTTTGCCATTCCAAACCACATGATTCAACACCAAACCACATAATTCAACACAACAACATAAATGCACAACACACCACATACATCCAATCCAAACCAAAGAATTCCACATCATGCAACAAAATTCAACAGTACACCAAATAATTAAACTCCACTACATACCACTCCACAATACAATATACCATTCCGCATAATTACACTCCATAACACACAATCCCAGTCCACATAATCCCAGTACACTCAATATCACATAAGTACTATCCACATAATTCCACTGCACCCCATGACACATAATTCCACTACACAAATTCACTCCACTCTGCATAATTCCACATAATTCCACTCCACACCACATACATCCACTCCACTCCTTAACACATAAGTATAAGACATTGTCATGTACATCATTGATAGCACTAACTCTCCCAAAAGCGAGACCTATTGGCTTTACCAATGCTTGTGCACCAAGTGCTCACTATAATTCCAATCCATTACCATTACATACCATGGACTATATCGATACACTGACAGCATAGTTACAGTCCTGGCCTTCAGCTACTGACCCAAGTGGTACTACCTCCTTCGTACGGTTTTCATCTCTTCCAAACCTCTTAAATTTCAACAATCCTCATTTCACCTCAAACACCCAATACATATGTTCACATTCTTCCTAGCCCCTTGTCTCTGTCTGTATTTAACCTCTTAAAGGGCATACATGTGCCTCTCAAGTGACAAATCTTTCAGTGTCCATTGCTTTAACCAACCTTTTGCTTCTTTAAATCATTTATATCGCCTAATTCTCTGACAGTTTCGTCTCTAACATACACACCATAGAAAGGGACTGGTAGGTCTGAATTGTATTTATATATATCTTAGTAGAGCCACAGATTCACAAAAGTAATCTGAGACAAAATCCTAACTTTACGACTTTCGGTTGTCACAAAAGGCATTTAGGAGTAGTAAAGTTAGGATTTTGTCTTAAGTTTGTCTTAAGTTTTGGTCTTAAGACAAAATCCTAACTTAAGTTAAACTTAAGTTAGGATTTTGTCTTAAGTTTGTCTTAAGTTTTGGTGTTAAGACAAAATCCTAACTTAAGTTAAACTTAAGTTAGGATTTTGTCTTAAATTTGTCGTAAGTTTTGGTTTTAAGACAAAATCCTAACTTAAGTTTAACTTAAGTTAGGATTTTGTCTTAAGACCAAAAATTAAGACAAACTTAAGACAAAATCCTAACTTTACTACTCCTAAATGCCTTTTGTGAATACCGAAAGTCGTAAAGTTAGGATTTTGTCTCAGATTACTTTTGTGAATCGGGCCCTCAAATCGTACCATCCCTGTTTCCATGCATTTATGGATGGGATATTAATACATGCTCGCAAGACAATTTTTCTTGTGTTTTGATTATTTCGTACTTGCAAACAGGGGCGGCTCTTCCGCTAAGGCGGAGGCCGAGAATCGTCGCTCCACTGCCTTTCAGCACTGTAAAAAAGAAAAAAGAAATGATAACGCAAGGTTTTTATCATTTTATTTTTCCGTGCTGAGACAGTTTTGCAGAGCAGCACAGAGGGGAGGAGTGGTGGCACTCTCTAAGCGCCATGACTGCTTGACCAGCCGTCTTGGGCCAGCCAAAGAGTCATTCGATTTTTGCATGTTCTCCACCCACGCTGCATTACAGCCTGGATGGAGAACATGGCCAGGCTCCCATTACTTGTCAGAGCTCCAAACCACGGCGCTCAGATGCAGTGTTTTGATTCGCTTGGGGGGGCCTGGGTGCTTCCTGCTCACACAGAAGCCAGGAAGAGGACAGAGAGGAGGAGGAGAGAAGGCGGCCTTTGGGCCCGATTCCGATCTCTGTTGGAAGGGCTCCGAATCGGATTCGGTTTTACCTAAACCGATACGGAGCCCTTGCTTCCGACCAACTCGTTCCCAATTCCGAACTACCAAGTACGATGCCTGGGAACCCTTAGCGCTGACCGAATCGTTTCCGGAAGGCATGCGGAGAGATAGAGCCCTTCGGAGCCGAATTGTACAGTTCTATCGAGTAGGTTTTCCAAGCGAGCAAGTACGATGAACGATTCAGACAGCCTTTACGATTCCTTTTGACCGGATCGAAAAGGCTGCCGGAATTGGTCTTTGGGGGCCCATAGCAGGCCCCCCTTCACTCAGGGCCCTCCGACTCGTGCCCGTGGGGGTACCCATGGGTCCCCCCTTTCAGACCATGCACAGTGTGGCAGACACCAATGGGTGCCAGCCATAGGGTGCACAATGATCCCCAACCACCCCTTTTGTCAATGGCAGCCTGTGTACGCGTTCGGTACACAGGCTCCCATTGAAGTCGATGGGAGTCCAACCGAATCGTATCCGGATGTATTCAAATGCATCGTATTTGTTCGGTCGGACTCCCCTGACACGAGTCGTACGGAAAGCATTCTGGACATGAGCCGTTCGGTTTGCTTTCCGAACGAGATCGGAATCGGGCCCTTTGTCTTTTAACCCTCCCGCCCCCCACACCACTGCTGCTTCATGGGAGCAGGCGCTACTGCTTGCAAATTTAATTCACAGCTCTGGTATTTAGCTCAAATTCCTTGATATGATGTTTTTTTCTGGTGGTTACATAACTTCCATATAAGTGCACCCTCCAGAATACGCCTTTGACCAGTTCCAAAGATTGCTCTTTTTCATTGACTTGGGAAAGTCTAAAACATTTCATAGGCCAATATTAAAGAGTATGTGTGCTTGTCATACACCAAACAGGAGTTAGTCTACACAGTACCTGTGATTACTGAAGGTTGGATAATTACTGTTAACTCCCTAATATCACCATTCAACAGTCTGATCAAATAGATCAGTGGAGCTAGTGAGACATGATATGAGATTGGTGCAACCGCACACTATACACAAGGAAGACAGAATTTCCAATATAACAATACACACACTGAAATATAGGAATGGGTGACTGCTATGAATCCAGAAGGATTTATCCTTCAGCTCACCAACACTTACAAACCCCTCAGAATCCACATCGACCGCAGTCTCATCTGCAAAGAACACACAATCAGCTAAGATTCAGATGGCCGGGCACCAACACACACCGCAACAAAAGCAAGACATAACTCCCAAAGTATAACTTCTGAACTCAATTCCTAGTCCTCCCACACCTAAATGTGACAATGCCTTGAGGTCAACATTTTAGACAGCTATGTTACACCACAAAACAGCATTCCCCATATAGTAGCAATGCTCATGAAGGGTCCTAAAATGAACAACCATATAACTCCCAAACTCAAGTTGATACAGTGGCTTCACCTGCAAGCCTGACTCACCTTTATGATCTGTGCATCATATAGAAAACAGTAACCCCCAATACCTAACTTTGCCAAGAAGAAAGATCATGATAGTGCTGAATGCAACACTCCATGGCAGCCAAAGCATTACAAGAAGGAGAGGAAAAGATGAGGAGGAATTCTCTGGCTAAGAATGAAGGGTTTTGAATTCTGCCAAAGGATAGTTCTGACACCTTTATTCTTATAGTTCCAAAAATGTTCAAATCTTTCTTTTCTAAGGAATACCTCATCCAGATGTAGCGACATTGATAATTTATCACACAGGAACACCAATGTATACACCGAATTTTTATGGCCAGTTTTGTTCCATGGATTTTTGGAATCATTGATAGGCTTAACAGACAAGGGAATCGTGACTTGAAATTTGTCACTCATTTCACATGCTGTGAAAATCTATCTAGGGCAGGCCACCAAAAATCATTATACACTCCTCTCTACTCTTCATAGTTCTGATGTCTGTATGAAGTTCATGCAAAAGCTCTGGGACTCTTTGCCGAATACTTGTGGCCACTACTAACAAACTTAACATTCTCAGATCAATCTTGTCAACTAGCAACTCATCTGCCACATAGTTACATAACTTTCTACTTCTTGACCACACTTTGCTTATGTATCAACTAACCTTGCACAGGTGACCATCCTTTTCGTCATTCATCTAGTCATCCTCCTGACATGGTGATGCCAACTTGACAATTAGCTGTGACATTTTTCTTCCTTGGCACATGCTTTAATCTAATCTTAAAGCCAATATTGCCCTTTTGTATTATGAGATGTGACAAGACTAGCATCCTTCATACTGAAAAAAATTGTCAGTTGTTTGTGATCAGTGCAAAACCTGACTCATAAGTACAAGTAAACTTTAAAGGGGAATATTCCTCACCAACAAGCAATTCAATGGCTGAATATCAAGGCTCTGCTTCTCAAAGTGCCCTAGAAGTAAATGTCATCCCTTCTTCACCAACATCTGCCTCCAGAAACAACATTGCACCTATCCTCTGCCCACTCACATCCATCATCACTGTACTCTTCACCATGGTGTCAAATGGTTTCAACGGTTTTGCTATAACCTTGCCTTCCATTACCAGTCACAGCGCACTTTCATACTCCTATGTTTCATTAAATCTCTGATTCTTCTATAGCAACAAACTCATCTGTGATGTGATTTTAGCAAAATGAGGAACAAACCATGCATAGAATTTTGCCAACTCAAGGAAGGACAGCAAATGATCTTTTCCCTTAGAATAAGGAGCTTCATCATTCACAATCAGTAAACACTCATTAGGCTCCATCCTATTGCCTGATACTTGGTGACTAAGATAATCCACACTTTATACAGGTTGTCATATTCATTCTCATCTGCACCATGCCCTAGAATGTCATTCTGGAAAAATGTTACTCCAGTAACACCCCAGAAGAAGCTATGGATGGCCCGTTTGGATGCCCAAAGAGGAGGATTCTAACCCAAAGGGCATCTTCTTGTACCAGAATGCATGCTCAGAAGTCTCAAAGGATTTTTTGGGTGACAGGATTCCTGATGGAGTTCCACCTGATGATAAGCAGATGACATGTCCAATGTGGTGGACACAGAAGCCACCTTGAGTATTGCCAATATTTTTGTGATGTTGGACATGATGTGATGTTCTATCCGAATGTTGTGGTGCAGATCATGCAACTGCATGCACCTCATGAACTCTCCATTGTTTAAGTCAATGTGAGCCAAATGCTGAGAGCTCTCAATTTGTTCTATAATGTTTAAAGCTACCAGCCTCTTTAGCTCTCTTTTTCAAATCATCCCTCAAAACAACTAGCACCCTCTTCACGTTATGTCTACAGGGTGCCATGATCTGCAGCATACGTTCACCAGTTTATACTGGGTGGGCATATATACTTGTCTTTCTCTGAACTCCATTGTGGCTTGAGTCTTCCACTGCAGAAAAGGTCAATGAGTGTGGATGCTGCTTGGTGTGAGGCTTCACAGCTTCGATGCTTGCACTACCCAAAACATGCAAATGGAGCCAAGATATATATATAGTTGCTTCTGCCAGAACTTTGTTGCCAAGAGATTGGAACTCATCGCACTTGCATCAGAAGTTATCAAAGACGTACAGGATAAAGAGAAGTATTCTGGATAGCACTAGAAATCAAGGATTAAGACTTTGATTTGTGGTAGCGGACAGGTGTAGGGCTTGTATGCAGGAGATCTGCAGGTGGATGAGAGGAAACTTGCTTAAAATGAATGGGGAGAAAACCAAAATCGTGGTGTTCGGAGTGGATTGTGCAATCTGGACTGAACACTGGTGGCCAGACACTTGTGGTACTTTACCTATCTTAGTAGCGGCAGCCAAAAACCTGGGTGTGATGTTTGATAACACCTTGACCTTTGACACCCAGGTCAATAGAACGGTTAATTCTTGCTTTTGGATGATCAGGATCTTAAAGAAAATACTGCCTCTTCTTCCGAAAGAGCTCAGGTTACCAGTGGTCATTGCTCTCATCACCCCCAGTCTGAACTACTGCAATGCCATCTACTTAAATATCAACCACCTTTCGTTAAACAAGCTCTAAATCATTTAGAATGCAGCTGCACTCCTGGTCCTGGGAGTATCCAAACACTCCTCAGTCAGGGAAGGTTTGAAATACCTTTTCTGGCTGTCTATAAAGATTCTGGTGTCATTTAGAGCGCTTTGCTTGATGCATAAAGCCCTCCACTCTCAGGGATCTAACTATTTTAAGGCAACCCTGAACTGGTACATTCCCAGGAAACTTTTGAGATCAGCGGGACACCATAAGTTAGCAGTTCCACAATGTAAAAAAAGCCAGGTGGGGGGAACAGGCTTCCACAGTGGCTGCTGCCAGGCAGTGGAACTCCCTTCCTGAACATATCAGGAGCCTGAGCTCGCACCTACTGTTCCATAAGCAACTTAAAAAACATGGCATTTTGTGGATTAGGCTTCTGTTGGGGGTTGCATTGCAGTGGGTCTGTTTGTTTGGGGTTTCCACTGTTCGCTCTGTTTCTCTTCCGTTCTAAGCACTTTGATGTCTTCTGGTCTAATACACTCTAGAAATACCATAAATACAAATACATTAGTATTCACATATTCCTTCAAGGGTTCAAATTTCTATAGCATTGATAACTTGTTATTTCACAAGAGAAACACAGCTGATGAACTTGGTACATTTAGAAATGATCAGAGCACAAACTTGATATACAGTTCACTGAAAGTAGTTATCTATTTAGAAGCGCATATTATAGTTCAGGTAGTTTTGTACCTCTACTATATATGATTCATTTATCTTTCATCTCCAGTAAATCAGAGGTTTACCAACCCTAGACAGCCAGTTATACAGAGATAGTCAAATGGTATATTGTAGGAAAGTGCTATTTTTGTGTGGGCACCTCTGCACTTTTTTCGCCAATGCTGATGGTATTGACTTTGAAAGTGCACTGGAGCCTGCTAATCAGATCCCAGTGCCAGTGCTCTCTCCCTAAAATATGATGCATTTGAATTGGTAACCCCAATTGGCAAGGACTTTAATCCCCTTATAATTCACTGGTAAGTGGTACCTGTGGTACCCAGGGCATGGAAGTTAAAATGGTCACCAGGGCCTGCAGCATTGATTTTGCCACCTTGAGTGACCCAAGGAAAGAGAGGACAGCAGGCCTGCCATTGCAGATGACAGAAGCAGTGCAAACTGCTTAAACTTGACTTGCCCTCACCATGAGTGGCAAGGTCACAGGGCTAATTTTAATATATGCCAGTCACCCCGAAGGTAGACCTGCTGTGCCCAGGAGGCAGGGTGCATTATATTGAAGGTGTGGACATATAAGTGCAAGCTTATGTGTCCTTATCGTAGCCTCTTTCCATTAAGTGCTGTCATAAGTGTTCAGGGGGCCATAGGATAATATTGCCTGGTACCAGGGCATCCCGAGGTTGCTAACTCCAATAAGGTCCCACTTAAAAGTGTCATGTTTGGTATCAAACAATGTGACTCATCAAACCTGACTTGTATTCCATGTCGGATTTGTTGTGACATGCACCTAGGTGGCTACCTTAGAGATTGCCCACCTGGTTGCCCCAGCCTTTCCTGTGCCCTGGCTAACAGCCTGCAGCTGCTGCCACCAAGACAGGAATCTGACCCCCTGCCAGGAAGTGAGAATACTCCTAGGAGTCCGAAACAAAGGCCTGCCTGGGCAGGAAGTGCCTCTTCCTTCCCTGAAAGGATGGCTAGTGAAGTTGCACTTCAAGGCAGTGAGCTTAAAACCTCCCACTGCCTCTGATATGCAACCAGGTGGCCTCCCAAAGAAGGAAGCAGCCAACCCCTGCCCCAGGCACATTTGCAACCCCGGGCAAGTGGGAAAAAAAGATAGTCAGGAGCCGTACATCCCGAGAAGGCTAGCCACACCCCTAGGGCGGGCTACCTGGTCTGTACAGCCGAAGAAGGGTTCTGACATTTTTAAAAGTGACAGAATAAAAGCTTCTGGGTAGAAAAGGTGCCACACTCCATATGAAGTGGTCACCTCAGGGGCAGATTAGCTGCTGGGGCTAGTAGCTCATTGGCTAGTAAACACCCACACCCCTAAAACCCCTAAATCTAGCATTTAAGAGGCTCCCCTGGCACCAGAACCTCAGATCTGATTGACTTGCAACCAAGGGCAAAGAAGAGACCCGAGTCTGCGACTGCAGGAACTGCACAAAGCAAAGGTGCGATACCCTGCACCTGTGGCAACCTCTCTGCAACTGCACCATTGTGACTTATCCTAGACCAGAGACAGGTTCCAAAGGAAAGAGGAACTCCCCAGCAAGCCAAAGGCAACTCCAGAACTCCCTTGGATTAGAGGTACTAGTCCCCTGCAACCCGCAGTTAAAGCATGCTCCCGGAACCAAAGAATTATTGGCCATCGCCCTGGCGAAGGACCGCCCAAAAGTAAATGGTCCAGTGCATTTTGGGAAATGTAGAACTGACCTCTAGCAAGTGTCAGGCAGCTACTCTTTTCACCCGGACTCCAGGATGTTAAAATATCCAAAGACTGGGTTTGCTGCTTACCAAGGCTAGTTGGGGCTAGTCAGGCTACCACTACCTTTATTCGATGCTGTGCCTCGTGGAACCCCCGCAGCATCTTCATTCTGATGCCCCAGTGGCCCTGTTTTCGAGATTTTGCATCCCTTTCCTCACCCGCATCGTCTAAGCAGCAAAACCAGTACCTGTGGCTCCTGCATTCAGCACCAGGGATAGCCATGACAACTCTGCACCCGGGCCATATGAGCCAGGTAAAATTCAACTGACTGTCTGACCCTGGGGCCCAAATCACCTTACCATCCAGTGGTTTCCACTGAGTTTGCCCTGTAAGTGACCAAGTGCCACTAATGTAATTTCCCATTAACCACAAAGTTAAGGTTTTGCAGTAGTGAAATGCACTGATTTATTTTTGCTTTAAAAATCCATAACTCTGGTTATACTCATCCGATTGTCTTCTTTTTGGTGTCTAAATTTATATAAAAATCTGCTTTATTTTTATAAATTGGTGTTGGATTTCTTCTGAGTCATGCAAATTACTCATCGTCCATATTGGTACTCTAAAATGCTCAATACATGTTCCTATAGTAAAGCCTGGCAGCTCTGTGCCAACTACCAGGACTGAGCTAGGGATTTCTTAGTGCGAATCCAAAGGACCTCTTTAGGGTAACGTGAGGGTATTGCATAGTGAAGCCTAACCAGCCTCACTACATAATACCCCACTTTCCTACATATATCCTAAGTCAGTTTGAAAATACTGAACTGTAATGTATTGGCAATGTAAATGACAAAATACAAATTAGTTCTTATTGTAGACATCAACATCTTTGCAGTACAGCTTGAGCCCAGCAGTAAGACAGGAAGAATGAAGATATTCAGTGTCTCTGTGTTTTTCTCTCTAGTGCCATTCCCCTTTCCCAGGTCTACTGCTGGCCACCAAAAATATCCTTTGTATTGTCATCAGCGTGTTTCGGTAAGTGGGAATATTGGCACTGCACCTGGTGATCCAGATTGCTAGGTTAGTGCAACCCCAACATATGGCAGCACTACTTCCTTCAACCTTATTTTGTTAGTGCGCTGTTTTAGCTTTCCCAGAATTTCCGAAAGAAATCTATGCCAATTTCCATTCCCACTCTGATATGTGTCTGATTTCATAGGAACTAATTACTTGGGGCCTTATTAAGAGTTTGGTGGACGGGTTGCCTGTCACAAACATAGCAGATGTTACATCCACCTTATTACAAGTACCTTGTAGCCTATGGCGCATGAAATACAGTGGACAGCGCATCTATCAATCACGTTTGACAGAGTGTCTGGATCATCAAACTCTAAAGGAGGACCTTGATCTGGATGGTTGTGATCAAAAAATATACGTAATTCCTTCTGTTCTCCCTACCCAATTAAACATTGGTGTTGTCCCTGGGATTGTCCTGAAAATCAACCTCCCACATAATTCACTATCCACTTCCACTAACTTCTTTTTTGTTTTTGTTTCACTACCTTGAGTCCCTCAAATGTCTTAAAATGTTCTTCTCCAGTCAGAGTGTATGGCATCATAATCAGCCATGATGCAAACTTCCACCTGACCTACATCCACATTACATTAGGGGAATTACTCTCTCTCTCCTCACTAGCCAGTTCATAGGCCTCATACCCATCAAACTCCAACACCTCCTGTACGATCCTCTCATTTACCCACAATTTCTAACACATTCACCATCTTCTTTTCTCTTGCTTTAGCTTTACATACCGAACAAAATGCCCCTTTCTGTTTCATTTGAAACATGTTATTGTACAACTGAGACAATCCTTCTAATAATCGAGATGCCTTTTACTTCCTAAACAGAAACAGGCTATATTTCTTTCTTCTTTGTCTACTCAGGTTGACTTTATTTGCTTTTTTAACAACTCTATTTGTAATACACTTTATCATATAGCAGCTGGGTGATACATTAGTGCTGTATTGTTTACATGTGAGTCACCACCATATTTTCAATTTCATACAGTTATAATAAAACACATGTGGAAAAAGCAAGCAGGAGAGACGTGATAAATAGAAAAAACAAGAAAAGAGATCCATTTGACTAGCAATGTCAACATGTCACATCCTCCATTTTCTGATAAGGTATCATAATATGATAAATGTTTCCGACATTCAAAACATGAGTCTGGTCCGAACATGCAGCAAAGTAATATATTCATTTTGACAATAGGATGCCACACAGTATTAATAATGTGTTATCCATCACCTAATTCAGAAACATTTTAAGGCATGGGGAAAGTGTGCAACTTCCCAGGGCCCCCACTTCCAAGGGCCCCCCCTGAGGAAGTTGACCTTTGCCTATACTATTTCTTAATCTAAACATATCTCCTCTGCCTAACTCTCCCTCTGACTCTGTCTGACTCTTTTCTCTGTATCATTTTAAGGATTTTTGGGGTCCCGACCAAGAAGTATTTCAACTATTTTTTGTGATATAGTTTAAAATATGATTTAGCATTGTCTGGCATCATGTGGGCTTTAATTAGCAGGAAATAAGTAATAGCATTCAAATTTGTTCCGTACATGGGGCCAAATATGTCTTGCCCGGGCTCTCAAAATCTTTAAAATGACACCGACATGATCACCTTTTCTAGCAAAGCTATAATTAATCTAGATGTCTGTCAGGAGATGGAACTACACCAACTATCTGGATCAGGGATGAAGGAGGCTGTGGGTGTAACAGTGACGCCTGTCACCTAAAATAGGTTTGGAAAGGTATTCCATATGCTCTGAAACTGATAGCTTATCATTCATTGTAGCTGTTAGCTGTTCCATTGCATATAAATTCCGAACTTTATTCCACTAGAGAGTAACACTAGGCCGATCTGGTCTTTTCCATTTCTGGGGCACTGTTGGCCTAGCCAATAGCAGGTGGACCATGAGACTGAGAAAAGTAGATACAACCCCTCCTTGTCTTCATATCCTCGCAAGACCACTAGGGTATCTTGTTGACTCTTTCTTAACAGGTTGAGGCTTTGCTTTGATCGCACTAACATTTGCTATGAGCCCTGGCATCATGGAATTCGATGCATTTTTAATACACGCTGCTTTTTCCAAAGTGGCGTCTTCTTTAGGTAAGAGACAACCCTGTACTTTCTTGCTATTCATTTTTTCTATCCACTGCTTACTGATCATCTCTCCCATAATCTTTCAATAATTTCAAGTCACTGCCAAGGATCTGAGGGTCACTAAGTACTCGCTGCCAGATACCTGCTCTCTTTGAATATATAGGGGCATATTTACAAGCCCATGCACCACTTTTGCGCCACCGTTGCGTCACGCATGTGACACAGCGGCGACGCAAACCATGCGCCGCGTTGCGCTATATTTACAACGTGACGCATCTAGGGAGATGCGTCACGTAGTAAACCCCTGCGCCACATGAAACCTGCGTCCAGGTTTCATGTGGCGTACCGCGCAGGGGGCGTTCGGCGCAGGAACGCCTCAGAAAAGTGATGCAGTGAAATCTACAAGATTTCACGCAGTCACTTTTCCGGCGCTGGTGCGTCAAATCCTTACACCTGCTTCAAGCAGGCGTAAAGATTGACGCACCATGTTAGAGATAGGAAGGTTGGAACAGTGCTGGAGTTGCGTCGGCGACACAATCTCAGCACTGCGCCAATCTTCGCCCGGCAGATGCATCACGCATCTGCTTATCCTTGCGCCACGATGCGCCGCATTGTAAATGCGGCGCATCGGACGTGGCGCAAGGGCAGAACTGCGTGACGCATTTTCCCTGGCGCATCCCTGCTGATATGCAGGGATGCGCCAGGGAACGTAAATATGCCCCTTTGTGTCTTTCCAAAACCACAATTTTTCTTTGTATCTAAGGGGCATATTTACGTTACCTGGCGCATCCCTGCATATCAGCAGGGATGCGTCATGGAAAATGAGCCACGCAGCTTACTGCCACGTCCGATGCGCCGCATTTACAATGCGGCGCATCGTGGCGCTAGGATAAGCAGATGCGTGACGCATCTGCCGGCGGAAGCTGGCGCAGTGCTGAAGTTGTGTCGCAAGCGCGACGCAACTCCAGCACTGTTCCAACCTTCCTATCCCTAACATGGTGCGTCAATCCTTACGCCTGCTTGAAGCAGGCGTAAGGATTTGACGCATCAGCGTCGGAAAAGTGACTGCGTGAAATCTTGTAGATTTCACTGCGTCACTTTTCCGAGGCGTTCCTGCGCCGGAACGCCCCTGCGCGGTACGCCCACATGAAACCTGACGCAGGTTTCATGTGGCGCAGGGGTTTACTATGTGACGCATCTCCCTAGATGCGTCACGTTGTAAATATAGCGCAACGCGGCGCATGGTTTGCGTCGCCGCTGCGTCTCATGCGTGACGCAACGGCGGCGCAAAAGTGGCGCAAGGGGCTTGTAAATATGCCCCTATATTTTTATCACAGTAGAGCAAATTTTCAAAAACTGTGGGTCGTGACCCAAGTCGCGAACTAATTTTTGGTCGGTCTCAAAAGGACTGGTCTTCAGAAGGGGAACCAGCAATAAATAAAGATGCGTTTAAATTTTGAATTTCTCTTGTGTCACGTTTGCTGTGCTTCAAGTACAGAAGGCAAATGTCAGGCTGTCTTTGACAAATTGCTGCTTATTCTTTTCTAACACTGGTTTTTTTTTTTAAACGAAGTATGCGACAATTTTGCTCTGGTACGGAGAGTGTGAAAGTAAAGGCTGTAGGATGTCACTTTTGTAACTCACAACAAAACGTAAATACCTGTAATGAACTGTACACATATGCCAGTATATTTCAGCAGTAGGGAAAGCAAAGATGAAGCACACTTTGTTTTGGAATTCCGAAGTGTGATGGAAGCAAAGATTTTAATAGGATCAAAACAAATCAAGACACTTTACTCAGTGGAACTTAAATTATAAATATACACTGAGTGGAAGAGCCCACAAGCCCCCTTTCACCTTAATGACATCGCAATAATTCACATTGTTGTAGTTCCATTATAAGTCAATCATTGATATAACAGCACAAGACAGGCACATGTCTATTTTAGATTTCACCTGCATTAGGGTGCTGTCATGATATGTCAGGGAAAGGTTACTCATTTATGTTTGCATTTCATGAAAAAATATATGTTTATCTGAAGTGGGTACAGGCGCACAAAACGCTAACAGCACTGGCAACTTAAATTATTCATACAACAAACTGTCTTAATTTAATAGTTCTCCTAATGAACACTGCATGGATAAATGCATCGCTTAATCATAATGAAAGGAAAAAAGAGATTAAAAAAATACTAATAGTACGTTCAAATGTATTAATTGATATACACCATATATTGAATAGGAATTAAGTTCTTGGCTTAATGTATTCCTTATTTTTTATACATGTTAATTCATGTTGATTTGTAAAGCACTATCTCTTATGCAAAGCAAAGAGGTAGAGTCTTTATTCAAACACATCTTTCATGTATACGCAATAATGAAACATGGCAACAACTTGTTTAAAAATATGTTTATTTTTTTAGTTCATTATTTTATTTAATCAAAAGTGTGTACACTGCTGAATTTATTGAGTTTACAAAACCTAAGGCGTAATGTTTGGGCTCTGTTGGAAACTGTAGAGAGTAACCAGGGCTCAACAAGACTATGCCAGGGAGAAAAGTAAGGTACGCTAGAGTAATTTGCATAATTTTGGAAATTTTGCATTACGCTTGTTAGCTGAAATTCCCTAAATTACACCAGTCATATAATTATGTGCCGTTCGCGGCAAATTTTACTGTAAATGCTCAGGGTTTATGCGAAGAGCCAGAACGCGAGCTGCTGTTGCTGATGCCAATTTTTTTTTACGGGTAGGACAAGGAACATAGGTCCATAGGTAAAGGAATATGCAGAAATTGTGTGCAGTCAAAAGACAATCTTAACCAATTAAAATATTAGGGTCACAAAATCAGCACCGTGAGTGTCAGTGCAGAACAACGTCCTTGGTGCTCCTTCATAAGTGACACGTGGATGTGATAAACATGATCATCTTGTGTGTCAAATTAATAAGAACAGCACAGCCCATCATAACACATCATATATTCAAAAGTGGATCTATGCGGCTGTCCGAGGCCCCCGCAGGGGGCCACTAAGGAGGGCAGCCCTCTAGTGACATCTGGGCACCCCCCCCCTCAGGTGGGCAGGGACTCGGGGGAGGAGTCCCCCCCGCCGGGTGGTGCCGCGCGAAGCAGCGCCACTTCCGGGGGGGCGCGAGGATAGGGGGAGGGTATATAGCCTCCCCCCCACCACATTTCTTCCTCTTTTAGCGCCGGACACACCGTCTCCCACCCTACCGCTTACCCGGCGTGGTTCCGGGCTGATGGGAGGCAGAGAATGTTGTAATGTTGTCTTTTTCGTTGCAGGCGGAGTTACAGGGCGATCTGGAAGCAAAGGGGGACAGAAGGGTACCCTCTCTGCGCAGCACCATAGGGAGTGCTAGAGCCAAATCCTAAGAGCCTCATGGGAGGTGACTGGAAAACCGTGTCGGCGCCCCGTTAGTCCTTCGGGCGGTTGTGGGCCTGAACAACTGGGGTTTGCTATGCTACGCTCCGCCCTGAAAGGGGCGTGAGTAGGAAGGGACCATGTGTCAGGTGATCAGGGAGAAGGATCACCAGAAGTGGCAGCACAGATGGGGTTCGCCCAGTGCTGCTTGGCTCATCAGGCGGGCAGGCGGCCCAGATGGTTGCCTGCCCTTGGATCGCCCGTAAGATAACCCACCTTATTACATAACGGTGTATGTAATAAACCTGCAGCAATTTTTCCCAAACAAGTAACGTGTTGTGTGTTTATTATCAGCATGCAGTATTGGTTGGAGGGGGGGGAGCGTTGCCAATGGTGTTGCTATGGTATAATCAGTCGACGGTGTTTCGATCCTCGACACATACCAGGATGAGCATCATGGCTCTAACATCTGTGATGAGCCCAAGACCATATTAGCAGGCACTGAGAAGCGCAATGACTCCGCAGCAGACATCGGGGGCTAGTTGTGTGGGTCTGTTTGTGAGTGCCTTTGAGCAATGAAGTCCCGTTGGCCAAAGCAGTAGGATTATTTTTCGCAC
The DNA here is from genome assembly GCA_963921515.1 of Calotriton arnoldi. Classification (NCBI taxonomy): domain Eukaryota; kingdom Metazoa; phylum Chordata; class Amphibia; order Caudata; family Salamandridae; genus Calotriton; species Calotriton arnoldi. Next base: position 855,622 of record CAWUFW010006831.1, read on the forward strand.
ATTGCTCTTGCTTTGGCAAAGGGACTTCTTTGCTCCTGCTCCAGGAGCCTGTTTCAGTCCGCCCTGGCTTCTGCCTGCCTCATGGTGATGCCACACACAGGCACTCACCAACAGTCCCATGTGACCAGCCCCTGGCTTCGGCTGCCTCCTGGTGATGCCACACACAGGCACTCACAAACAGCCCCACGTGACCAGCCCCTGGCTTCGGCTGCCTCCCGGTGATGCCACACACAGGCACTCACAAACAGCCCCACGTGACCAGCCCCTGGCTTCGGCTGCCTCCCGGTGATGCCACACACAGGCACTCACAAACAGTCCCACGTGACCAGCCCCTGGCTTCGGCTGCCTCCTGGTGATGCCACACACAGGCACTCACAAACAGTCCCACGTGACCAGCCCCTGGCTTCGGCTGCCTCCTGGTGATGCCACACACAGGCACTCACAAACAGCCCCACGTGACCAGCCCCTGGCTTCGGCTGCCTCCTGGTGATGCCACACACAGGCACTCACAAACAGTCCCATGTGACCAGCCCCTGGCTTCGGCTGCCCATTTTGAAACTTAAGGTTAACCTGACGAATTCTTTCGCAACGGATATCTGCCGGGGAGTTATTATGCTTTCTGCATATTCATTTCACTAAGGACCTCTGTTCCTTGTTATACCAATTGTTTCAGGTCCCGGGTGATTACTGGGTTTCACTTATGTTAAAAAACTACCATTTTCTTTTACAGTAAAGAAATGCACTTGCGTTAAAATTAGACACAGGGATGCATTTCACACTGAAATATAGCGCTGAATGATGATTGTGCATTTTGCATAATTTCATGTAATTTTGTGTAATTTTCCCAAAAGTTCGCAGAGTTATGTGAAAGCAAATTACACGAATTTTGCACAACTCTAATGCAGACATTGTATCATTTCTATTCTTTCAGTGACTGCTGCTCAGCTTTGAAAGTAGTGGCAAGAAGCCAGTAACCTGATCTGTTCTGGGAAAGGATAACTCCCGAGAAAAGTTTGAAAAAAATGGATCAAAAAGAGGATTTGTAAACAATTTTCAAATGTTTGCTCAAATGCCAAAGACTCTAAATCCCAGCATAAAACAAAGACGTGATAAAACGCTTCTGTTTTCTGTTCTGTACAAAGGCAAACATGCTCCCTCAGATCGATGGCTCAAACAGGACGAGTACAAATGATACGGGCATGGCGGCGAGCTCACCGAAGGGCTGCCGCTTGCCACCTTTACTAGAGAAAAATACATGCCATTATCCTCACGTTGTAAGTGCCTGCAAAGGCTGGACACTGTACTTAAACTTTAAATAAAATCTGCCGTTTTCATTTTTAACATGACTTCTGTGCCTTTCTTTACTTTACTTATCAGTCAAAGGTCGTTAAAGCAGTTCTAGAGCACATTTTCAAATGCTTTCTTATTCTGATTACTGTTTTAAGTATCTACTGATAAGGGGCGGGGGGGGGAGGGGGAGGATTCCAGCTTCAGGCGATATTTCTAATTTGTATACAGTATGGACATTAAAATACTGGTCATGCCAGAGGAAAAAGGCCTGGTGGCAACCCTATAAATGGGTGGAATTTCTACTGCGTGAACCGCTTTGCTGTCTCTTTCCTCAGAGTAAGTTAGTAATTCGTCAGAACTCACTGGGTAAGTAAATGTAGTAGATTGCAAAATCAGTAGCTGGGCATTGCTTTCACAAGTCAAAGAAATCCCATTCTAGGCCCCTGGGGCTTAACCAGCTTTAGGTGGTGCGCACAGAGTCACGTCACGAGATGGTTCATGGATCACAGCCAAGTTCAGCACTGCTGGACTCTCCTTAAAAGTGACCCTTTTCGGATTCCGTACTGTAATTGTGGCCTTCATGCTAGGGCACAGCTGCGTCTGACGTGCCTGTCATAGGTGTTTTGAGCGGTGAGCCATCAGCCCATAGACACCGATAATTAGAGGGCCCGCCGCATTAGCCGCCACAAAAATGCTGGGCACGTTTCTAAAGCTGCGCCCACACGCAAATGCACAATGTCTTTAAAAGCACAACAACCTGTCTGGAGCTATTTATATCCAAACATGTTTTAACGGTGGTTTTGGTATAATTAACCAACGTGGATAAGATATTTACCAATTCAGAAAAATAGCCAAAGGGCATTCTAGTCTCGAAGGGTTTCTCCTCCAAGCCATGCGTTGCTTCTGCTGTACGTGTAGTAGCAGTAATATTAGCAGTAGTAATTGCAGCAGGATTCATATTACAGTGGTAACAGTTGTAGTAATAGTATTATTAGCAGCAGTATGAGTAATAATAGCAGCAACGTCATCAGGTTACGTATTAGTTGTAATAGTTATGAAAGTAGTAGAAGTAGCAGTAAAAGCAACAGCAGCTTTTGCAACAATAGCAGTATTAGTGGTAGCAGTGGCAAGAGTAGTATTAGTAGTAGCAGCAACGATAGTAGTAGTAACAATATTAGCAATAGGAGAAGCAGTGGTAGCCGCAACAGCAGTATCAGTATTCGTAGTAGTAGCAGCCAACGCTGCAGCAGTCATAGATGCAACAATAGTAGTAGGAATAACAGAAGCTCAATTGGCATTAGCAGAAGCAGAAATATTAGCAGTAGCAGTGATAGTATTGATAGGAATGGAAGTAACAATTCAGTTCTGATATAACCCGAATTTAGAGCCATATTTATATTTCGTCTTATAGTATCTTGCACCATTTCGTTGACCACACAGGTGTGTCTCCCAGCTGGGCATGCTCCATTTCTGAGCTTTAGTTGGCAATAGTAAGATCCACAGAGCACGATTGGCCCAGTCCACAAAAGCCTTTGCAGGTGCTCAAAATATTGATTTTGCATTCAGAAATCCCAAATCCTGATGCAAAGAACCAGGATTATCAGTTTTCTACGGCTGAAAATTGCATTTACGAGTCCAGTCAGGGGAAATCCGTATATATTGCAGAATCGCCTCAGTTACAACTTTAGTATTAGGAGTGGTAGCATGTTTCTTGCCAGGGGGCTCCGTCTCGGGGTATCTTTGGGAAGATACTGAATACACACAAAGTTGCAGTTTTGTGTTACCGCACATTTTCCAAATTAATTTTCTCACCCAGGTTCCACACTTATTCTAAAGACACAGTCCAGTAAGTGTGCAATTTGGGGTTGAAATAGCCTCTTATTTACGGAGCGTGTATTGGAAGGCATCACTCCACGTGGAAAATATTTTCTGAGTAGAAAAAAAACCCACAGAGTTTATCTGAGACACCTACAGCAGGTCAGAGTGAAAGCAGTTAGGGCTCAGTGATGAGCATTGAGGGACTCCACAGATGAGGTTCTTGAGTTCCGAGGTTTAGGGCTCGTGCCTGATTCACTGGGTCCTGTCGGAGAGGAAAGAGGGTAGTCAGCTCATGGTGGGACCATGTATCCCGGATAAGAGTGCTGTGGGAGACACTGTTGAAGGCTGTGGAAAGGTCAAGTAGTATGAGTGCTGCAGTTTGTCTTTTGTCCATGATGGTCTGGATTTAGTCAGTTGCTGAAAGAGAGTGGTTTCCATGCTGTGGTTGTTGCAGAATACAGAGAGCAAGATGTCCAGTAGGTGGTGCTGTTAGAGGTGGTTGGGGAGTTGTTTGTTGATATCTTTTTCCAGTACTTTGGATAAGAAGGGCAGGAGTGAGATGGATATATAGTTGCTGTGCGACTTTGGGTCTGCCGTGGGTTTCTTCAGGAGAGCTGTGACTTCTGTGTGTTTCCAGTTGTCCAGGAAGGTTCCACTTTGGATGGAGGTGTTGATGATGGTGGTGAGGTGGGCGCTGATGAGAGTTTCTCCAAGGTTGAAGATATGGTGGAGGCAGGGGTCGGTGGGAGTTCTGGAGTGGATTGTTCTCATGCCGGTTATTATGCCGCTGTACTAGAAGACGCTGTTTTATTAGTATATACAGCATGACTTCACATAAAGTCCCTTGACGGAACAGTGATGACTGGATCTTTTCTTCATTCGATTTTATTACACAGGATTTTTGTAAGCCTACAATTCTGAGGCGCAAGATTCCACAATACATACGGCTACTGAGGCTAATTCTGCCCTTTGAGGTCCAATTTCATCATACATACTTTTCACTGCCACCGACCAGCTGAATATATAGGAGCCCTGACGAAGTTCCCTCTGGCAAAAATCGGGAACGAAACGCATCGGCAGTGTGCCAGTTTTAAAGATTGATTGAATAAAAAGAAGCGATTTTGGAACAGATTCTTATTTGCGTGTCTTGACTTCATAACGAGTGCACCTTCCATTTCTTCTTGAAAATTTGGCTACTACTGACACCTCCGGACGGCGGGTGCGGGAAGTGATTGCACCACTTTCTAATTTATTGTACATGTGGACTGGATGTGCTTGACCTTGGTCTGCCGTTTGCCCTTTCTCAGGTAGGTCTGTTGAGTGGGGATCGTTTGGTCATCGAGATGGAAGTTGAGGTCACCAAGTAAGATGAAATCGTTTGAACTGATGGCAATTGAGGCGATGAAGTTGGTGGGGAGATTGCTGAAGGAGGCACGTATTACTGGTAGTCAGTAGGCTAGGGTGCCTTTGATGGGGGAGGTATTGCCGGTCTGGAGTGCATGTGTTCCATGAAGGTTGTGTCATCGTCGGTGGAAGTGGTGCAGGTGATGGAGTTTTTATGGATACCAGTGATTCCTCCTCCTGGTCTGTTTGGGCTGTCCTGGCTTGAAATTTTGTAGCCGGGTGGGATAGCTGTGGTGATGGTGGGTGCCACTGTGGGTGATGGGGTTTAGCTAGGTCTCTGTCAGGAAGAGGATGTCCTGGGAGTGCATCTCAATAGTGTCCCAGATCTAGGTAGCGTGTTTGTTAAGAGATCTGGTGTTGAGGAGTTTGCATGCCAGACGGGGTGAAGCGTGTGTAGCACATGGAGAGTGCATGTTGGTATAGGTGAAATGGCAGTGAATGCATGAGAAAGGTTCAACAGTGGAGTGAGGTGAGGTGTGGAAGCAGCTGATGTGGCGACTTCTGGTGTTGAGTGCATGCAGGCTGGAGGCTGTGTAGTGGTTGCATTTGGTTGGACCAGGGTCCATTGCACTGGGAGTGGGCCAAGATCTGACGGGCACAGCTGGGCTTGCCTTTGGCATTCCTTCGGCACACTGTGGCTGTAATTAAGTAGGTCCTGGGAGGGGGTGGGAAGCACAGGTGGACGGCGGGGCTGGTGAAGGGCATGGCGCAGGAGGTCGTAGAAGCATGAGATAGAGATGGGTGCACAGACAAAATATCGAGTTTTTTATTTCGACCTACATTAATATCGAGTTTTAAATATCATAGGGACAGAATATTGACATCAAGAATATCGGTGACCAGAATATCGACCTGAGGGTAAGAAATATCTTTTTTTTAATATCGAAGTTAGTAATATCGATAGCAAAAATATTGATGTTAATAATATCGATGTTTATGTTAGTGTTATGTATTTTAGTATGTATTTTATATGTATGTGTTCCACATGTTTTGTTATGTTTTGTATTTTTTTTAAATATATGTATTAATTGTTTAGAAGTTAGTAATTTTTTTTAAGTAAATTTTGCGTTTTAGTACCGTAGCAGGTTGTGGGTTTATAGGGGAATAGGGTGGGAAGTAATTTAATTATAATAAATTAATTCATAATTTTTAGAAATTATTAATTATTTTTAATTAGATTTTGCATTTTATTTCTGTAGCGGGTTGTGGGTTTATAGAGGAATAGGGTGGGAAGTAATTTAATTGTAATTAAGTAATTATTAATTTTTATTTATTGGTATTGATAATTTATTTTTAATTATTTATTAATTGGTAATTAATTATTATTAATTGATTAATTGATAATTATATTAATTGTATTACTTTTTTATTGGAGCGGGTTGTGGGTTTATAGGGGAATAGGGTGGGAAGTAAATTAATTATAATAAATTAATTAATAATTTTTATTTTTTGGTATTGATAATTAATTTATTTTTAATTATTTATTGATTGGTAATTCATTTTTATTAATTAATTAATTGATAAATATATTAATTGTGTTAATTTAGTTTAGGAGCGGGTTGTGTGTTTATAGGGGAATAGGGTGGGAAGTAATTTATTATAATTAAGTAATTATTTATTAGTATTTATTGGTATTGATAATTAATTTATTGTTAATTAATTATTAATTGGTAATTAATTTTTATTAATTGATTAATTGATAATTATATTAATTGTGTTAAATTTTATGCGGAGTGGGTTGTGTGTTTATTGGCGAATACGGTGGGAAGTAATTTAATGTTATTAAAGTAATTATTAATTTTAATTTATTGGTATTTATAATTAATTTATTGGTATATCAAACTCGCTGTATTTTTTTGGTAGCACCACTGCTCTGCCTGTGCGGGTGCGTGTCAGGGAGGCTTGCTCCTCTTGTGTATCTCTTGAGTGTGGTCTGGTTCTCGTGGCACTCTCTTCCTGGTTCCTGTCGTGTGGGGTGGGGTGGGAGCCCTTTGCCTACTGTCAGGGTTGCCTGTGCCATTGGTTTCCTGAGGTGGCGTGTGCTGTGTGAAATCATCATTATTCCTCACCCCAGTGGGCTCTGTGTCACCCCCTGTCCCCCTCATTGTACCAAAAGTCTCTGTGCGGGCAGGTGGTGGCGCGTCGTCTAAATCAGAGTCCCCACCGTTGAACCCAGGGCCCGTGGTGACGCTGTCCTGTTGCCATTGGACGACCCTGTGCACTTTGCCATTCTGCCATGCGACCATATCTTGCCATCACTCAATAGGGCCGAGCGCGAATAGAGTTCTCTGATTTGTAGGGGTTTGCTGAACTTGCTGTCGCCTTTCCTGCCTGGGTGGCCAAGTTTGACCCTGACCCAGTCTCCCACTGCCAATGAGACCTCTCGCACGCCGTGTCTCCGATCCTAGTAGTCTTTGTATATTTTCTGAGCCTTTTCTATGTTGCTCATTTGCTTTGGAGTTTCATGTTCATCCAGATGAGGTTATCTCTCGTAAATGGCCCTCTTCCCCGTAGGATCTTGAAAGGACTATATCCCGTTAGGGTGGGCGTGATGCAGTATGCCCACACTGTGTTCCTGATTTCAGTCTCCCAGTTCTTGCCTGCGCTGATGGCCGCTTGGACTGAGCCCATGAGTACTCGGTTGAACCGTTCGGAGAGGCCGTTGCCTGCTGGGTGATACACAGGCGTGTGTTTGGTCGTGATTCCATTTCTCCGGATGAAGGCTGACCATTTCTCCGAGGTCAACTGGGGACCATTGTCGCTTGGGATGACTCTGGGAATCCCTTCCCTCAAGAATGCCCTGGTTAGGAACGTAATGACTGTATCGGAGTCCACCTTTTCGCAGATTTCCACCTCTGGCCACTTAGAGTATCTATCGACCAGGACGATAACATATTTGGGTGTCCCCCAGGAGTCTAGGATGGGGCCCAATATGTCAACAGACAACTCTTCCCAGGGGTTGGTGGGAGTGGTGAACTCGCCCAACGGGGGTCTCAGCATCGTCAGCGATTTGTCTACGTTGGCGCAATGCTGGCAAGCACGGACATACTTTTCCACGTGGTTGTCGATGGCTGGCCACCAGTACTACTGCTTTATTCTCCTCTTGGATTTCACGATGCCTAGGTGGCCTTCATGCAGAATGCTGAGGATGTGGTCCAATAACGTCTTCGGGGGAACAACTTTGTCCCCTCTGATTAAGAAGATGGTGTCGTCACTGAGGGACAATTCATCGCGCACTTCCCAGTATTTCCGAAATCATCCTTCAAATGCTTCTTCTCGGGCCACCCCTGTGTAACGAAGGTTTTCACTTGGGACAGGTCAGAGTCATTGTCGTAGGCCGCCTTCCAGTCCTGCGCACTGATGATGTTCTCCTGGTCCTCAGTGAGCGCCACCTGGTACTCATCCCATTCACTGTGGTTTGGCGCCATCTCCATGGCCGCCGATCGGCTGAGAAAATCCGCCACTTTGTTCTTTTGGCCTGGCAAGTATTCCACATCGTAGACAAAACCCAGTAGCCGGAGTGTCATTTTGGCGATGCGCGGAGTGGCTTTCGCATGACCACTGGATGTAAGGACCTTTATCAACGGCTTATGGTCTGCTCTGAGGGTAAACCGGGAACCCCATAGGTACTGCCGAAACTTTTCCATCGCCCAGATGGACGCCAGCATCTCTTTTTCAATGACGCTGAACTTCACCTCGTTGGGGGCGAGGGAGCGGGACGCGAAGCCTATGGTGGTTTCCATGCCATCCATGGAGCGTTGTGACAAGACGGCCCCTAACCCTTTCTCACTGGCATCCGTTGTCAATATGCTGGTGGCAGAGCTGTCGAATCCTTGCAGAGGTACAGCATCGCATATGTCCTGTTTGATAGTCTCGAATTCCTGGTTCGAGTCCGCCGTCCAACAGAACAAGTTCTTTTCTTTCAAGAGCTGGCGCAGGCTGTGCGTTTTGGTTGCGAAGTTCCGAACGAATTTGCTGTAAAATTCCGCCAAACCTAGGAAAGAGCGAACTTCATCTTTGGTTCTTGGCGTGGGCGCGGACCTGATGGCTTCAACATTGGCCTTCTTTGGGGAGATCCCGTTTACGCCGATCTCATGTCCCAGGTACTCTAACAGTGCGTAAGCCAAACTTACGTTTCTCCAGTTCCGCCTTGAGGCCATTCACAGACAGTGTCTGTAGAACCTCTCTAAGTTTGGCATCGTGCTCCGTTTTGGTTTTCCCCATGACTAGAATGTCGTCCTGGAAGTATAAGACGTCGCTACTGTCTTTGAATAACTTATGCATCAGTTTTTGAAATACCGACGCGGCAGATGCCAGGCCAAATGGCAGTCGCCGAAAGTCGTAGCAGCCGAATGGGGTAATTAAGGAGGTCAGCTTCCTGCACGAGGGGTGCAGTAAGATTTGGTGGTACGCCGCTGTGAGATCGATTGTGGAGAACCACTTGACTCCTTTCGTCTGGGCCAACAAGTCGTCGATTCGTGGCAGCGGGAATTTGTCCACAAGTATGTTCTTGTTTAATTCTCTCAAGTCTATGCAGAGACGCACCTTCCCGTTCGGTTTCCTTGCCACGACCAAAAGCGCCAACCATTCGGCGCTTTCGATGGGTTTGATAATGCCATTATCTTCCAGACGCTGCAACTCAAGTTGCACGGCTTCCCTGCAGTTGAAAGGGATGTTCCGTACTTTGTGGCTGACCGGTACGGCACCATCTTTAAGCACTATCTTGTGTGTGAACTTGGATAGTTTCCCAATTGTCCCGCTAAATACCTCAGGGAATTCTGTCCGCAGACTTGTTACTTCCGGTCTGGGAGGGCCATCTGTCATGAGTACTTGGGTGTCCCCCCCGGGGTTGAGTTGGATGCCTAGCGCTCCTTGGTCGGTCCAACCTAGGACCGAGGGGCCTTTTTCTGCTACGTACAGTTTGCCTGTGGTTGCCCTCCCCTTGAATTTGAACTTCAGTTGACGGAACCCAACCATGGGGATTCTCTCCCCTGTGAAGGTGACGGGATGTACGTCTGTGGGGTGTAGGTGTTGGCCTATGGTGTCAGCGAAATCACTGTCCCAGATGTCCCTTTGTATGATCGTGAACGGGGATCCTGAGTCTGTCACCATGGATATCTGGACCCCCCAATAGTCAATAAGCAAGATGGTTTTTTTCGCGCCTTGCAATCAATGCCCAACACTTGTTCATCAATGCATAATATACAATCATCGTCCCCTTCACCATCCCCCACTTCGGGTTCTGACCCATACATGATGCATATGACAGCAGCACTGCTGGGTCTCCATCTACAGACTTTACCAAAATGCCCCACCACCCCGCAAAAGGAGCATTTGACATGGAAGGCAGGGCAACGTTTGTCATTGGCCATGTGCGTGTGGCTGCCACACCTATAGCAAGAACCCTTCTTCTCAGGAGAAGGCCTGGAGGGCCCAGCAGAGTTCCTTGTGGGCCTTCTGTTGTGTCTGTACCCTGCCGTGGATGTCGGCCTGTCATTGGAAAATTTTGCATCGCTCACTTTGCACACTGTGGGTTTAGTTTCGCTGTCCTTCTTGGCCGCTACTGCACACCTCTTGGACAGTTCGGCTTTTTTAACAACCGCTATGATCTCATTGAGGGGCGCTTCCCCACTCACCCACAACTTTTCTTGAACATTGGTGTTAACCGTGTGCATTATGATTTGATCACGCACGAAATCGTCATGAAGATGGCCAAATTTGCAATTCACTGCCAGTTTCTTGAGTGCTGCGACATAGTCTTCCACTGTCTCCGTGTCACTTTGTTTGCGTTGGAAAAAATTGTATCTGTCAATTGCCGTGCAAATAACAGGTTGGTAATTATTGTCTAAATCCTCTAAAGCGTGTTGGAACACGTCTTCATCCATTGCCCCTCTCGGTTTCTTGACCATGTTCTCGTAGACCCTCAACCCTTCTGGCCCCAGATTATGCAACAGTATTTTCTTTCTGCATTTGCTAGAGAACGCCTCCTCCCCTTCGTCTTCCAGGGCTGACAAGTAGTTGAGGGAGTACCCCTTCCAATCGACCCATTTCAATGCAGGTTCTCCTGGTTTCGGGAGGAAGGGCACTGGATTTGTGAGGGAGAAGGTTTGGGCACACATATTGATGGATAATGACGCACCTCCGAGAACAGCTCCTCAAACCGGGAATGCGCCGTTGACCGCCGGCAGTAGAGACAGCAGTAAGCACAGAGTGATGCTTGAATAGGGCACCAGCAGGCGCAGGCGGTTGCTGACAGGTTACTGGAGCGCTTGATACATTCACCGTCAAGCTTGGGCCATGCGCGGAAGAAGAGCACGTGGAGCGCTGCCCGTGTGTGCGGGCCTGGACTGCCTTGCGCCGGATGCGCCCTGTGCAGCTGAGCGTAGAGGCAGGGGAGCAGTCCTGTAGGTAGACTTCGCTGTGCAGAGGCCGAGGGTTGCAGTGGCGGGCGACAGGCATGCGTTGGCCTCCACCAATGTGCCTTCCTGTACTAGAGCACATGAGATGGCCGCCAGGGGCTTTATAGCTGGACGTAGAGACACAGCGGTCTCGTGGATAATCTGTGAAAGGGTGCGCAATGCCAGAAGCGCTGGTGGCGTACCTCGTGGGACTGGAGGCTGTGAAGGCCGGACTCGACGTGCTGCTGGTGGTCTGGCCGGGTGAAAATCAGAGCGGGTGCTCCGACGGCGCCGCTCTCCCTCTCCGCGATGTAGCAGCAATGCATGCCCTCCGCCGGTGTAACTGAGCATGGCGGTTTGACGTTCCGAGCAGGATGCTGCAGCGGGGGCCGTTTCGGCTCGTCGCCAGTCTGTAGAGTGAAGTAGCACCCCCGTAAGGAGACACGGACACAACAGACTCTTGTGGAGCAGGTACTTTATTCGGAGAGGGAGAGCCTTGTATCAGCTCCTCTTAGTGTCCCGTAACTATCGCCACCCAGGCGCGCAATCCCATGAGCCCCCACGGCTGATCACGTGGTTGCTAACCACTAGACTGCAACACCACACTTTCCGAGCTGTACTTTTGTGAAAGTATTAAAACACCTCTAATATGTCATGTATATAAATTGAGGTAGCTGGCAAATGTACTGAATGGAAAGGACAAAAAGTACACGGTGTGCAAAAACAGCACATCATGGGAAATTTCATCAGCACAGATTTGAACACAAATATACTACCATCACAAGTACTAAATAGTGAATCGTTAATATTTGCTAAATATCTCAACTCTACATAGCTAATTGCAAAATACAGCATGGCATTTTCTTATGGCATCTAGAAACGCATAAAAGAGAATCTAAGACCAGCCACAGTAAAGGGATATGTGCTGAACAGTGTGAGGAACCTTTCGAGCCTGCCTTTCGTGGCCCTCTCACATCTAGCTGCAGAACTTTCCGGGAACAGGGACAACTCTCCAGTGTGTACATCCCAGATCAAACGCTCTGCTGTAGCCGTGGTGTTCTGATAACTTCAACTTCTTATAGGAGTTCCTCCAGCTCACCAAAAGAGTGTGCTCCAGAGGGAGAAAGAGACGAAGAAAGTTTACAGATGAGCATCCGAAAGAGCAAAAGAGGAGAGAACGTGCTGTGTCTTCTTCAGTGCGCACGGAACATTCCAGAATTCTGGGTCACGTGTGAGGCAGAGAACTCTGGAATGGTTGGCGGAACTGGCATAGTACCAGCATTGGCAACCTACCCCACCCCTCCAACGTAACATGCATGCTCATAAATAATCACACAACACATTTCTTGTTTGGGTAAAGATTGCTGCAGGTTTATTACATACACCGTTATGTAATATGGTGGGTTATCTTACGGGCGATCCAAGGGCAGGCAACCTTCTAGGCCGCCTGCCCGCCTGATGAGCCAAGCAGCACTGGGGCGAACCCCATCTGTGCTGCCACTTCTGGTGATCCTCTTCCCGGATCACGTGACACATGGTTCCTTATTACTCACGCCCCTTTCAGGGCGGAGCGTAGCATAGCAAACCCCCGGTTGTTCAGGCCCACAACCGCCCGAAGGACTAACGGGGCGCCAACACGGTTTTCTAGGAACCTCCCATGAGGCTCCTAGGATTTGGCTCTGGCACCCACCATGGTGCCGCGCAGAGGTACCCTTCTGTACCCCTCTGCTTCCAGATCGCCCTGTAACTCCGCCTGCAACGAAAAAGACAACATTACAACATTCTCTGCCTCCTGCCTGCCACGAACCACGCCGGGTAAGCGGTAGGGTGGGGAGACGGCGTGTCCGGGCGCGCGAAAGAGGACGACAAGATGGTGGGGGAGGCCTATATACCCCTCCCCTGTCCTCGCGCCCGGACGTGATTCTCGCCTATCGCGCTGCGACCAGGCTTGGGGGACTCCTCCCTGAGTCCCTGCCCCTACGGGGGTGTGGGGTGCCCAGCTGGCACTAGAGGGCTGCCCTCTTTAGTGGCCCCCTGCGGGGCCTCGGGCAGCCGCATAGTACCAGCATTGGCAACCTACCCCACCCCTCCAACGTAACATGCATGCTCATAAATAATCACACAACACATTTCTTGTTTGGGTAAAGATTGCTGCAGGTTTATTACATACACCGTTATGTAATATGGTGGGTTATCTTACGGGCGATCCAAGGGCAGGCAACCTTCTAGGCCGCCTGCCCGCCTGATGAGCCAAGCAGCACTGGGGCGAACCCCATCTGTGCTGCCACTTCTGGTGATCCTCTTCCCGGATCACGTGACACATGGTTCCTTATTACTCACGCCCCTTTCAGGGCGGAGCGTAGCATAGCAAACCCCCGGTTGTTCAGGCCCACAACCGCCCGAAGGACTAACGGGGCGCCGACACGGTTTTCTAGGAACCTCCCATGAGGCTCCTAGGATTTGGCTCTGGCACCCACCATGGTGCCGCGCAGAGGTACCCTTCTGTACCCCTCTGCTTCCAGATCGCCCTGTAACTCCGCCACAGCTCTGGAGGTGGCCACCGTCGCCGCCAGAGCCCCCCCACCAAAACTCCTTTCTTACCTGCAACCTCTCATTTCCAGGCCTCCTTCAAAGATAGGGAAGAGATCCCTCCCACTGGTGATAGATGAACCCCATCTGTATCACAATAGCCCTAGCCGATAGCCTGGATCAGCTAGTGTCTAATGCAACACAAAGGCCCTTCTGCCCTGTGAATTTGTGCCAAAACTATCCACCCTCCTGTGGGAAAGTTCCACTACTTCACATACATAACCAGCCCCGTGCCAACTCTGGGCGGGGCAGATCAGATTCCCTTGCTCACATTGCCCCATGAATTTGCTGAGCTCACCTAGCTGCCGTCCTACTAGGACGGTGTGTCTAGCGCACCTGTGTCCCCACTTAAGGGACAGCTGCCCGCTTGTTGGGAGACCGCTCCCACACCCACCTGCCTACTTCTGGCTATTCGGGCGAGAAGGCTTATACTTTAACCTTTGCACCGTCCATTTGCTTTCTAACTCATGACGCACAGGGATGTCCATAACTAGGCGTGTGTGACGAAGAGCCAGGGTGCCCTCCTGCCCTTGCCGTGCATCCCTTAATTCTTATAGGAATTTCGCCAGCTCAGCTCCCTTCGTGGTGAACCCCCTAGGGATACCAGCTAGAGAATCCGTGTGATTAATGCAGTGCGCACTGGCTGCCATATGGTGCCTAACTTTAAGGATTGGCTAAGTCCTACTTTGCCCTTCATCCCAGAATATTCCCGAATAGGAGGGGGGTTCACACTGCTCGCCTTGCCTTTTGTGCCTGGCACCTTGTTCCCCCTTTCTTGGGGACGCAGCACAATGTGTTAGCTGACCGCACCCCCGCCCAGTGAGGCTGATATAGCTAACCGGGCAGGGCATTTGACCTTAACTGCAGGAAAAGTCGGCAGGCTAGAACCCTCCCTGCGAGGGCCCCCGGATAGGGGGCAGGGGTGTTCACCCTGCCCACCCCAGGGCAACCCCAGCGGTGGAAAATTACCTGCTCAGTTAAATATAGCTTTTTGTTGATCACTGGACATGCCAAATGTTCTTTTACATGGTAGCCTGTTGTGCTTGACACCTTGTGTCCCCATTACTTGGGACGGCAGCCCGCTGTTGGCTGACAGCGTCACCACCCAGCGTGGCCTCTATTGCTGACCGGGCGGGCGTTTGCGCCTAACTGCAGGATCATAGTCAACTGCCCTTAGTTCTGGGGTGCACTTATTTTGCCCCTTTGCCCAGACTTATGCACAAACCCCTTTGCTTGCTACCCTGGTGAACACCTTAATGGTATCGAAGCTGGTTTGAAACAATGTATGTCTTGCGCCCACTACTGGAGACACCTCACCCTTTCATGTAATTACAACTTACGCAGCGCACCCCGCTTGCCTAACTGCCATCGGATCACAGATGCACAGTACCTACTGTGCCTCTCCTACCCTGGATGCTTTAAACCTGCCACAGTGACGGAAACCAAGCTTCCCAGTCCCCTGTTTAGCTGCAGTACACCGTCAGTGGGTCCGCTAGGAGATACCACAAACAGACACGCATATGTATTGTGCCCACTATTGGAGACAATTCACCCCTTCGTGGAGTGACAACTACATGGTGCCTACCCAAGTCACCCAACAGACAAGTTGGCCCTGACTACAATGTGTTCTGGTGCCGGGTTTGGGAAGATCCTTGCCTTCCTAGCTGCCCCTCTGGGAAACACAAAGACAGTGCTCTGGCCGCAGCGATGCCCTCGTGTAGCATCGAACCCCTGGTCAACTAAGAGTGACAACTCCAACCTACTGAAGACTACACCATGACCATGGGTGGAGTTTAGCTCTTCCCCAAACTTCTGCTAGCGTAACCCACGGTCACGCCTCCTGTTCAGTTCACTTTAGTAATTCATGGCACTGACCCACAAGGGCCTGATACTGGGCTGTGTAACTGGGGCCCAGTGTGACCTTAACACTCGGCTTGGTGTGGATGGGTGCTAACAATGCCTGGCTGAAGTGCAATCCCTTTGACAATCATTCCTGACAAGATGTGCCAATGCAGGTAGAAGCAAGAGATATCCAGCCCACCTTACCTCCTGTCCCAGTGATCTGGGTAACTTAGTGAAAGATGCACCTTTGAACTAGTAGCGGAAACTGTTACTTACGCCTGCAAATGCTCTGCTCAGAGCAGCCCACAAGACTAATGAAACGTTGTCAATTTGGCTGTCAACTTTGCTGCCTGTGCCACCCTTCCGCCCCATGGAAAATTGTTCTGGGCTCTCGCTTACTACCCTGCTGAGTGGGGCCACTGTATTCACCAGATTCATTAACGATTTCCGCTTCTGACTGTACTTGGTAACACGTACACCCCATGGTATCTTGGCGCTGCATAACATGTTTGTTACTCAGCTCCATGGTACTTGTTTTATCGACCTCAGAAAGATGAAATGCTTGTTGATTGCAACCTTGTTGGTGTACATACATAGAAGAGCAGACTAGACACCCGAGTATGAATTACTCTTGTGCAGCTTACTGCTTTTTAAATTAAGCCCCTGCTCGCAAACTGGGAGAGGGATAGTGCAGTGGGCACAGTTAACAATGCTTCCATCAGGGACACCATCTTGCTAACCAGGTTTGAGGAGCAAGCACGCTGATGCTGATCATGGGCGGGCCCATGAAATCCCACCCTTATCCGCCCCCGCCAAATTCTGGTAGTAGTGATCCTAGCACAATTGCAGCAATTTGGTGAACGTGCCCGGTTTGCAATGATGTGTACTCGAAAATACCAGGACTGTGGAAGGTTATTTTGCTTACCCTTCGTATCGTCCATACAAGAGAAACTCAGTTCCATCTGCCCCTATTACCCTGTGCTACCAAACCTCATCATGACATCACAGGGATGACATAACTCACAAGGTCAATCGGGCCACCGTCCTACCGCTCAGTTAGCACAACCCCGTACCTGCCGGTAGGAGCTGCACTTAGCATAACACAGCACAGAGTAAATATAAAATTGTACTTTCCCACCATTGGGCTGGTAATAGACGGCCAAAACGACAGTACATGGGCATGAGATCCCAGTTTCTTAGAGTAAAACAATTATCCTGCACCATTAACAAATGTGCCACCCTACATAAACAAGAATGTAGTAGGCTAGTTACTCTCCTGGGGCCCAAGTGCCACTGCACTTGCGGCACTAAAGAAACGTTGTCAGGTTGGCCGTCAACTTTGCTGCCTGTGCCACCCATCATCCCCGTGGAAATTGAGCTGGGCTCTCGCTTACCCTGCTGGGTGAGCCCACTGTATTAACCAAATTCAAAAATTTCTGCTTCTGCCTGTACTTGGTAACACGTTCACCCCATGGTATCTTGGCGCTGCATAACATGTTTATTGTTACTCAGCTCCATGGTACTCGTTTTATCGACCTCAGAAGGATGAAATGCTTTGTAGATTGCAACCTTGTTTGCCACCCAGACGAAGTATTTGCTCAATGTGCCTCTGCGCTACCGCTCATGCTTCACTAACCCTGCCACATGTGCACCATCCCGCGAAAGGAATGGCTCCTATACTCAACTTAAAAGGCAAAGTGCACCGCACGCACGTCTACAATGTGCCTCTGTGCTACAGCTCATGCAGTTCTATCTAGCACATACTCAAGCTGAAGGTGTCGAGGCGCCTTGCATGAGCACCTGTCACGTAAAACCATGCATATGCCCCATTACAGGCACAGATAGCTCTACGTGGCAGTGGGCCCCGCCAAATATTACACAATCTACAAGGCCGCAATGACAATCAATCATCGAGGGGGGGTTCACCACAGGGGAACTAGCAAACTGCAGTGCACTCCCTGCTCCGTACATACATAGGAGAGCAGACTAGACACCAGAGTAAGAATTACTCTTGTGCAATTTACTGCTTTTTAAATAAAGCCCCTGCTCTCAAACTGGGAGAGGGATAGTGCAGTGGGCACAGTCACCAATACTTCCAACAGGGACAAACAGCTTGCTAACCCGGATTGAGGAGCAAGCACGCTAATGCTGATCATGGGCGTGCCCTAGAAATCCTTTAAATTTGACCAAACCGTGGGGGTAGGGGCCCCCTAATTTAGAAGAGGCTGTAGACCCTCAACCAGCGCAAGATCCTTGCGCAGGTTTGGCTACCACACTCCTATAAACTGTTGGGCAATGAAGCTACGCCAAGGTATGAACAGTCTCAACAACATTTCGCAGCACCTCTCTGCGTTGTCATAGCCCAGAGTAAATGTAAGATTGTGCTTTCCCAACATTGTGCTGGTGACCGTCCCCCCCAGCGGTAGCAACCCCGATGGAACATGCCGCCCCAGCAAGCCTGATCGCTGGGGCAACTGCGGCCCCTCAGAGCCCGAGCGGGGGGGTGGGCGCATACTCGTGCATGGAGATGATGCCCCCCCTGCGGCCGTACGATCTTATCTGATGCCCCCTGGACACATGGGCGGAATCGGCCATTGTACGCCCTGCCGGTTCGTCCTGCGCAATGAAGGTGACCCCCCCAGTGGCCGCACCTTATATATGCTGCCCCCACAGTGCCCGGGCACCGAGGCAGGAGAAGCCTCTGCGCTATGCCGGGTGTGCATCCGACCCTGCCCGAGGGCAGGGTGCTCTTAAGCAGAGCTGGGTCGCTGGCGGGCAGTGCACCCAAAGTGGTACTCCGGAGGTGGCGGGCATGTCCGTCTCCGGGAAAACACAAGCAACAGGACCGAAGCAATGATAGCTCCTGTTAGCTACCACTGTACCATCTGTTCTGCAAATGTTTGTCAGAAGAGGGATTTGAACCCACGCCTCCAGGAGAGGCTGCGGCCTAAACGCAGCACCTTAGACCACTCGCCCACCCTGACCACATGGCAATCGTGAGTCCGCGTAGCTATCAGGGGACAAACCAGCAACCATTAATTTTCTGCCCCGGTAGGTGGCGGGCAACTGCCACCGTTGGGAAAACTGTGCAACTTCTCGTGCGTAACACTGGGTGCTGCTGGCTGGATAGTTAAAGATGGGGCCGAGCCCAGCACTTGTGCCCCTGCGCGCCGCTGGTCACGACAGGACCGTGGCCCGTGGCGGCACCTGACCACGCAATCCATTGTTGCCACATTGCCCAACCAGGGGCTTGGGCTGGCGGACAAACCCAGTCCCCGGGAAGGATAGAATCACTAACTGCCCACCTCACACCGCGCACATAGCTCCCGACCGCAGTACCCGGCCGGAAATGAGGTGGCAGCGCGGAAGTCCAAGAAGGCAGCAGCTGCAGCCCACAAAACGATAACTGCCCCTCGGTGGGCGTCATATATGGCATGGAAGCAAATCCCCACTAGGCTAAAATAAAACATCTCCCTTCCAAGCACACACCTTACAGACACAATGCAGCATGCTATCCATGTGGGGGAGCACTACCGCGCCTCCCCTAGTAGTACGCACTATAAACACGCTACAATACATACCCCGGCCAAAGAGACATTGACGGACACAACCAAAATGGGCCCCCCACCCTGTGTGATTGTCCGACTCGGACCCCAGAGGTTGTCTGCTATGACGGTGGACACCTACCCCGCTCCAGTGCAAGACACCACGACACACTAGGCGCCATCACTAAAGAGTGTACCCGTTCGTGTACCAAAATTTTGCAGCGTGACAGGGTACTATGTGGTGGGAACTGCAGTGCCCTATAAAAGCACTTGATTCCTCACAAGTTGAGAACATATGCCCCTGTGCATTCATCAATGGGTAACATTATCGCTTCGATCCCGACCTTCCAACTGTGTTCCCACGAGGAAAAAAACCACTTCCAAACATAACCCTTGAAGTTACCTCAATGTTGTTATCAAACTGTGCCAACATGGGTGGCTTAACAGCCCACCAGGCCCTAATATGTGGAGACGCTACGCTGCTTAACGATTACACTGTGCCGGACACTTCAAAGCATTCCCCCCCGCAAGGCGGGAGCACAAATGTTTGCTCCCAGTAAGAGAAAACTGCACTCGGCCGTGGGACACATTGTCTGAAGAGCTCGTTCGCCACATCTATGCATGCCTTACGGGCTGTAGCCAAGATAAAAGTTTGCAACCGCCTGCATAAATCCCTTTCCCTATGCGCTGAGCGAGACGCTCCACTGCCCCTGTCTACCGGCATCGACGCCCGACCTCATGGATCGATCTGTCCCCAGCGGGTTTGGCCAAGATTACATCACAGGAAAATTGACACGAGACAATATTTCTCAGCTCTGTGACCCAAACCACTTGGTATCACTGAAGCTGAGCAGGCGACGCCATTTGCTTTCGGGAAATGCACTTACATAAATAAATTCCCGCTCTGAGAACCAAACAGCTAAATAACAATGTCCGGTGAGCCGGAGGACGCCCGAGGCCTCCCTGAGGGACAAAGCACGCCTCCCCTCGTTCCCGACACCGTGTGGACATCCCGGGGTGCAGGGCAGGGTCATATTAGGCCCAAAGAGCACAAACCCCTCCTGTACTGCCATCTGCTGGCCCCCGAGATCGCCTGTACCTTCGGTCCGCACTGCATACGAGACTTCTTGGTATTAACATGTATACGTTGTTGTTTACGATTTTTCCGTAGTCCACAAGCTTTAAAACATTCGTACAGTCTTACATGCAGATTGTTAATATTTTAAACAGGAGCACCAATAATCATTAGGTCATCTGATACGATCTAACACAGTTGAGAATGAGGCAGTTCACAAACATATCTGTCGCGATTCCACTAGGCTCCTGGTCTGTGACGAGCTGGAAACGAGATGTTCCCCATAAACCAAACAGAGAAACATATCAGCCTGCGTGCATGATAACCACGCTGCACCTCTCCCCGTCTGGCCCACTAAAACAAGACAGGACCCGACGCTACCTCCGCGAGCTCGACTGCTGCTGGCCAAGCCCCCACGCCTACCCCTGTGTCTGCCCATAAAATTAAAAGGTCAGTGGACCTGCCAGGATTTTGGCCCGTGGCTATGAGGTTAGACACGTGTTTCTCTACTCCCTGCAGGCGTTCCCTGACCCACCAGACCTGAGGAAACTTGACAACGCCACTAAAAAGCATGGGCACCCACATGACCAGGCATCCCAGGTCCGCACACGTGTCCAACACGGGACAAAAGAAACAACTGCTTGCCCTGCAGACCGAAACCCCACGCCCAGTCTGCCATGTTCCCAACCAGGGACAACCGGGCCCAAGAGCCCCAGCTCACCACGATGCCCGCGGCACCCCGGTCCATGACCGACTTGCCTCAGTCGCTACTCCCTCTCTAAACCAGCCGGTATCAGGTAAACATAGCGGCAGGCTGAACAGCCCATCGGCACTTCGGCAATCGACCAGACACACTAGGATTGACCCTGAATGCTGATCGCCCCCTTAGCTTACGGCAAAGACTACCTGCTCGTTGAGACCAGAGGACATCTGTCCTCAATTCTGCCCCCCCCCGACCCGATATCGGGCCTCCCCTGGCTGCCCGGGCTGCACAAGGCAAGGACCAGGCCCACGTGGGTAGCAACCCCATGCTGAAGGGGAGAGCAGGGGGGGCAGGCTACACTCACCAGCCTCACAGCGAGCTGCTGCCGCGACAATGGTTCAGGGAGACCAGCACCACAACTTGCCCGAGAACTGAAACGACGCGAAACCAGGATTCAACCTCTAGACGGCGTGTCCGGGCGCGCGAAAGAGGACGACAAGATGGTGGGGGAGGCCTATATACCCCTCCCCTGTCCTCGCGCCCGGACGTGATTCTCGCCTATCGCGCTGCGACCAGGCTTGGGGGACTCCTCCCTGAGTCCCTGCCCCTACGGGGGTGTGGGGTGCCCAGCTGGCACTAGAGGGCTGCCCTCTTTAGTGGCCCCCTGCGGGGGCCTCGGGCAGCCGCAGTTGGGGAACTGAAGGACTTTGGACAAGTGCGATGTCTTCCATGTTGCGTTTGCCTCACAAAGACTTCGAGCTTGAATAAAGAACACGTGCTCATCAGTTCTTACCGGCGACTCCTCCTTTTCCGGCCGTAAGTGACAGATGTTTTACTCTGGCCCGTACCGGTACCTCTACGGTGCAAATATGAAGAAGGTCATTCGAGTTCATTTCTAGAGATAGGTGAATGCCGTCGGTGTGTGAAAGCAAAAAACTGATGGTTTCGATAGGAGATTGTAAGAAATGAAGAACGTCTCAATATCAGCCATTCGTCTTTGAATGGGCACCTGGGAAACACATGGGTGGTTCTCCCAGAGACTGGCACAACAGAGATACCTAGAAAAATGGAGGAAGCAGGTAAGTGATAGCTCACAGCACTCCTTCCACAGACATACAATGTATATTATATAATCAGGTGTGACTCGGTTTATTCTGCTGTCCCCATACAGGTGATAAACTTGAGAGGGCGGGGGAGGGGGTGCAGATGAAGAGGAATAGTATCCACCATTCATCTGCTCCCTTTATTCTTAAAGCTGGATGCCACAGATCAAAGGGGTCACATTCCTAATCATCAACGTGGCAAGAGCCCAAACCTTTGTATAGCGGCACCCACAGGATCACATCCCACGCCCTGTGGAATGTTAATAGCTTGAAAAGAAATTGTGGGTGTACAGACATGTCAGATGTGTATTCGACATGCACATACTCTAAGTATATCTATTGTTCTGTGAGGCACAGCAGATGCATATGCGTGACATCTGGGGCCCTATTATGTAAAGGGCGCACTCTCCCAGCGCACCTTATAACATGTACGTTGGGCACAAACAGGGAAAGTGCGCCCTATTACATAGAATGTGCTGCCCTCAGGGCAGCTGCGAACTCTTGCTGCCCTGGGGGCAGTGCATTCTATGTAATAGGGCATTCAAGTGAAATACAGAGTGGCTTTGAAGCAGCTGCTCTGTGTTTCACTGTAAAGGCGGCAACCGGCCTGTACTTTTAAAAGGGATTGGAAATTCCTTTGCAGGTGAGTGCAGTGACTGACTACACCAGCTTGCAAGAGGATGTCTGGGGGTCCATAGGACCTCTTTCCCCCATCCAGAGGGCTGCTATAAGGGGGCGTACTGACCGTGCACCCCTAACAGCTTCTTTGCCTTGCACCCCATCTATAATATGGCGCAGAGGCAAAGGGATTTCCTAATTTGCATGGGGCCATGCCCCATCCGTTTATAATATGAAGAGGGCGCAGAGGCAAAGGGATTCCCTCATTTGCATGGGGCCACCCCCCAGGCAAATGAGGGAACGCCCTCTTGAGAAAGTGCTGGCGCTGTATGTGCACCAACGCTTTCAGTATTACAGAAGGGGCCACACTAGCATCTGTGGCCCCTTCTGTAATAGCAAAGTGCCCCGGGGGTGAGCCAAGCAGGCACAAACGCCCATTGCACCCCCGGGACACTTTGTGTAATAAGGCCCCTGGTGTCAGTTCTCTGCTATTCTAGTCCAACACCAACAGCGTAAAGGCCATGACTGTAAAAAGCAGTGTGAGTAGAAATCAGTGTGACATGTTCTAAATCACTAAAAAAAAGCAGTGTGAGTAAAAATCAGTGTGACATGTTCTATCCTTTCAGTCTGAAATGGCAACGGCCTCTGCGATAAAGAGGAAAAATATGGCTGAGGTGAATGGGCCCTTTCAGCTCATTTACCTAAGAGAGAGTCAGCATTTTATAAGAAGGCCATTATTATAATGTGAGGATTACGGGTGGCAGGAAAGTTGGGGTTCAAACATTCCACAATGCTTCACATCATACCTCAACTCAGAGAGTGCCGCAGTATTGCATTGGCAGATTGTGCAAATTACAGAGAGACGCATGGCGACTATGGAAGAGAGGAACATGGCTTATTAGAAAGGTAGTTTAGCAATTTAGTGTTCAGGCATCCCACTCCAATTTATCACTTCTTAGTTAGACAGTTTCACTTACAGGATAAAGCAGGCAGCGCCCATACTTAATTGAGATTCAGATACCAGCCCCTTGCATGGCAACTCTTGCATTTTGCTAGCGTTTGCTTTCTTTTGCTTACCAGTTCACACCCAACTTTACGATCCTCACCTTTGTTTTTTCACTTACGTAGCGGAATGCTACTTTCCATTTGCTAACCTCTTCAAGTCA
Organism: Calotriton arnoldi; assembly: GCA_963921515.1. Lineage (NCBI taxonomy): Eukaryota > Metazoa > Chordata > Amphibia > Caudata > Salamandridae > Calotriton > Calotriton arnoldi. The sequence continues at coordinate 879,173 of CAWUFW010006831.1, forward strand.
TCTCCTCCCACTTACATGGAGTTCGGACCAGTATTTTGGTCCAGGTCAGCTCCAGGGAATGTTCAAACACGTTTGGGTGGATGCCTGCTAAGCACACCGCCACACAATTTCTTTCTAGTGCTGACCACAAGGTAGCGTTTGGGGTTGACATCGTTTTTTTCTTTTCTTTGGATCCTGACATTTTGCCAGGCCATACAAATTGAACCCTGATGTTAGTCTGCTACAAGTTATAGTGAAAGATCCAAGAGAGTCTCAAGACTGCATGCCAATGAAGGGCTTGTCTGTTATACAAGATCAACCAAATTACTGGCCCTACTGGGGCTTCTCAAATCAGTCCTTCAGTGGTAGTCAGCTCCCCTGTTCCTTCGTGGACCCCGCAGGTACTCCTAACATTTACAACAGTGATACAAATGGGTAATAACGTCTCTAGCAATACTTGACAAGTTGATGCTAATAAAAGAATCAGAGAAGAAAGTGGTCTCTTTGCGATTCTCACAGTTTCTTCTGTCAAACCTGTTTCGGTTGAAGGAAGCAAGAAATATGCAATGCAAATATGCAATCTATTAACTCGTCTAACAACTGCTGGAAAAGAAAGGCGAATGAAACTTGGTTTATGCCTCTATTGTGGAAAATTGGGGCATTATATAAAGGATTGCCCTTCTCTGTCGGGAAACTGGTCAACTCAGTCTTGAATGACAGACCCAGACTGACTGTCCCTCCAGAGAACAGTTCTGTCATCCCAAAGACCTATTTCCATCTTCCACTTCTGTTATGTAAAGAAGAAGGTCTGTTAGATGTATATGCTCTCATAAATTCTAGAGCTTCAGGCTGCTTCATGGACAGTAACTTTCAAAGAAACCATTCTACACAAATACAAAAGAAAGCAAGAGTATCCAAGGCATAGATGGCACTGCCCTCAGTTCTGGTGACATAGTATGAGAGACTGAACTTCTCTTGGGGCATTTGGCAAAGTTGCAAATTGAGATCATTGACACCCTACATTTGCTTTAATATTAGGTGAGTTTTTCCTCTCACGCGGCTCACCCATGTTAAGTTAGCAAGTGAGAAAAATAATTCGCTAGACCACCTCCCGGCGAGATTTCTGAATGCAGGCGATTGCAGCAGGTCACTACTGCTCGCATTGAGAAACGTGCCGCTCGCATTGAGGAAGCTACCGCTTCAGTAGAACATCTACTCGATCAGCAGAAAGAAGCAGCAGCCTCTTGCGCTGCGCGTGGTACCTTTCATGCTGATTTTACAGCGAGGTACAAACTCCTGGCACTAAAATTCAGAGCGAGCAGGGCGACTTACCGCACTCTGCTGCTTGCATAACTCTGTGGATTACAGCGGAGTTCTGCATAGCAGAACTTCGCCCAGGCCTAGTTGTGACAACATGATACTTTAATCTGATAGTATCAACAAACTACTAAGTTCAGTTCTGTTCTGAATACTGTAGATGTAGCTGTGCAGCAGCTGCTACCCAGGTCCTCAGATTTTACGCTGACAACCTTAAAGTGGTTGCAGCCCATCATGGGCATCCAGATTAGGATCCACTGACTTTTGTAGAAGGTAGCATCACAGGGGCTCACGCCGACTGTCACATCAAGAATACGATTGCGATATAGATTTAATGCCCTAACCCCCATTCCCCTGTCAAGGAGAATGAAGTATTCAAATAATACCGGTAGAACAGTCTGGGCAAAGAGTTCATTCATCACTCCTCTTCTCCAGCTCGGGCACCAATATTTCTCATTCCAACACCAAATGGTGAATCTAGGCTGTGTATCGACAAAAGTGGGCTTAATGCCATTAATATTCAAAATAGTTATGTATTGCATCTCATCTCTGTATTATTAGACCATATTAAAACTGCCCGGATCTTCTCTAAAGCAGACCAGTGGTAGGTCTACATATTGGTTTGAATAAGTGAGGGTGGATGCTTTTAAAGACTTCATTTGACACTCATTATGGACATTTTTAATATGTTTTAACACCTGATAAATTATATTTTTAGCGATCTGGTGGATTTCTTCCTACTCGTTTATCTGATGATATATTGGTGTTTTCAGACATCTTAGAAGAACATTACATCCAACTTCGAGATGTTCTGTCCTGACTATAGAAGATCAAACTGTATACAAAACTGAAAAATTGTTGTTTGGAATCAGCCAATGTTGCGTTCCTAAGTTTTGTTATCTGTAGTTGGGGAATCATTCTGTATCCAGATAAACTGGCAAGAGTATGGGAATGGCCTCAGCACTGTTCCATCGAAGACATTCAAAGGTTTATAGGTTTCGTAATCTTTTATAGACATTTCTTTCCTTAATGTTTAGACTTGGCAAAACCCACCGTAGAATTAGCAAAGAAAGGTGTTCCATTCACCTGGGGTGCAACACAAAAAGAAGCATTCCAAAAATTAAAGTTGGCATTTACCTCTATACCAATACTTCATCATCCTGATGTACAGCTTCCTTCATAGTGGAAGCAGATACTTTCTCACATGCAATTGGAACACTACTTTCTCCAAGACATCCTGAAACTCAAGCTTTGCATCTATAGGCATTGTTTTCTCAAAATCTTACTTTTCCTGAGTGAAACTACACATATGTGATGTGATAGGGATTAAGGAGGTTTTTGCACATTGGAGCCTACCTAGATGATGTAATTCATCCTGGTCTTGTATGAACAGATTACAAAAATATCAAATTTCTCAAATCAGAGAAATGTGCCAATCTTCAAAATGCAAGGTGGACTCTCTTCTTCTCTACATTTCAGTACACTATAGACTAGAGACAGACATAAAGATGTGGAAAAGCAGACACTCAGTCAGGACAAGACGAAGAACAAGAAGAACTATTCATCCCAACCATACTTGCAGTGTCCATGAAAAAAAAAAGCTTTCATTCAACAAGTACAAAAAGAGTTACAGATCATTGGTCCTGAACTGTGGATCAAAGAGGGACCAGAAAAGGGAACTTTACAGGAACAACTCTTATACCGAGAAGACAAGCTGTATCTGCTCAATTTCGCTTTCCAAAATAAAGCATTTGAGTGGTGTCTAGTACTCCATTAGCTGGGCATCTGAGAGTAAGCAAAACACTAGATTTAGCAGCAGAATACTTTTGGTGGCCTTTTCCTCTTAAAACAGTCAGAGCATTTGTAAACAAAAACGCTATTGTATGTGCACAAGCCAGATCTTCACATCAGAGACCTCAGAGACTTCTGCAGCCCTTTTCTACTCCACGAAAGCCATGGTCAGTTACAGTGGTGGCTCGCATAGGGCGTGCTGTGGGGCGGTGGGGCAGGGGAGGGGCAGGGTGAGGGGGTAGTAAACTCGGACATACGACGGAACGGAGGAAAGTAATTATTATGTTCCTCCGTTCCGTCGTATGTCCGAGTTTACTACCCCTCCACCCTGCCCCTCCCCCGCCCCGCCTCACCGCACCGCACCGCCCCGCCCCACCGCCCCGCAGCACGCCCAATGCGAGCCTCACTGGTCAGTTAAATCTATGGACTTTATTTTCGAATTGCCTAATTCTCAGGGGTTCAGTAGAATCCTGATTGTAGTGAACTACTTCATAAACACAGCTCCTTTTGTACCACATAAAGCCCTCCCTCCAGCACCTGCTTTAGCAACTATGGGGCACATGTACAAGCCCCTATCGCCACCACAACGTCACTTATATCAACGTTGTGGTGGTGATAGGGGCTTCGCCTTATTTACAAGGCAGCATTAAGCCACTTAATGTGTCTTAACGCTGCCTTGTAAATAATGCCCCCTTTCACGCTATGGTTAGTGTGAAAGGGCTGGGCAGTGGGTGTTGCGGTGGGCGTTCCACTGCAACACCCATTCATTTTGACGCTGCCCCCTATGTACAAGGGTAGAGTACAACCTGGTCTTAAATTGGCGAAACGAGGAGAAATGCACTATTTCTCCTCGTTTTTTCTTTTTCCACGTGTGCTGCCTTGTGCAGCACACATGGAAAACGCAAAATGCAATGGATTGTTTATGTACAGGCAGGTGTCCCTTCCTGTACATGAACAATCCTTAAAAAAAATGCCATCTTGTGCCTTTCATGTGTGCTGCATGAAGCAGCACACATGACAGTGACAAAATCGCATTTTAGGATTGTTTATGTGCAGGAAGGGACACCTTCTTACACATAAACAATCCTCCCCTGCACGCAGACACCCTTGCACTATGGTGCAAGGCTGCCTCCATTGGCACTAAGTTGCTAAACTTAGCGCCATCGGAGGGGGAAACGCAAGGCTGCACCACATTCTTGTAAATATGGTGCAGCCTTGCGTTTCAGAAGTGGCGGAGAGAGGCGTTAAGCCAGGAAGGCTAACGCCTCTCTCCGCCACTTCCTTGTACATATCCCCCTATATTTCTAAAGAAATATTTCACCTGTGCAGGTTATCAGATGGTATAATGACTGATCAAGGGCCACAATTCATTTTCAAGTTCTGGACAACTCTTTAGAAGTAATTGTTCTACAAGTTATTATCTGCAAACGGATGGTAAAACAGAAAGATTCCAATCATTGAATCATTTAAATTCTATTTGATGTCATAACAACAGGACTGTGGTTGGCTATTGCTAAGTTCGTCTATAACAATTCCTTATAGAGTGATTTCTGTTACTCGTCTTTTCCTGTTTGTATGGGGTACATTGAACAATGCTGTCTTTGGCAGTGAATTCTACTTTGGTATCTTCAGTTACGACCTTGTTCTGTCGGTTGACAGCTGTATGTGAAGTGGTGGTACATTCATTGCTACTGTCATAACTTGTGCAGCGTGTTGCCGCGCAACGCGCTCCCATACCCCTGGTTAAGTGGCAGCTTTACTGACTACCCACACCCCTGCTTCTGCGTCTCACAGTTTGCACTCATTATTGACCCCCAGTTTTCTCTGTCTCATATCCTTCCCCCACCCTAGGCACTTTTAAAGTGTTTGCACCGAAGAAGGAGGAGAATTGCTTAGGGATCCTTATCACCTCCCCAACATGAACAAGAAAGATAAGGTAACCCTAGTATAAGAAGAGGTAAATGAAGACCACTTGATCCATATGGGCGATACGCTGGTGGCTGCAACACATAGATCAGATCAATGATGCACAGGTCTTCAAACAGCCTGTGATCATCATTAAATTCACCTACTATCAGGGTTCCAGCAGCCGCTTCAGCTCACACACCCGCCATTCCCAGCGCTGTATGAATATGGTTCAGGGTTGGTTAGCGGTTCCGTCTTTTTTCACTTCCTTTAGTTCTGTGGGTCAGCAATGCAGGTTGGACTTATGGGTTGCAGTATACATAGCCCTCGTCCTACTAGCAGACGCTGCTTCATATTTTGCCTGTTATACCGTGAACATTTGTTATGCCGCAGGTGGCATTTCTGAAGCCACACTTCCCTGGATTCCTGTTCAAGGGTGTTCCATCAGCTGTTGTATGCATGCAGTGTGTATCCTCTCATTTTCACTGCCACATGTGCTTAGAGAAACTTTGTCTGGAGTGCCGTCTTCTTTCCTGTGAGCACCTAGTGCTGAGAGTTTTCTTATGAATTAAACACCATGCACTGGAGCGTTTTTTTATCATTTCACATCAACGCGCTAGAGCGTTTGTTTATTATTTCATTTGGGGAAGAGGGGGCAGCACAGACCACTGACACTGTGTTGTGTGAAAAAGGGCACTTTATTGAGACAGGTGCGCATTACAACCTAACCTGGGCCTTTACCTTACAAAACTATATCCTCACTATACATCATTGCTCACCTAAGATCAACTCCCTCACCCCTAAAAGAGCCCTCCCCTGATCACCTCTTCAAACTTGAATAACATACGTGCATCAGAGCTGCTCAACTGAAAGTGGGACCTCTAAAAACCATTCCCCTTTTCCTACCTCAACTACCTTTTTAACCTCATAGAACTTCCTACCTAACGTTTTAACTTCCTATATCGTCCAGGCGTGAACTTCCCACCCGTTCCCCTTCAGCCTGAACTGCCGCTGACAAACAATAAACTTGTGTAAATCCTTGCAACTTCTCAGCCGACCGCTGGTGCCCCCCGAAATTATATGGATTGCAAGCCAATTCAAAAGGCGGAGGGGAGGGAGGAGGACAAAAACTAGAAGAGTGTGCCAGCCACCGGGTCACCACGTTAAAATGGTGGCTGGCACACAAAATGGGGGACTATATATGTTGGGCTATAACATAGCCAAAATGTAGCCCAACCTGCTGTGCAGTCCTCTGGACTGCACCACTTCCCCAAAGACCCTGGGGGGCAGACCTCCCTCCGGTCAGCTGCCCCCCAAATCCCCAATCAACGCACTGGAATGCTTGTTTATCATTTCACATCAATGCCCTGGAGCTCTTGTTTATTATTTCATATCAACGCACTGGAGCACTTGTTTATCATTTCACATCAAAGCGCTGAAGCACTTGTTTATGATTTAACCTCATGTGCTGGAGCACTTGTTTATGGCTTAACATCAACGTGCTGGAGCGCTTTGTTAGGCACTTAGGACCACATGCTGCAGCGTTTTGTTAGGTACTGAGCACCACGCACTGGAGCACTTTATTTGGGTACTTACCACTAAGTGCTGGAGCTCTGCTGTTTCTTGGTTGTTAGCGCTGGTACTTTTCAGTTGATTTATAAACAGATGTGCATGGACCACGCTTTTTTGCATATATACTCAGTGACACCCTAACTGAGTATTCCTTAGAGGATTTCCTGATTGTGATTGGCTTTATCGATTCCAAGGATAGATTCCCTTCGCTCTTGTCCGCGCTTTCCTTCACCCTTGCCTGCATCTCTTTTTCTTATCCAACAGATCACCCTTCTGAAGATAAATATAGAAATCAAGGGTGGTAGGGACACGCACATTTGTCACTTCCGCACAGTCCTGACCCTGTCCTTCATTTTCTATGTACACTTTCAGAACCTACCGATATCCAGGACCTCCTCTCCCGGGCCCCAGCCTTTCTCCCTTGTTTTCAGAAACACTCTTAAGCAGATAAAAGGAGAGAGACGGTGGAAGTGGTTGATATCATCTCTGCAGGATCTCTTTACGAGCTGGAAGGTAAGGCTCGTAGAGCATTGACACCCACTACGGTTACAGCCTAGATATTTTTAATATTAACCCATCCCTACAGTACCAAGAGCTCCCAGATCACTGGTTGAGCCCACCCAATGATGAAGCAGGCCACACTACATACATGGGCAAGCACCTCTTTATAGCCCTAATGGGTTGTCCTAAACAGATTTTCTAGAAATTGATGTATACCATCTCGTTCACCTCTTCTAATATTTGGACTACCTTATCTTTCTTGTTAATGTTATAAACTGTTAAAGGTCAACTATGGGGCAAAGTCTTATACGAAAGTCCTACAAATTTCTAAATCTACGCGGTTTGATGTAAATGAACATTTATCAAAAACAACTGTGATAAAGAAAGGTGAGCAAGTGTAAATTGTTAATTGATGTAAATAGAAGTAATGTATACAAAAACCAGTGACTTAGTGAATGTTTAATCAAACCTTGTCTCTACTCCTAAATTAGGTAGAACCTATGAGAATAGATTTTTGGTTCTCTTCAAGTTAATACAAGAGGTGAAATGGAGGCCCAGACTTTTTGAGGAAGAATCTTTCCAGCGATCTGCACTACATCTGTGTTCTTCTCTTTTCCCAGTACCCCCATCTCCTGGAAAGCAGTTGCCAACACCTGACCTGAAACGTGAATTGACAATTATTCTCTAGGGGGTTCAGTGGACTTACTGCTGCAGATATCCTGGGCTTCATATGAGTGGACTATGACAGCTACAGGAAAAAGCTGATTGCAAGAATTTGAAGATATGGCAGACCTGTTCCTAACTATCAAGTATGTGACTTATTTTGGCTACCTTCAAAGGTTTTTGCCATTTCAAGCTCCAATCCCAAGTTTTCATCTCGATTTTTGGGACCGCCCTGAGTCCAACAACTTGTGGGGAGTGCTGCACTTAGTTTACACATGCCGCCGTGTTTGTGATCCATTTGTCCAGAGTACAAAGTAGGGGTGGATGTAACTCGCATAATTTGCTGTAGCGTAATTATGGGAATTTAAAGCGAAATTACATGAAATTGCTTGGAATTATGAGAGGAGCGAAACCCAGCATTCAGTGCTATTTTCATAGTGCAAAATGCACCCTTGTGAACTTTTCACTAAGAAAATGCTGCTAAATGCAACAGAAAATGAACAGCAGTAGGATATTTGTGCCCTATTACTCATACTTACACAAATGGGTGTAATCACATGATTTTTGTTAATTTTGTGTTAAAATAGTAACATGAAATTACCCAAATTACTCTGATTACTCTTGTGGAAGTAAGATTTCGCGCAAGACTGTAAAAAAGAGCAAATGGCAGTTTTGTCCGACACCCTGCATCAGTTCTGGTTGATAGGTCTGACTATGAAATCCAGTTATAATTGATTCCCGCAGGTGCAGAAAGCAATTCAGATCTATCTGCCTGCGGTTTTAGTTCATGCCCTTAAACTGGCATCCCAGTTTCCTTGTTTGCATCCTGAAAATCCAGTTCCAGGGATCCCTCTGGAAAGGAATTGTCTTCTGGTGGGGGCTAGGGAGTTCTGTCAGAATTAGGTTTGTTTGTAGAGTTGAGCATTCCTGATTTTTTAAAGGCAGGGCATACGTTTTACAGACAAATGAATGGTGACTATAGAAAACAGAAACATAATGTATTAGATGGGCAGAATAGCAATGTAATTTTCAGGCTACCTTTTCTGCTGTATTACTTCCTGATTAGACAGTTTCACTTCCGTGGTAAACTAGGCAGCAGTATTACTTAATTCATAGTCAAATACAGTTTACTTACCTGGCAACAGATTTTTTGCTAAGGTTCTCCATAAGGTTCGCCCACTTTTGCATACCACTTCGCACTGAACTATGTGATTCTCACCATTGCTGTTTTTCTCTACACAGTTTCGGGTATTATTTGCGGCACGTTGCTATTTCCCATTTGCTAACCTCTTAATTTTCCTCTATGTATGTGTTTAGTTCTGCTTCTGATCAAGTGACTGCAGCTCCTCCCAGGTTCAAAGCGGTTTATTCCAGGACAGCTCCAGGGATCCTTACAGCATGTGTGGGTGAATGCCTGGCAATCACATGGCCATACAGTTCATATCTTCTATAACTTGGCTCACTTGTGAGTAAACCCTTTCGTTCACGTGTGAATTTTTACTTTGTATTACTTGACTTCAGAAACTAAGCATGGGTCCATACCGAGAACACTCCAGCCTAAGAGTAAGAGTTTACCCATAATTTTCTGTCTCTCTCAACCCTCCCTTTTTATCCCCTGTGGTGTCTAGTTGGAACTCTGTTTCTTCCACTAAGACCAAAGAGAGGATTTGGGGTTAACATTAGCTTCCATTTTACCTTCCTATCCTGAAAGACAATACTTGGTGCATATAGAGGCAGCATCTCCAAAATGGATGACCCAAGTCTCAAAATGGACCAGGCATTTCTAAGTCCACCACAGTGAAGTGCACTCATGTCCAAATGATCCATGCTGTTGTCTCTGATGTTCACCACTCACCTATATTTAAACTGTCATACAGTTTTCACAATTTCAGTTTTCCTAATCTGGAATATATGCAAAACGTATTTAGTTAAGCAATCTGACATTGCCATAAAGCGTATCATATCAGTGTGAAGGTTTACATGCATATGCGAGTGCACTGTTGTAGGACGTCACTCTGCTGCCACGGTATCCATTACATCATCATTATGCTAAAACAGGTTGTGCTACTGTTTGTAGCAAATAAAGTATGTGTCTCTCATGCGCACCATGTATCTGCTATTCTATTCTGTTCTTTAAGACAACTGGTTCCGTTCTAACTTTAAAATGACCATATTCTGCTGGAGTGTGCCTTCTCAAAGACCATGATGATCTAGTGCAAGTTCTCATCAACAGAAACCCACTGGTAAGGTCAGAAGGAGAGATACTCCGCCACAGCCTAACACAGAGCCATCATCGTTACAAAGCAAAAATGCTAAAGGCAGCTACAACCTGGTACGATGCAAAAAGCTGAAATCAGTGACCAACAAGTACGAGAAACGAAACCATCACTTATTGTCAAAAAAGAAGATAGCACCTTACGACCTATGGTCAAGCATGACGACTCAAGTACAAGCACACGGCCAGTGCTTGCAGGAGGTACTGGCCCAGAAGAACAGCTGCTGTCACCTGGACAGCATATACTCTCAACAGCAGTAGAAAAGAGTGTGAAGTGCGATGCCACTGTATTTCTGAAACCACCACCACCATTCGACATGACGAAGAAGCAGAATATTGGCGCCAGATGGACTGCATGGATCAAGACGTTTGATGATTTCATAGATGCCCTAGAAGACGTAGATGATAAGAACAACATTAAGTACCTAAAGAATCTTGCTGGTGATGGACTAAAAGAAGCGATAAAGAAACTCTCACAGACTGAGACAATCTTGTACTGTCAAATCAAAATTGCCAAATGCCGATTATGAAAGGTACATTTTCAATCAAGTGAGATAACAAATTGGTGAAATGATGGATGAGTTTGTTGAGAGACTAGATGTGCTTATCAAACATTGCAAATTTTGTGGATTTAATGAGGAAGAAGCCATGCGCCACAGAGTCATTGATTGTTGTCTTTCGGACTCATTTAGAAGACGCATGTTGAGAGAGATGCTCAGTTTAGAAAAAGTGCTAATTGCTGCAAGAGCTGAGGAAAGAGCAGATTAGCAAGATGCCGACATGGAAGCTGGAACTGCAGAGAGTGAATCTGCAGTAATCATGAAGAGCAAACACAAGCACAAAGTAGATACACGTAAGTCAACATCTTCAAAGAAAGGAAAGCTGTGTTTCAGATGTAGATTTTCATTTCCACATGAGGGCAAATGTCCAGCCATCAGACAGATGTGCAAAGGTTGTGGAAAGGGAAACCACTTCATAACGGTTTTTAAGGCAAAAGAGAAATCATGTGCATCACGTCGAGATGAGAAAATGGATGTCAGAAAGTTCCAGAAGCCTCCTCGCCATGCCTACAAAGACTAAAAGCAACCTCAACTGCAACAGGTAGCAACTAAATGAAGTCGATCGTCATCAAGTTTATCCAACAAAAGTTTTTCAACATCACAATCGAGCGACAGTAAAGAGGGGGAGTGTGCGATGGTCATATCTGCCAAAAAGCGAAATGGAAAGGTGGGTCTTTCTGCATTCAAAGAAGACAAACGAGCGCCAAAAACAAGTGAGTCAACTAAACAAAAGAATTCACATGGGCACTTCCCCAAGATCACACAACAGGTCTACGCTTGCCCCATAACCTTTGCAATTGACAGTGGTACATCAATCAACAACATGCCAGTCAAACAGTTTAACAGTTTGTCACCCATACCACTACTCAAAGCGTCAAACACGAAGGTTTACAAATGGGCTGCTTTGAAATCGTTGCAGAGTTAAGAATTATTCACAGCTACCTTACAACATAAAAAGACATCTGTGCAAGCCCCAATTCACATTCTATAAGGTACTTCGGCCAGTGCATGTCTACTCAATTTTGCAACTGCTGCTGACATGGGACTATTTTTTATTTTTATTTTACAGAATTTTATATAGCGCAAACTTGACCCGAATCGGGTATCAGAGCGCTTTACATAGCACCAGTTGCATTACATGAGGACACATTCATTTTTGTTAGGCACAGGGAGATTAAGTGATTTGCCCAGAATCACAGGATGTTCAGCGTCATTGTCGAGACTCGAACCCAGTTCCCCAGATTCGAGGTCGACCGCCCTAGCCGTTAGGCCAACTCCTCTCCCCTAATATCTTTCAATTATAACCTACATACACAATCTGAAATTGTAAGTCAGTTCCTGTCGTAATTTCATGGTCTAGTAAAGCTCAAGACAATGAAGGTGCAACTTCACATCAGCAAAGACATCCGACCTGTTGCACAGCGACACCGCAGAATGGCATTTCACCTGCAAAAAGCAGTCGAAAAGGAACTAGAAATGCTGTTTAAGCACGACATCATTTAGCGCTTTTCTGGTCCCACACCATGGGTGTCACCCATAGTGGTAGTGCCAAAAAAGGACAGTGGAGGTGCAGTGCACATTTGCGTGGATATGCACCAGGCCAACAAAGCAATCGAGAGAGAAAGACTTCCAGGTTTGCACATTGCAGACATGATTATGCAGCTGAACAGAGCCAAAGTTTTCTCCCATCTTGCCTTGAACAAGGGATACCATCAACTCGAATTGGAAGAAAACGGTAGGTGTATTACCACTTTTTCGACTCATGTTGGTTTGTTCAGATATAAAAGGCAGAGTTTTGGAGTGCCATCTGCTGCAAAAATAATCCAAAATGTCATACATAGAATAATTCAACCTGTTATGCGTGCTTTCAATTACAGTGATGATATATTGGCATTTGGGACAACACAGAAGGAGCGTGATAACACTCTCAAACAGTAGCGGCTCCTGGAGGGAGTGCTGCGGGGCGGTGGGGCGGGGGAGGGTCAGTTTGGGGTGGGGGGTAGTAAACTACGGCATACTGCTGAACGGAAGTAAGTAAATTAATAAATAAATAAAACAAATTTCATTGCGCGCGCTGCATCGCCAAATGCGATGCAGCGCGCACCACAAATTCGTTTTATTTATTTATTTGTTTACTTACCTCCATTCAGCCGTATGCTGTAGTTTACTACCCCCACCCTGCCCCTCCCCCGCCCCGCCTCACCGCCCCGCAGTACTCCCTCCAGGAGCCGCTACTGCTCTCAAACAAGTGTGCCAGTTACATACAGATAGAGGTCTCACTCTAAAGGCAGAAAAGTGTGAATTTCACAAAACCAAAGTCACGTTCTCTGGGCACATATTCTCTGATGGGGGAATGACTCCTGACCCAGATAAAGTAAAAGCACTGTCAGCCACCCAACCCCCATAAGATGTCACAATGCTACGATCCTTCTTGGGCATGGCCAGCTATTGTTCAAGGTACATTCGTGACTTTGCTATAGTGAGTGCCCCATTGAGAGACCTGACTAAATGAAATTCCCAGTTCCAATGGTCCTCTGAATGTGACCAACGCTTCAAAAGGATAAAGCATGCTAATGAAAATGCACTGAGATGGCTTACTTTGATCCTAAATTGCACACTGGAATTACTGTTTATACTTTAAAGCATGGGGCATTCCAGACATCCCTAAATCTGACAATGGCGCTCCGTTCAATAGCCAGTAGTTCAAGGAGTTTCTAACTAGACTGAATGTCAAGCGCCTAAAGAGTAAACCTTTGTGGCCCAAAGCTGACTGTGTCGTAGAACGGCTTGTGGGCACACTAAAAAGAGTGATCCAATGTGCATCGATGGAGGGTATTGAGCTGAGTCAGGCCTTATGTCAAGCCCTTATGTTCGACTCCTCACTTCACCACTGGTGAGAGTCCTGCTATCTTGCTGTTTGGGAAGGCTGTAAGAACCAAGATACCACAGTGGACCACTGAATGAACTCGGACTGCTGATGAGGTTCGTGCCACTGAAACTGCTTGAAAACGCAAATGAAGACATATGCTGATCAACTTCGGAGAACTCAGGAACTCGTCTTCGACGAAGGTGACTGGGTTCTTGTCAAGAAAAAACAGAAGCAGAAAACAGATCCTCCATTTGCTCCTGAGCCTCTGAGAGTTGTGATGCACAAAGGGCACATGATAATGGTGCAACATTCTAGAAAATCCATCACAGAGGATTTGTCAACTTTCAGACAACTATCTCGACATTCATTGGCCCCTGTTATCCAAGATTGGACTGACCCACCAGACGGCCCAGATCAAACATCAGCTCTTGTACCCTTGATGTCCACATCAGTGATTTTGACACTGCCCCCTATTTGCGAGGGTGGCATAAATAGGAGGCAGTGCCAAAATTAAGACCAGGGAAAACCTGGTCTGAACATGGCAAAACGAGGAGAAATGCTTTATTTCTCCTTGTTTTTGCTGTTTCTATGTGAGCTGCATTGTGCAGCACACATAGCAATAGCAAATTGCCATGAATGCTTGTTTATGTGCAGGAATATGTCCCTTCCTGCACATAAACAATCATTTAAAAAATGGCGATTTGCAACTTCCATGTGTGTTGCACAATGCAGCACACATTGAAATTACAAATCGCCATTCTGGATTGTTTATGTGCAGGAAGGGACATCTTCCTGCACATAAACAATCATTCCCTCAACGCAGGCACTCTTGAGCTATTGTGCAAGGGTGCCTGCGTTGGCGCTAGGCAGCTGAATTTAGCACCAGTGCAGGGAGAAATGCAGGAGTGCACTATATTATTGTAAATACAGCACATCCCTGTGTTTCTAAAGTGACGGAGCGTGGCGTTAGCAATTTTGGAGCTTACCCACGCTCCGCCACTTTCTTAAACATATACCCCGTAGTGTCTTAGGTCTATGAGCGCCAGGACCTCGTGGTTCTGGGTGGACTCAATAAGAAAATTACATAACCCTTTAGTGAGGTGTTAAGGTGTGATCCATTAATGATTAGGGGATAATGAGAAGTTCAATTGAACCCTTCCCAGACAAGGTCATCTAGAAGGCCATCAACGCCCAACTCTCCAAGTTCATCAAAGTGACCCACGTCCTGGACACCTCCCAATCCGGCTTCCAAAGCAACTACAGCTCGGAGACCGCACTCCTCGCCGCCACTGACGACATCTGCTCTCTCCTCTACCGGGGCGAGTCCGCAGCCCTCATCCTGCTAGACCTCTTGGCCGCCTTCGACATAGTCTCACATCGCACCCTAATCACGAGACTCCATGACAAGGCACTGGACTGGATCCACTCCTTCCTCACCGGCTGCACTCAGCGAGTTAGACTACTACCGTTCCTCTCAGAACCCACAGAGATCAGCTTTGGAGTGCCCCAGGGTGCCTCCCTGGGTCCGACCCTCTTCAACGTCTACATGGCCTCCCTTGCAGCTATCATCAGAAGCCACAAACTCAACATTGTCTCCTACGCAGACAACACCTAGCTGGTCCTCTCCCTCACCAATGAACCCACAACCGCCAGAACCAACTTCCACAATGGAATGAAGGCTGTTGTTACCTGGATGAAAGACAGCTGCCTCAAGCTCAACTCGGACAAGACCGAAGTACTCATCCTGGGACCCCTCCCTTCAGCCTAGGATGACTCCTGGTGGCCAGCCGCTCTGGGATCCCCCCCACCCCGAAGGACCAGACACACAACCTCAGAATCATACTAGACTCATCGCTCACAATGAACCGACAAATCAACACAGTTTCCTCAGCCTGCTTCCACGCGCTCTGACTGCTTCGAAAGACATTCAGATGGATCCCGACAGAATACAGAAAGATGGTCACCTACGCACTCATCACCAGCAGACTCGAGTACGGCAGCGCTCTCTACGCTGGGGTCACCCAGAAACAGCTCAAGAAACTACAGAACATTCAAAACGCTGCAGCCAGACTGGTCCTCAACATCCCCGCTGCAGCCACATCATGCAACACTTCCGACAAATCCACTGGCTCCCAGTCAACAAGAGAATCACCTTCAAGCTCCTCACTCATGCCTACAAAGCTCTACACGATGAAGGACCAGCATATATGAACCACCGCCTCGCATTCCACGTACCCGCCTGACAACTTCGCTCCGCCCAACTCGCCTTAGCGTCCATCCCCAGTATCCACAAGACCAGAACCGGAAGACGTTAGTTCTCCTACCTCGCCACCAAGTCCTGGCACACCCTGCCCCTCCACCTCAGGCAATCCGTGTTGCTGACCCAATTCAACAAGGACCTCAAGACCTGGCTCTTCGAATGATGCTCCACCCAGTGTAACCAGCAGTCCCCCACCCCCAGCACCCCCCACCCTCAGCGCCTTGAGACCCTCACGGGTGAGTAGCCATGCTATACAAGCCCCTTATTGATTGGATTGATTGAATGTTGTACGCTGGCGAATAAAGACGTCAGTTATGAGCTCCGTGTGTGGCGTGTTCATTGTGCATGCTCCCCGGCTAGGGAGGATGCTACAATAGTAAAACAGTTTGCATGTTTCTCTTACTTTTTTAGGTAGTTGAAACTGTAACTGTAATAAATAATATGTACTATATATATTTATTCATAGCTTAATTCATTTTATTTTACATAACTTCTGGCAAATATCACGACGTATGTGCTTGTCTGAAGGAAACATAAGTTAAAAAAACTTGGAACACTAAAATTTGCTGTTAATACAGTGCATGATTTCATTTTTCAAAGTGAACATTTAGACCCAGTGCAAATATTTACATTCTTCATAAACTGCAATGCACAGCAATTCTGTGCTTGTCACAGTTTGCCAAATGTACATAAACTGTATCAAGAGAAGACCATATATATCATGACAAATGATCAGTTTAAGCAAAGGGTCAAGACATTTTGAACTAATACCAAGTTGTTATTTGGGCCTTTCTATGCAAGCAAAAACTAATTGCAGAGTGACACCGCAGTATGGACAACTAACAGGGAATTAGCTCAACAGACCCTTCTTTAACTTTATGAGTGCACAAAGGGCTGTCACCCCATTAATGCATAAATCCAACACCAACCACACTGAATGTAGTGAAGAACATCAGTCTGATCAGTGACTTCAACCTCTCACTCCATACCCTCGTCAACAATGGGATCTGAGGTACCCTCTCCATGATGGGAACATTACACCATATCTTCCCTTGCAGAGGTCTATGTCATAGGATGCAGGTATCAATAGTTCTAGTGTCCTCACATCTTGATTATGCCAATGGCCTCTGCATAGAGCTTACTAGACATCAAATCAGCAAGCTGCAACAAATCCAGAACACTGTAGCCAGACAAAGCCTAAACCTCAGCAGCGGGGCCATATTACTCGTGCCCTTATGGTTTTACACTTGCCATCAGTTGTAAGAAGAATCTTCTTCAAAGCCCTCTGTATTGCTCACTGGAACATCCATGGGATAGGGCCAACCTTTTTTTTAAACTGAACTCCTACTGTTCAGTCAAAGGAGAAGCATCAGATCAAGAATGACTCCACTCATGATCATTTCCCTTTAATAAAGGAAAAAAGTATTGACAGGAGCTTCTACTCTGTTCCAACATACATGCTCCTGACATTGTCATTGAAACTAAGGACGACCGATAGTCTAAATTTGAATTTAAGAAAGCAAGAACGACATGGCTCCTCCCACATTTATGACTCAGCTGTCTCAGACTACATGTCATACAGGTTTGAACATGTAGTATGTAAAACTATCCCTTGCACCACCTTTGCCCGCCACTAGATGCATAAGACACTGCTAAATGCCACTGCATCATGTCTAGAGCACACCTCTAAAACTCATGCACAACACCAAAACACACCCCCTTTGATCTATCCATACAATGCAGGACCTATTCACTTGGAGCTGTTTGGGTCTCAGATGTGTTGTTGAACTGGCTCTGCTTAGCACTAAACAATAGTTTAAAATTCTAACACTAATCATGGGCTGCCCTGACAATAATATTCCTTCAGTGTAGCACTCATATTGGAACACAATACTCCTTTTAGGTCAGGAGGAAATGAAAACTCCCCAGGCAGGTGTGATTGTATCTTTCTTTGACTAAAACATGTTTCAGAGTGGGAAAAGGGAGTGGCGCCAAAGTGGGGTGTGAAGACTAACCACATTTTCAGTTATTGTCCTGTTTGAATTGCAATTTACCATTGGGCTACGTCTTCATTTTCTTTTTGCTTTTTTATGTTCAAAAACATATTTATTTGTTGCTGAAGTGTGGGTTTATGGCTCATGTTCCAGAGGTTGGATTTGATGTGGGGCTTGGAAAGGTTTAGGATTGTTCAGGTTCAGTGAAGTGTGTTTGACAGCCAATTGTGCATGAACCAGGCGAGTGATGGAGTCACAAATACCAATATGCATGGGTGTCTATTCTGTCGGAGGTTTTTCAGTTGTTTGTGATGTTTGTGTTTGATCTCTTTAGGCTCTTGATCAATCACCAAAAGCTGGGGAAATCTAAACCCCTACACCAAACTGAGCATCCCTGTTAATGTTAATCAGGGATGCGGCCAGGAACACACCAAGCCTGTGTTTCTCGGTTGGGGGTGAATTCAGTGATCAGACCCTCCAGAACTATAGAAAGGATGAAGGGTAGATTCAAATATAGATTGGAAAACCCCACACTGCCTGATTGCATGTGGGCTGGTGTTTCTAGACCCAAAGTTAGTTGGTCTCCAAAAAGACACACCTTGTAATTTCAGGTCCAGATTCACACGGTGGAAAATACGGTGGTGCTGATAGGAGGGGCAGGGGCTGCAGAAACCCCTACAACACTGAGTAGATCTGACAATGCTCTGCCTACACTGATGCCGCTGTGCCCTTTCCCTTCCCTAGCCTCCCACCCTCCCTCTCCTGGCCTCACCGGGAAAGAGAAGTCTCCCATTGTGCCTGCCGTGCCCTACCCCTGCCCTAGCCTCCCACCTTCCTCATCTTCCCTCAACAGCCCACCAGAGAAGAGAAATCTGGGAGAATCATTACTCAATATCTTGGTCAGAGGATAACATAATCCTTTTGTTTGCAGTATAAAGAAAAATTCTCCAGTGATATCACACTCCAGTGAAGCTGAGTGTAGTGTTTAGAGGGTTGGACTCCATATGAATGGGTGGGAACCTAACAGGCCCCCTGTGTCATACGTGATGGACTTGTAAATCAAATGAAATATTATGGAAATAATTCTGTCCAACATGAAAGACATCAAAAGTGCCCAACTTTCTTATGCTCCGTTAGTACTTTTGCTTGTGCACATAAGTGAGGGCAACATATATTTGTTGCGCCCACTATAGAAAAACTACAACTTATGATGGCATAGCTACACCTGGTAACTAGTATGACCACTGCTCAAAAGTGGAAAGCTTCTGTCTCATCTAATATGCTTGCTTGGTGGTAAAAAGTGCAGAACTACCATCAAGATTTCTAGCAGCAGCGAACATTTGTAATGCTGCATTTCAATACAATAGGATACCTTTTTGCCACATGTTTCAGTACTATTGCTGAAAATTAACAGTTCTTGCATTATTTTCCATAATTTTCCACACTCTCAGTTGGTACGGTTAACCCTGCACATGCTATTACAAATCTTCAATCACACGTGCAGTGTGGTGAACTTATTCCCATGTCTATCGTGATCTCAGAAAAAGTGAAGGAAACAAAAGTAATAATACAGAAACAGAGCTCAAGAAAGAAAGGACTAGATTCAAAGGAACAGAGAAAGGAGCACAAAAGTAAATATTCAGAATAAAGAAAGAGCAGACAGACCAACCTAGCTGAGAGGAAAAAAACAGATTAATACAGGAAACAAAAATGAAGACCAAGGATAGGTAATCTGCAAAGTAGAATAGGGAATCCAGGAGTACAGGCTAGCAGTAAGTCAGATGCGAGAACACTGAAATAGCTGGGTGCTCAGCAGATAAGCACAGGCACAAGGAGAGAGCCAGGTGAAAGCAATTATCCAGGGGCTGGGAATCAGACCTCTCCGCAAAAGTGAAGTCTGTTTTGCGACCATAAGAAGGAAAGACTAGAGAAGACAGAAGGCACAAGAATGGAAACATGAAGACCAGGAACGAAATACGGATTGAAGCTGTGACAGAGGAGATTTTGGAAAATACATATGTAAGAGTAAATGAATCTTCTTGAATGAGGAAACATAATACAGAGAACTCCACCTTCAGGAAATGATTTTGGCAAAGTTTAAGGAAGGAAGGATCTTCAAAGACCATAATGCATTACTATGGTATTGTGAACACCAGGGACCGTATTACTAATACGGGACACTTACCTCATCTGAGTCACAGCGCACCTTTCAAAAGGTGCGTCGGGTGCAAACAAGGAAAATGTGCTGTATTAGAATGAATGCGCTGCCCCCAGGGTAGCCGCGAACTTTCGCTGCTCTGGGGGCAGCGCATTCAAGTGAAATATGGAGCAGCTGCTTAAAAACTGCTTTGCGTCTTACTGCGCAAGCGGCAACCCGCCTTCACTTTTAAGGGGTCATTAGAGATCCCCTTGCAGGCGGATGCAGTGACCCCGTTTTCTCTCCACAGAGGGCTGCCGTTTCTCCCCCCTAGAGGGATGCCTTTAGGAGGCGCACTGAAAGTGCAAAACCTTTATGTGGCGCACTTTTAGTGCGCCTCTTAAAGGCACGTTTGTCTCTGCACCCACATTGGTAAAATGGCACAGGGCGGGGCAAAGTGATTCCCTCTTTTGCATGGGACACCCCCATGCAAATGAGGGAACACCCTCTCATGATTGCGCTGGTGCAACAAGTGCATCAGTGCTATCTGTAATACAGAAGGGGACGCAAAAGCGGCTGCAGTCCCTTCTGTAATACCATTGTGCCCTGGGGGCGCTCAAAGCAGGCACAATGTATAATACGGGCCCAGGACAGCAGTCAAAAGGGGAGTATAATTGGTGGTAGGTAGGGTTCACTTGTAAACTTGCTTAAGGCAGGACGTCCCATGGCCCTCAAGAGTGTCACTTGGTTTCATGACAGGGTGGTAG
Source organism: Calotriton arnoldi (assembly GCA_963921515.1). NCBI lineage: Eukaryota > Metazoa > Chordata > Amphibia > Caudata > Salamandridae > Calotriton > Calotriton arnoldi. The sequence goes on from CAWUFW010006831.1 coordinate 899,763, forward strand.
AATCCTAACAATACCTTTTTGGGAGTCCATAACTTGTCCTCCCCTTTGGTAATCATCCAAAATCACACAAGGATCAATAACGTTTTGATCTTCAAATTCTGGACACTTTTTTCCCTTGTCAGGGTGGTCATTGTGCCATAAAAGACAGATGAGCAAAGCAGTATTACTGTGGACCCTCTGCAGCTTGTCTAAACATTTCGTGGAGAGTTCAGTGAGGACACCGTTACCGTAAACTGGACGAGATGACACCCTATGCAGAACCAGGGCAATCTTTTGAGAGAACGGGAGTATAGGGAGGACAGCCAAGATTGCACTTCTTCTACAATATCATACCATAGCTCCATCAGATCATCAATTGCACTTTTGTGTGAAAAAGTTTCCTGAGATTTGTACCGCATGTAATGCCAGGTTTTGATATTTCCCTGAACAGAGGCACAGTAATCTTTGGTATAATTATCACTAGGAATATCGCTCCAAGGGCAAACACAAACCACCTTGCAGGCCTTGCCATCTTGATAATCCATAGATTTTCATTAATTACCAACCCCTCTCCTAAGAAAATGGAGGTGTGTATGTGTTGTATGTGTATTGAAGGTTAAAAATAACACACAGACAGACACTCTTCACAGAATAAATTACCAACAAAATGAAGGCAACCACAGGATATATGTACGCGTATGCATTAAGAGCAAGCAAAAAGTTGGGATTTGACAGTATTTGTGCTTTTATATGTGTGTTTAGACAACATTTTACACCAAGAAAAAACACATGCTTATTCCCTAAAATTAAAAACATTGGCCATATTCTTCTGAATACTTAGGGCCTTATCTAGTTTGGCAAACAGGAAACTCCATCGCTACAAACCAGTTGCGGCTGGCATGCCTCGCGGGTGGAGGTGCTGGCGCGGGGGTTGCGGCAGGAGGTGGGTTGCGGGGGGAGAGGGTCATACTAAAAAAACAAAAAAACTTACCTTTAGGCCGGGTCCCGTGTCTTCTCTGCTCCTGCTCTCCTGCGTCCGACAGGAACAGGAAGCAGGCAGACAAGCTCCCTCCGCTAAGCCAATCACAACGCTGCAGTGCAGTGCAGCGTTGTGATTGGTCTGAGCACCGTGACACAGCGCTCAGCCAGGGGCTGGAGGGGTGGGCATGTTCTCCATTCAGCCTGCATCGAGAAGGGGAAAGCGCACATGACTGGTTTGGGCGGCCCGAGAGGCCCGACCAAACTGTCATTGCACACTCAGGAGTGGGCAAACCACTCCTCCCCTGCTCTGCTCCGTCAGCAGAGCAGCCCAGCTCACCCGCCCGTCCGCAAAAGAAACATAAAATGGTAATAACTAAAAGTTCTTAACATTTTATGTTTTTGCTTCTCGCACTGCGAGAAAGCAGTGGGGCGACGCTCCTCCACCATAGCGGAGCAACCGCCACTGCTACAAACTCCATCACTAACATAGCGGATGTCCCGTCCACCATATTACAAGTGCATTATAGACTATGGGGATAGCCGTCACATTCAGCTAAACTCTAAAAAAGGCCCTTAATTATTTATCACGTCAGTGCTTCTATTTTTTTCACTAAGCATCAGAAATGTTTACGAGCACTTACAACTGATGTACAAAAAAAGGCGGGACCAGTAGATACAGTAAATCTGCCACGATGCCTGTGAGAGGAATTACTGCCGCCATGTTGTAGTACATCGACGGTAATTCCACCAGCAGGCATTACTCTGATGGAGGGTTTACTCCATCTGACATGAATCGACAGATTACACATTACCTAAATCAGGTCTTTTAATCCCTTCATTCACACTTCATTGACCTTCGATGTGTACCAATCAATATTCAATTCGGGGTCAGGTTGGCTTTGTGTACGATTTATTTATTCAGTAAATATATGCTCTGTTTTAAAATTAACAGGAATCCCTCCTGGCAAGCTACTGTAACTGACTGAAACTAGTTAGGCTTCTCAATAGATCACTGATCATGATTAACAGTCCCATAGAAAACCTAGCAGCTATTAGGAAACTGACAAGTTTCACATTAACAGCCAACACCTGGTAGCCACTTAAAGCGTGTAGTTCCTTATGTATCGATCCAAATGAGCCACGATTTCGGGGCGTGGCTTGGACGGCGGAAGGCATGGTTGCCTAGCTCCGATGCTCGCCAGACCGGAGGGAGGTTGAGCGCGAAAACTGACCTTCTGGGCGCACCAATTTGAGGTCCAACGTCGGGCTCCAACGCGTGAAAGGGTCGTGCTCGCAATGTGAGCCTTTGAGTCGCTTGCACATCGGACAACTGGCGTTTAACCGAGTGAAAGTAGCGGACCGGCACTCGGCAGGATAATCAAAATGGCGCCGTAGCAGTGAATCCTCGGCAGCCGTAGCTCCACAGCGGCATCCCCACAAGACGGCTGTAGACCGCCCCTGCTGCCCGAGAACCTACGCGGGACACCACCATCTCCCGCATGACCGGTGAGAAGTGCTTCTTTTACCAAATATATGCGGTGACACGCGAAGACTCGCTGCGTGCTGCCTGACCCCAAAATGGCCGCCAAAACGACGGAAAACTCCTCGTGTAGCCATTCAGAGACCTAGGCCTCTCCCAGCAATTATTCAGCCTTTTCTTTCACCCAGATGCCTTGTGTTCTGGACTACTCCTGCACAGCAGTGTGTGCTACGGCGTGTCACTCCATGGAACTGTGTGATCTATAACTGACCCACATGCAACTAACAGCAATCCAACCCCTTTTGCCTGCATTGGGTGGGTGGAACCTTCTGGCTATATCTGTGTGGCCTGTCTCCTTCAGGGCCCCCGTCTACAAAGTGCCTTGCCCACTACCAACCTAGTGCCAACCTAGTGCCAATCCAGTGCCCTTCATCTTTGGTGATGCTGTGAACATTTCAATAGAGGGTTCCAGTCATATACCCGGCCAACAACCCAGCAGTGTGCAGCACGTACCAGTCCATTACCTGACTCTTCTGCTGCCTACTGTGCACCTGACTCGTGAGATGTGATTTAAGACGCAGGTCCCCTGGAATCTAAGCGTCCACCAACAACGTCAGGAATTGCAACAATAGTGCCCAGCGGAGTGCACACACACTTTGACCAGAACTCTTGACCGGGTTCAAACACTGCAAACAGGCCATCACGCCGTGCATATTAGCCTCAAATACCAGCCTAAGTACCAGTCCGAACAACAACACCCACCAAACAAGGAACAATAAAGAACAATAAGTTTGACCACGGGGTAACTCACGCATAGCGGAATGGCGGACGAAAGGAACAGAAACGCCAAGAAAGTGAGACCAGAACCGATCATCTCAGACTCTCCTATAAAAGCTAAACCTGATATCCACGGTACAATGGAAATGATTCTAAAAAAGCTAGCGGAAGTCCATGACTTGGCAAAGTCCACAAAAAGTAATACGGACACCATGCAATTGGAACTCACAGAGATACGGGCTGATATGAACGCGACGAATGTGAGATTAGATGACGCGGAACAAAGAATAGGTGTCGTGGAAGATGTAACCACTCAAGCATGCAAAGAATTGGTGCACCTCCATAGGGTTACAGATGAGTTACGGAAACAGAATGCGGAATTAGAAGACAGAAACAGAAGAGGGAACATAAGAATTTTTGGTATTCCGGAAAAAGCGGAGGAAGATGCATGGTTGTGCGTGGCCTTTTTGGAGGCCTGGATCCCCATGATAACTGGTCTGAAATTCAACCCGGGCCTGGAGCTAGACAGGGCTCACAGAATACCTACCTTCGCCAACCCACATAGAATCGGTACAAGGCCTATGATCTGTAAACCACTCTGCTTCCAACACAAAGAAGCCATTCTCACCTTTGCCAGAAAATCTCAACAAATCACTTGGGAAGGCAGAAAGATCACGTTTACACAAGATTATTCCAAAGAGACAGTGGTTATACGAAAGGGATTCCTCCGACTCCGTGAGAAGCTAAGAGAAAAGAAGATCCTCTTTTCATTCAATGGACCCTCAAGATTCAGGATAGTGGAGAACGGAAGAGCCATGGTCTTCACATCCCCTCATGAACTGGCGAAACATCTGGAGGGCATTCCCTCTCAGGAAATGGATTCTGATGCGGGTCCTTCCAACAAAAGGAAACCCTTATCCTCTTTACTTCCGCATGAGTGACTGTTTTCCCTAAGTGTGCTTCAAATATATTTGAGCAATGTTACGTGATAAATATAATCTGTGTTTTATTACTTCAATGTTTATCACCAATTTCAGTATTTCACATAGTATTTGTTATGATAAGTAGTCAACCATACGGAACTAGATCATAATTGATTGTACTTCTGTATGCACATCTTCAGCAGTACCTCTTCTTGGAGATAGCTTGCTGTAATACCTCAGCTCAGTACATTGTAGACGCAACGATTTACGGGCTATGCAAGTCCTGATTGATACTAATGTTTGGTTGACGCTTGGAGTTGTAGAGGCGACTTACATTGCTACACTGTTTATTGTCTTTATCTTTACCCATACCCAGGCTCAGCGGTATGCTTGGACACCTAGGTAAAATAACCCAGAATAATGCAGTTTAGAAGCAATGACGCACGAGTTACGGAAATCTTGTTGGGCAATTTGCTTGGCTAATGCTAAGTGGTAAAGATGCTACTTACGTTAATACATTTATATATTGATCTTTTCTCTGCCTAAGATCCAGGTTCGTTTGTTATGCTCTGCTACATTATGTGTTGAGTTATCTCGTGGGTAAGCTACCTTTGAAAATAATCACACTAAAAGTGCTCTTCCCAGGAGCTATGTGGTTAATGTATGATCCTCCTTTTCGGTCTGCTGACGGTCGGTTCTGTCGTCGCAGCCTCTTTATATGATTTACTTGAGGGGGGGTGGGAGGGGAAGGGAGGGTGGTGGGGGGGAGGGTAGAAGGGAAAATGCTTAAAAGGGTTGTTCTAGATTTACTCGCTGTTTTTTTCTGCTTCATGGTTTATTTGTTTTATTTATCTTGCTATGTTATCCCTATCACACACCAGAGAATAGTGCTGCGTACAAATGCATCAATCTCACATTCTAGTGCATGTAACTATTTTTCGATTACAGCAAATCCATTCCTCTCATACTGTCAATTCTGTACTACCACGATCTATAAACCCTTACGATGACCCAGAATAACACACTTACAGATGACCTTACCGTCATTTCACTAAATGTCAAGGGCCTGAACCACCCGGTGAAGCGAAGAAAAGTGTTTGATTACCTTGCCAAAACTAAGGGAGATATTATCCTTCTCCAAGAAACAAAATTATCGGAAGAAGATACAAGCTTCATCAAGCATGTTTGGATCTCTACCCTGGCTTGCTCTCCAGCAGACCACAAAAAGAAAGGAGTTATTACTCTCATTGCAAAAAAATCCAATATCTCCCTCCTTTCTCATACACATGATGACGAAGGTAGGCTACTAATCACACATTTGCAAAAAGGAGATGACCTCATCCATGTGATTAACATATATGGTCCTAACTCAGACGAGCCATCATTCTGGGAAAAAATATCAACTGCTATTGATGGACTACCCCAAGACGACCTTATCGTGGTAGGCGGGGATTTCAACATGCCACTGGACCCCATCCTAGATAGACAATCAAAATGTAAATACCATCAGTCCCGATCACATGATATCATCAAGAAAATCTGCACCAAATATAACTTAAAAGATGCTTGGCGCCTCCAACACCCCGACACGAGAGATTACACCTTCTATTCAATCCCACATAACTCCTATTCTAGAATAGATTATATCCTAATATCTGCTAACTTCACCCACCGAATAGACCAGACAAGTATAGCCCCTATTCTGATTTCAGATCACGCCTGTATATCTACCAAACTTGCAGGCTCCCACCCTACCTCGCCTCCGAAGAGATGGCAGTTTAATGATGATATTCTATTAGATCAAGCGAATAAACTGAAAATATCCAAGGCAATTGAGGACTATATAGCCAGGAACGACCTTCCCGAAATCTCCACAGCTATTTTTTGGGACGCTCTAAAAGCCACCATACGTGGTGTCATTATCGGAATCAAGGCCCAGATTAATAAAAACTTAAACCAGGAATTTATATCTCTAGAAAATGAAATTAAAAATCTGGAACAAAGACACTCAGACAGGCTAGACGATCAAGAACTACTCACTAGCCTAACTAACAAGAAATACGAATACAACACCATTGTAAGTAAAAAAGCTGGTGTTTGGATCAATAAATTCAAAGCACTTAAGCTGTGCGAAGGAAACAAAGCTGGGAAACTACTGGCCTCATATCTTAAACACAAACACAAACAATTCACCATCACCTCAATCAAAGACGCACACAATATCACGCATACCAAGCATAACAAAATCCTAGATGCCTTTAAAACATTTTATAAGGACCTCTACAGCAACAAATTAATATTTAATACAGAGAACTGCGAGCAATATTTAAAATCAATCAATCTTCCCAAACTGTCAAACGCAGATAAGACACAGTTGGGGGCTCCCATTTCAGACCAGGAAATCTCCATGGCTATTAAAACACTCAAGACTAACAAAGCTCCTGGGCCGGATGGCTTTTCAGGCTCCTTTTACAAAGCATTTACCACCTCACTTCAACCGTCCCTACGTAGACTATTCAACTCTATGGCCAGGAATGGGGATGTCACAGACTCAATGAGGGAAGCCACAATTATTGTTATCCCCAAAGAAGGCAAAGACCCACTACTGCCTAAGAATTATAGGCCAATCTCCTTAATAAACGTGGATTGTAAGATATATGCCAAAATTTTGGCCGGTCGATTAAACAAATTTCTACCTAACCTAATTAGTAACTCACAGGTGGGATTTCTTAAGAACCGCTTATCCAACGACAATACTAGACTACTCTGCCATGTCCTGGAAAAAGCAAAAACGACCACTACCCCCTTAGTTGCCATCACACTAGACGCAGAAAAAGCGTTTGACAGGGTTTCATGGCAATTTCTAAAACATTGTATGCAAACCTTCAATCTTGGTGAGACATTTATTAACATGGTCATGGCCCTTTACTCTAACCCATCTGCCCGGATAGCCATTAATGGTTCTGTATCAGAGTCTTTCCGACTGGAACAAGGTACCAGGCAGGGCTGCCCCCTCTCGCCGGCTCTCTTTCTCTTAGCCCTATAGCCACTAATCCAAGATATAAAACATAACGAGAAGGTTAGTGGTGTACTCTTTGGTGAAACACGGGTGAAACTAGCCGCATAAGCGGATGACATTCTGATAATAACAGAAGAACCGGAGACCTCTATTAAAGCCCTGACAGACTCTATAGACACATATGCTAGCCACTCAGCCTATAAACTTAACCGTGATAAATCTGAAGTTAAACCCCTCAATATTTATAGTACAAAGGATCTCTTAGGCAGCTCGGGCCTAACGTGGCAACCCAACCATATTAAATATCTGGGAATCGAGTTCTGTACCACAACACTTGAGACTCTTCAACATAACGAAAACAAAACGCTTGAGCGGATCAAAACTCAACTAAACTCTTGGTCACCCAGATTCATAACCTGGTGGGGGAGAATTGAAACAATAAAAATGATGGTATCTCCTCTGGTAAATTACTTAATTATAATGCTGCCGCTTGCCTTATCGGATGATTTCCATCACAAATTGAGAGTCATTCTCTCGACCTTTTTGTGGAAGGGGAAGAAGGCAAGAATCAGTATGAAAAAACTCCAACTCCCCAAATCACTTGGAGGTGTCAACCTACCGGATTTCAAATGTTATCAGGTGGCTTTTTTAGCAAAACAAGGGTCACACTGGCTTACACCCCTGTCAGACTATACTCCAGTATGGCTAGAAATGGAGAAATCTCTCCTCCTCAACATCCACCCCTTAACCCTCCTCACCACCAACCTCGCCCGATTAACATGCTCTGGTACTATTATTTTCAAGCAGACTAAATCCTCCCTGCTGAAGATAGACAAATTACTTGACGTTAGGGTAAAGAATTCCAATTTAGAATCTATCTGGGACAATCGCAACTTGTTATACAGAGGTCGCACCTTACACAACGACAACTGGATCAAGAAAGGAATCTTCTTTCCTCACCAACTCTATGCAGACACACACCCTCTGACCTTTAAGGAACTACAAACTACATACCACCTCGAACCTATTGAATTCTACTGTTTCCTGAAAGTAAAAGCTGCCATATCCAAAACAAAAATCTCAACCTCATCGCCATCCCTACCAAAATATTTCTCAAAACTAAACGCCCTAGGCCACCAAGTTTCCTGGTTATATCGATTACTAGGCCCCAAACAGTCTACACTCAACGCGAAAACTATTTCCTTTTGGAATTCGAATTCCAACGCCCCGTTCTCAGACTCTGACTGGACCTGGACGTGGAATTCGATATTTAAGAATAAAATTAGCCCTGTATTGTCCCAAACAAAGTTCTGGCTCCTTCACAGAGTATTCTGGACGCCCTCCCGCCTACACAAACATAAACTCCGAGAGGGCGATATCTGTTGGAACTGTAAGAATGCAGTAGGTGACCTGGAGCATTTGCTACTGCTTTGCCCCTGTGTAACTTCCTACTGGGATAGGGTCTTCAAATTCATATCTAATCTCTTTCCCTTTGACGCTTGTAATGACCTCTCATCACTTCTGTTCGCTCCCACAATAACAGACTCCTTGAGTGAAAACGACAAAGCACTTCTTGACCTCCTTATAATAGCGGCTATCAAAATCATTCTTACTAACTGGAAAGACACTAGTAAAGCGTCCTTTAACTGTTGGCTAAACTGGATCACCAACCTTCGAGGGGCAGACAATATCGTGCTTCACAATTCTCCATGGAAAAACCCAGTTAGACATCTTTGGCTTTCTCTTGACATCTTCTTTGAATCACATAAACCACCGTGATCCCCCGACAATTACTAAATAACCGCTCACAGCGCCTACCAATGGGTGTTAGATTGTTCTGCTTGTGCCAAACATTGTAACCCTAACATTGTAACCCTAATATTAACTCCTTCAAGACCCCTAACCAATACATGGGCCTAGTAGTACAAAAATGTACGCAATAGAATAAACAGAAATGCAAAACCGGCTTTGTGATATATATATCTGACCTAAGCGATACTCTTTTAATTTCAATTTTGGTTATCTTAAGTACTGGTTGCACTGTATTGTATAGTATTGTATTGAACAAAAGGTACCTATACTGTACGCTATTACCTTTTTGATTTGTACCCTCCTTTCTTTTGTGCACTATACTTATGCTTTTGTCACTGTACATCTTGAACAACTAATAAAAACTTATTGAATTCAAATGAGCCACGATTTCTACTGAGCTATTTATCAAGGTTATCACAGAGCACGCGCTGAGAACTGAGTAATTACATTAAAAAAAAGAAAAGTGCAACTTAAAAGCCTTCGAACGTTTCTACAACAAGCGGAGCCGATTCTCCAAAGTGGACCACTTAGTTGCGGTAAAAGGTAACAAATTGCTAGCAATTCAAACTATATTCCGATGCAGAAACGTTTAACTTTATTTGCATTCGTGGTTTGATTTTTTTTCCTTTCTGTCCACACATATATACTACATTCTGTACTTGTATTTGGAGAGATTCTGCAATGCACAAATGTAAAGTTTTGTCCTCTTTTTTTTTTTTCTTTCTATCCAGACAGATGCACAACATTCCCGATTTGCATTTGAGAGAGATCCTGCAAATAATCAGATGTAATATTTGATCTCATTTTTTTCTTCCTATCGAGATAGATGCAGTACATTGATTAATTATTAGTATGGCGAAAGATCCTGCAATGCACAGATGTAATATTTTGTCCCATCAAATAAGTGTTGTGTTTTGCTCTTTTTCACGAGTGTCTTGATTGAGAGTGCAGCGCTCACTGTTCACCTTCTCTCGTGGGCGCAGTTTTCCTATCAAGATGGCCACCTACGTGTGTCGGTTACCCTTATGAACTCCAAGAGTTCATTGAGCCTGCTGAATTTTCCTTTGTTTCTACCATTAAGTGCAGCCTTCTAAGCTATTGTATGTGGTATATTTCTTTATAGAAACTTGGAGCCAAGGCAATGAGCCATCTCCGTCTTGTCGATGCCAAGGTCGAGTTAGCCCCATTCGAGCCCATAATGCAGTATTGTATCGCTGTGGACTGAACCAGGGAGACGCCGCTGCTCCCATTCAAACCCAGCAGACTCTTGCATTACACTTACCGGCGGAAGGTGGGGTTTAGATTTCCTCAAGTGGCCTGTTAATGAAACCTCTTTTCACTTTGAGCTTTGGAATGCTTCAATACATGCTCCAGTTGATATCATGTTATTTTATTTATTGCTTTTAAATACCATTCACACTGGTTGAGAGTTAATTTAGAGTACTTTTATCAGTGAGCGAGAATGAGGGTGTTAAAGACAAACAGCAACAGATGGGGAGGCAGAGTTCAGTCTCTAACTAATTGAAAATATTCTAAAGTTTCAGACATTTCCAGTATTTCTCAAAGTCTGCGTAGGTCATAGGATCAGCGTCAGGTTGACCGGTAATTCAGCCTGGCTAATAGTGGGCCAGTCAGCTTTCAGGTTTTAGATTCCTAAGTGTTAACATAAAGGTAAGCTTGTCTCTAAAGCATCCTCTGCAGGGCACCTTCTGTTGTCCAGTTCTTCCCTTCGAGTCACCTTGTAAATAAACGCTGGCCAGGGCTTGACTGGGAACCAAAAGCAGCCTGGCAAAAATGTTCATACCAGCTCCTCTCCTGTCCTTCTCACTCATCTCTCTGTCTGTTGCCGCTCTCTCATGCCTCTCTGGCGCGCCTGCTGTAATTACCTGGAGAGATGAATTATCAAAATATTATGGAAAAAATATACATGAATATCATGTCAAAAGTATTGTGAACTCAAAAATATAATCGTACAGAATATAGAAGGGAAGAATATTGTTTTTTAGGTATATAATATAGTTTTTTAGGTCGAGCTTCGATCGACCTATTATATCTCTTCTGTGGGGTTTGGCAAACCCACCGATTGCCATTGGTTACTATGTGTGGCATTCAGAAATGCTGGCTTCTTATTGGTGCATTTATGTAAAAGTTCCTCCTTTGTGTGTTAAGCTCCCTTTCTGGAGTTCACAGTACAGCGTGTGATGGCCTCTCTTCCCTCCTCCCATCTGACTATTGCAGGTTAAGAGTTTTTTTGTTGTAGTTTTATATAGCGGGAACCGGACCCGAAGGTCACCAGTTACGTTATATAAGGGCACATTCATTATTTGGTAGGCACGGGGAGATTAAGTGATTTGCCTAGAATCACTGGACAATCACTTGTTTTATTGTGCTCGGTCCGACCGCAACTCTGCAGTGCAGCCCTGCTCGCACCCACGGTGGTTTCTCATGTTCGTGCCGTGCTAAAAACATTTCTGTGTTACAGATCAGCCCCGGATATTGCTTTTAATTGTTGCTGTGAGCACAGCTGTTTAAAGCCGTATTCGTGTTTACCCTCTTTAGTAATGGGTGCTTGGCATCGTCACTTCCCCCGTTCATCAAGTGAGACCAGACTTCCGGAATCACGCACCAGATGGGGCAGCTCGGGACAAGAGAGCAGGTGGAGTAAGCAAATTACCCTGTGCTGCTGGGATTAGAGACAGACAGCACAATCCCCCTTCCCATGAATATCACCCAGAGAGCACCACCATAACCTACGTCAGAGTCCGCGACACTACAGCATGTAGAGAATGTCAGAGCAACCTCGCTTTACACGCAATGTGGAAACTTTCTCAATGGGCAAGGAGAACATGCGATAAAGTTTTCAAGATACTAACATTTTCTACAGGAATAAAGAACGGTTGACCTTATTCAGGATCACAACATATTTACAAAACATCCCAAGAATAAGCGTGGGTGATTTTAAAATTCTTTATGCAGAGAATGATAACAGATTTTGTTTCATTGCATTCGCCACAAAGGAGGGCCTGCCGCGGCAAAGAGCTCCACACAAAGAGGCAAATTGCTGCCAGTTACAAAGAAAGCATTTGCCATATTGTGAAATACAGCTATGGCAATTAAAAAAATATTCAGATTTGTTGAGGCAGAATGGGAAGTATCATGGATAAATCGCTGACCTTTCCTACCTGGTCATGTTTTTTTGGTGCCTCTAAATTGGGTTTCTGCGGTATTATCTCATTCGTAGGTGAACAACACAATCTTAAAATATCTCTCACAAACAAAGATGTAAAGTGCCTGCACAAGGCAGAGTCAGCCTGGAGGTGTTCTCTCGCTGTGTCATTGTTGGAAAATTGGAAAGAGGTAGCCTGTATAATAATATCATGTTTACACTGGAGAACAATGCAACTAGCTCTGCAGAAATACACGTGTCAGAATACATTTTTTATAGGTCTATCATAAATACATATGTTGCACAAATATATAATTTGTGCATTTATCTGCAATGAACTGGCATTAATAGAGTTTTATATAGCGGGAACGGATCCGAAGGTCACCAGTTACGTTATATAAGGGCACATTCATTATTTGGTAGGCACGGGGAGATTGAGTGATTTGCCCACAATCACTGGACAATCACTTGTTTTATGGTGCTCCGTCCGACCGCAGCTCTGCAGTGCAGTGCTGCTCGCACCCACGGCTGGTTTCTTATGTTCGTGCAACCTGCTGCTGGCTTTCTTGGTCGTCAGCAATTCAAATGTAAGTTCTCAACGTGTTTTTTACATACAGTAGATTTTAGCTAATGAAACAAATGCACAGACGTGGGAAGAAATGAAAGGAACTTTGTGGATATTTCTTATCACCCTCCCTGCAGCTGGAAGAAAATGATGTAGCAGTGATGGCGCACATGTACAGATGTGGGAGGAACTAAAATGAACTATGTTGATTTTTCTGTCACTCTGTGTAACTAAAAAAAAAAGAAGGAGCCTTTTGTTCATAAACCGTAAGAGTGAAGCCAAAAAGAAGTTACACGAAAACTCGCTGCGAAATAGTTCTCTCTTCCAACTACATACAATTTACCGGCAATCTAGAGTTTCCACCTTCTTGAATCGTGGAAACTCTTCTATTTTAGTTTTCTTCAACCATGTGCTCACTGCACTGTGGGCCTTGTAGTTTGGCCTTTTAACAGTTACATCATGGGCTCAAGAAGAAATTTGTCTTTCTTAAGTTTCTTAGCACCCAGGATAATATGCTACATAGCTAAAACCTATAAGGTCCTAAAGGCGAGACCGATTGCATTGCAAATGCTTGTTTTACATATAGTTGTACCGAATATTGTTTACTTCAACATAGTTGTATTATATATTTTTACTATTAATTTAATATATGTTAGTTATTTTAATATGTTTAGGTATTAGTGTTCTGATAATAATTGTTTTTATATGCCAGTATAGTGATGGAGCAGGGTTTTGAGAAAATAAAACCTGCTCGAATTAACTCCCCAGTAACATTTACTAATAGTGTGCTGTGATAAAAGTGTGCACCAACACGATTAACATTGGGAAATGCTTTGCGCATGCATGCACTAAGGCTAAAACTAATGCATGAAAGACAAGGCCGCATTTTTATTTTGCTTCAAAGTTAATAAAATAATGCTGCTTTTGCACATTAATGCTCTTGTTAGGAAAAAATAACATTGGGTTAGTGCAATGGTGGGAGGCAAACAGTGAGAAGTATATTTTCGTGGAAAATAATGTCTGTGTTCTCATTCATTTTAGAAGAAAGTACGGGCCTATATTTCTGCATGAATGTTAAGAGTTAAATGAACAAATATGAAATAAAATGCTGAAAATCGAGCTCTGACAGAGAGAGGAGAGAAGCGGCGGAGGCTAATGTTGTTAACATTCAAAAGAACGTTGCGTGTCTGCCAAGTAACAGAAAGACGGCCATGGGAATGAAAGGAAGTGTACAAACTTCTTCCGTCGAAAGCGGCAGTGCTGAATAATAAAAATGTAAAACATTGTAACATATTGCCTTCTCGAGGAAATGTGTGGATAGTGTAATGGGAGAGTGTATTAAACAAAGAACACTAAGAAAACATGATCATGACTATGGTGGTGTGATAGAACACCCCCCGAATCAACCAATGAGAAAATGAGTTGTCGTAAATGTTTCAACTAAGGGTGGGTTGGACCTGTAGGTTTTAGGGTATAAAAACGCATGGAAAGGTCAGGGCACTAGAAGCCTGCACCAGTCAGTCTAGAGTGATGGCAGTTAGATTAAGGGCGTGGTGCAATGAGCCAGGGACGTGACCCTCCTGCGTCCCCAATAATGGAGAAAAACCCCAAAGATGCAAAAGACAAAAGATGGCTCTGCACTCAAATGCTACAGTAAGTTGCTAATTAATCTCTACAGTAAATTGCTAGTTAATTGAAATTTGTATCCAAAATTGAAATCCCAAGTTTTTACAAAATATAGTACTGAATAAAGATATCAACAATTCAATATGAATGACATTAACATTGCGTCTCCCAAATAAATCACGTTGTCAGTCAAAACACTGGAAAAGTGTTCTCCTTTTATTTTTTATTCTTTTATTCAGGTTTTCTTTCGTAAAAACACATCACAGAATTGATAGCCGACGCGGCGCGTTTCGTCCCACACGGGACTTCTTCAAGGCTTAGTGTGTTTGAGATAGGACACACAGGTGCTTTGTATCAAGCTTGCTGTAACAAGGAAATATTTTAGCCGGTAACCGGGATGTCTCTCCCAGTATTGTATTCCGATGTCCGGTTCGGTTTTCTTTTGAACCGGACATCGGAATACGCCTTGAAGAAGTCCCGTGTGGGACGAAACGCTCCGCATCGGCTATCAATTCTGTGATGTGTTTTTACGAAAGAAAACCTGAATAAAAGAATAGAGAATAAAAAGAGAACGCTTTTCCATTGTTTTGACTGACAAAGTGATTTATTTGGGAGACGCAATGTTAATGTCATTCATATTTAACTGTTGATATCTTTATTCAGTACTATATATTGTAAAAACTTGGGATTTCTATTTTGGGTACAAATTTCTATTAACTAGCAATTTACTGTAGAGGTTTTAGGGTATAATTGAGGTGCCCCAGAAGGGAGGGGAAGGAGGCCTTTCTCGAGAGTAGAGGGAGAGCGTCGCTGTCTGTCGGTTTGCTGATAGAGGCCTACCTGTTTCCTGTTTTCCTGTTCCCGTATCTAGTATCCTGATCTAAACTTCGTTCTCTGAATCTGTCTCAGGGGACCCCTTACTATCTCCGTGGCCAGGGGGTGGTATTTCCTCTAATTCCTTAGGTTAGTATTAGCTAAATGAATGGTACTTTGCATAATAATTTTGCAAATGTATTTGTCTCTGAAACATTTGTCTCTTTGCCTATCCACTCCTTCCTGTGCATTTATTCATTTTTGATATGAGTTTGATTACGTTTGCATTGATATATGTTCTCTCTCTGTGATTAATGCATTGTTTGCCTTGAGATCCTGTACATATTTGAGCTCTTATTTTTACATTATTTGATGATAAACATTATAAACTTTACACTGAGTTTGTGGTTATTTAGTGAGATAGTCTGTTAGATAAGATAGTAATATTATTACCATCAACTTCTCAACGTTAGGTCCATCGACCAGAGGAAAGAAGTTGACATGCAGGCCTCGGTTAGTTATTTAGAGTGTTAGATACGAGCCTGTACAATGGACAGCTAAATTTTCGTTTAGTGTTCATTTAGTCTTGATAACTGAACATATATAGCGTCATACAGTGCGTTATGTGGGGTAAGTGTGTATGGGCCCGTGTTGTGTCATGTTATCGATCCCTGTTTGGCGCTGGATCAGTTTTTGGTAACAGAGGATGGTTAATTATTGATTAGTTTGGTAATAATTATCGATTATTGATTATTTGCTTCCCTAACATGAAAAGTTAGTGTTTTGTTTTATGTTGTCTGGAAATGCGGGTACGGAGTTACCTGAGATCCCGGGATAGTAATGTTTTAGCCTGAAGTAGGCAGAAGTATAGTGTGTATAATGTATCACACTGGAGAAGTACTTTGTCTGTTGTCATAATACTGAACAGCGAAAGGCTGTAGGTGTTATATTAGGGACTATTCGTGTGGGAGTAGATTTTTGTGTGTTATAGTGAAGGGTCCACTTCCGAAACTCTGGCCTTACATCCCCAAAGGAGTACCAAGACCTCTTTCTACGTGAAAGTCCTCTTCCGAAACTTTGGCTAGTATCCCTAGAGGAATACCAAGTCCTCCTGTAGCTTGTTTGGGTGTAGAATAGCGCTGGTCGTTGTTTTACTTGAAGTGAAAGAATCTCGTTTTGAAGTGAAAGACTATCTCTTTATTTAGTGGAACAGACAAGGTAGCATTGTTTTATGTTGTTATTAACAAGATTTTTGTTAAGAAAAACCTAGAAAATACATTGCCGTATTATTTTGTAAAGGGAGGGTCAGTAGCAGGAGTAATACTGACGTCAGAAAAAGCCGCGCTGGCATTGGTCAGAAAGCGGGAGAGTAGAGAGCAGTGATTGGTTGACTGTTGTGAGCTGTTTTCATATTGGTCGAGATATTGCTTACGTAGTGGGGCTCTGATTGGTGGGTTGGTGTGAGTCGCGCTGGTATTGGACGATCGTTAACCAATAGAAATTGCAGAAGTACGAAGAGTTTGTTGTTGGTTTATTGAATTGTATTTAGCGTAGAGAGTAAGAAAAATTAAATTGATTAATAAGATAAGGGGTTTCTTTAAAAAAGACAAACCAATAGTGACTAGAGAGGGGATTCCTATTCCACCTCCAGGAACGCCTGCTTCTTTTATGATGTTAGAATGTGGTTACCATACATGTACTTGGTTGGAAAATTGGGAAAAATATACAGAAAATGATGGCGTTTTAGCTTTTCCAGAGCATGGTACATTCAATGTAAGGATTCTACAGAATCTGAGAGATCGAATGAATTCTTTAGAACAAAAACCTAGACCTACTCAGTATGAAGCGCTTGAGGAATGGGAATATGAGGCGTTTGAGCGAGAGAAGTATAGGGGCGGAAGAAGATACAGAAATATAATGTCTAGATACCCTTTTGAAAGTCGGGTAGAAAGAATGAAAAGATGGAGAAGAGCTGTAGTAACGGAGGGTTTATATCCAGTTTTAGTTGCTGAGGAATCAGCTGGAGGCAAATGTAAAGAGAAAAAAGAAAAATGTAGAGACATCGGTATCAAATTTTGACCCGAATGATTCTGATGATGAATTGTTAGATGATATTTTAACGAAAAGACCTCCACCTTATCAAGAAAGTCCAAAGGAGACAGTTCTGAATGCACCATTAATGGGAACACCGCTGATTCTGCAGGTTCCACAAGTTCAGATTGTTACTAGAGTAGTACAGGAGAGTGAAATGGACATGTTAAATAGGGCGAGAGAGGAGTTGACTCAGAAAATTAATCAGTTGAATCTGAACGCGGAAGCATTAACGGTGCCAGTAACGATTGGTCCCATAGTTCCATTGTATGGAGATAAACAGAATATATCGAAAGTACATACATTGACAGTTCCAATGAATAGTGTTAGGAATGAGGTAGTAACAGTAGCTAATCAGGATGAACAAGTTGAGACAAATACTTTATTGATTGATCTTCCGGTTTGTGAGTTGATAACTGAAACTCCAAAGAGAAGTACGCAAATAGAGCCAAGGAAAATAGTGCAGAATGTTACTCCAGCGTCAGGGAGTTCAATGGGTCCTTCGCCAGAGGAGTTAGATGACTGGATAAGGGGAATGGAAAAACGAAAACCTCAATCACAAAATATAGATGTGAGCAAATTGAGAGTGGATTTGGAGGAAATGATTATTGGTACAATAAGTCCAGATAGATTGAGTACTTACAGAGATGAGGAGTTGTTATTCCTGTGTAAAAATATTACTTGGAGAGCAAGAAATTTTCATGAGAAATTGACAGAGGCTGCTTGTGAATATGGAATAGATATAGAGAAATCAAAGGTGTTACAGAAAACGTATAGATTGGACTTTACCGAAAAGGATTTAGAGAGTGTGAATGCGTCTGGTAAAAGGTTTCAAATAAAAGAATTAATGAACATCTTAGAGAAATGGGGAGATGTAGAACATTGGAAAGGTAGATGGGCGAAAAAGAAAGATGAAATAAACACTGATAAAAGTGCGTCTTTGTTTCCGTTGAGGGAGACAGGACAAGCTGAAAGGGTGTGCCCGATGAGAGAAGTTCCAGGTGCTGGATATGTTCATGTTCCTTGGAATAGACAGGATATATTGTCTTTTACTAATTACTTTCCTAGACTAAGGGAAAAACCAGTTGCGTGGTACAAACAGGTAGAGAGGTTTGTGAAAGTTTCAAAGGTTTTGTTGAAGGATTTAGATGGTTTGTTTGAGATTGTAGTTCCAGCTGATTTGTGGACTGAATGTAAAATTACTGTTGATTGGCCTAAAGAAGAATACCCAAGAGATCCAAAAACAGGAGCACCTTCAGGTGAGGTGATGAGAAAGTACAATCAGGTAATAACTTACTTGAAGAGTAAAATTTCTTCAAAGGAAACGGATTGGGTTAAAATAGATAGGACGACACAAGAACCAAAAGAGTCAGAACATGCATACTATGAAAGGTTGTTACAGGTGTTCAAACAGTATAGTGGATTTGAGAATATTGGTGATAAAGATATGGGACATTTTGTATATCGTTTTGTGTTCGGTTTGAAACCAGAGATTAGTAACATGATTCAGCAACATTTGATTTGTTGGCAGAGCAAGAAGATTGATGAGATTCTGAGGTATGCTAAATATTGTAGTGATGATATTGAGTCGAGACATAAAAAGTTAAAGGAGAAAATGATGTGGGCACAAGTGAAGGTAGCAGAACAGCAGGAAGCAAACAATGGTTCTCAAACAGAATATCAGATGAAAGGTCAGAATCAGAATGGACAGGTATCTGGTGGTGGCAGAGGTAGAGGAAAAATGAATAAAGATGATTTGAAAAAGAAATATCCTTGTCATGCGTGCGGAAAATTTGGACATTGGAAGAACGAGTTTAGAGCTGTTCAGAAAAATAATGGGGTGAATCAAAATTTAAATCCACAGATGCAGAATGAGGTGGTTGTGAATCAACAACAGCAACAGCAGCAGCAGGTAGTTACTCTACAATTACAGGTGCCACAAGCTCCTATGCCAAATAATGTGAATGCTCAAGTGCAGAGGTACAGTGCGAACACTGGATTTCATGTAGGTGAACAAGTTGGTAAGAATCAAAATGTGCAAATGGTTTCGCAATATTTGTTGCGATGCAATGAGAGTGATTCAGATTCATCTCAATGACGGTGCCTGGGGGGGAGGAAGAGTGCGTGCTTGGCGCAACTCTAGAGGTAGATCAGTCGGGTCCATTTGTTGATGGAAAAGTGGAAGGTAATAATATTACATTCCTAGTGGATACTGGTGCTACCGGTTCTACTGTAAGAGCAGCAGAAATTCCTAACCTACCCCTCTCGGGAGAAACTATCCAAGTTGTAGGAGTGTCTAATAAGCATATTAAAACTCCAATCACAAAGCCAATAAAGGTTCATATTGGAAGATTCAGAGACATGCATCGGTTCGTGGTATGTGATACGAGTCCGGTACATCTTTTAGGAAGAGATTTGCTCTGTAAGATGAACTGTACCATCTATTGTACACCTGATGGTATTGCTTTCCAGACACCAGATGAGGATGTCGAGTTTAAGATGATGCTAGCGAAGCAAGGGACAGAAGTGAATGAGTTGTTTTCACTTCTTACTGAACAAGATTTGCCTGCAGAGCTGAGAGATTCAGTAAGGTCCGATGTATGGGACTTTACAGGAAAAGAAATTGGTTTGATGAAAGGTGTGGATCCTATTCAGGTTACAGTGAAACCTGCTGCAACATATCCAAATACACCTCAGTATAAGATGAGTCCTGAAATAATAGCAGGAGTTTCTCCAGTGATTGACCAAATGATTGAGCAGGGTATTCTAAGAGAAATACTAAGCAGTCCTTGTAATTCGCCTATAATGGGAATTAAAAAGCCAAGTGGAAAATATAGGATAGTACAAGATTTACAGAAGATTAATAAGATTGTGGTACCCTGTTGTCCAATAGTGCCAAATCCAGCAGTGATCCTTTATCAAATTCCTTGTGATGCAGAATGGTACACAGTAATTGATCTGTGTCAAGCATTTTTCTCAATTCCTTTACATCCGGATAGCCAGTATTTGTTTGCTTTTGGGTTCGGAGACCGTGTTTTGGCATGGTGCCGAGTTCCTCAAGGGTACACAGAGAGTCCTTCAATCTTTAATCAGATTTTGAAAAGGTGTTTGGAGACTTTGATCATGCCAGGAAAATCAGTTTTGGTTCAGTACATTGATGACCTACTGGTGGCATGAAAGACACGAGAGGCATGTGTGACAGATACAATTGCCTTACTGAACCATCTGGCAGAGGGTGGACATAAAGTATCACCAGAAAAATTACAATTTTGTAAGCAAGAAGTTCAATATTTGGGACACAAGATTGAGAAGGGGGTCAGAAAGGTGACACCAGAACGAATCAGTGTGATTCAACAAATGAGTCCTCCAAAGACTCCGAAAGAAATTTGAATGTTTTGGGGAATGGTTGGGTACTGCAGACAGTGGATCAGTGGTTTTTCATTGATTGCAAAACCTCTACAGAGGTTGACACACAAGGATGTGACTGATCCGATTGAGTTGGAGGAGGAAAGCATGAAAGCCTTTATTGAATTGCGAGACAGTTTGTGTCGAGCGCCTGCATTGGGAATGCCAGATTATACAAAGAATTTTGCGTTATACTGTTGTGAGAGAGATGGGTGGGCACTTTCAGTTTTAACCCAAGGACATGGAATGGCACGACGTCCAGTGGCATATTTTTCTGCTACTTTGGATTCAGTAGCTGCAGCGTTACCAGGATGTTTGAAAGCAGTTGCTGCAACTTGTGTGAGTCTGGAACAGAGTGAAGTGATTGTGATGGGACATCCAGTTAAAGTATATGTGCCACATTCTGTTGAGATCCTTTTAACAAGAACACAGACTCAGCATATGACCTATAGTCGGCTGACTAGGTATGAGAGAGTAATTTTGGGTGCTGAAAATGTGACAGTGGTGAGATGCACGACCCTAAATCCAGCAAACTTGTTGCCTAGTCCATTTTGTGAGGAAGTAAGAGGAAGCAGATCATGATTGTTTGGATGTGACAGAGTTGTGTACGAAACCAAGGCCGTACATCAAGGACTCGCCACTAGAAGAATCGGATGGCGTGATGTTTGTTGATGGATCGTGTCTGAGAAATGAAAGTGGTGTATTGAGTTCTGCCTATGCAGTATGTACGGTGGCTGCAGTTTTGGAAGCATCCTGTCTAATTGGGGTAAAATCTGCACCAATTGCTCAACTAATTGCTCTGATTAGAGCTTGCAAAATTGGCAAAAACTTGAGAGTAACCATATTTACGGACAGTCAATATGGTTTTGGGGTGGTTCATGATTTTGGGCAGCTATGGATGCAAAGGGGATTTCTGACTTCTTCAGGTTCTCCTATTAGAAATGGGAAAAATTTGAAAGATTTATTGGATGCCTTGCAATTGCCCAAAAGGATTGCAGTGGTCAAATGTTCTGCACATAAGTCAGGAAATGATTATGTAACGTACGGCAACAGATACGCTGATCAAGTAGTGCGTTCTGTGCACAAAATTCAATTGCCATCAACAGAGGGGTGGAAAAGAAAAATGCCAATTGCCACTTGATGTTTTCCTCTTTAGAAACTTGGGATGAAATTAGGCAGTTGCAGGATGAGGCAAGTGACGAAGAGAAAGAGCTCTGGTACAATCAGGTTGCACAAGGAGAGCAGAAGATGAGGTATGGGTGTACACAGACGAGAGGCCAGTCATGCCGGATTGTTTACTATCTCAAATGGCAAGGGTATATCATGGAATTGCACATGTGGGAAGAGATGCAATGCTCAGGCTCTTCAAGCAGTCATGGTATAACCCGAAATTCAGAGTCATTGCAGAGAGTCTATGCCAGAGGTGTGTCATCTGTCAGCAGCAAAATCCATGTAGAAAAACAGTTGTTAGTTGGGGACGAATTGGGAAAGCAGCAGGACCATTTACAAGACTCCAACTTGATTTTATCGAGTTACCCCCATGTAATGGACTAAAATATGTGTTGGTTGTTGTCTGTTTGTTTTCTCGTTGGGTAGAGGCTTATCCCACCAGAAGGAATGATAGCCTTACCGTAGCTAAACTGCTTCTGAGAGAATTGATCCCAAGGTACGGATTTCCAGTCACTTTAGAAACAGATAGGGGATCCCATTTCAATAATGACATAATTTGGATGATTTGTGCAGCATTAAAAATTGAGCAACAATAAACTTTCTTTTGAAACTTAAAAATTGAGCAACAGCTGCATTGTGCCTATCGACCAGAAGCTTCTGGAATAGTGGAACAAATAAATGGCACAATAAAATCTAGGTTGGGAAAAGTGTGTGCATCCACAACACTGAAATGGCCTGACGCTTTACCCCTGGTATTGATGAGTCTTAGGAGCATTCGTGATAAAAAGACTACATTGAGTCCTCACGAAGTCCTTATGGGAAGAGCAATGAGACAAGCGATTGTACCAGCAAACAAACTGATGAATATTTCTGATGATCTAGTGCTTGATTATTGCAAAGGATTGGCTGATCTGGTGCATTCTGTGTCTCATCAGGTTGGAGAAATTGCAACCACAACACAGCCGAATCAAGCACATGATCTGAATCCAGGAGAGTGGGTTCTTATCAAGAAACATGTGAGGAAGTCGTGTTTAGAACCCAGGTGGCATGGACCATATCAGATTATTCTGGTGACAACGACAGCAGTGAAGTGCGGTGGCTTGCCAAACTGGATACATGCAAGTTATACAAGAAGAGTCCCAAGTCCACCTGAAGAAGGTGAGCAGCAACTGGTCAAAGAAAAGAAAAAACCAGAAGCTAGAGGTTGTGAAGACAAAGAATCTAGAGTGACAGGTTCTGAAGAGACTGTCGATGATGAACAACCAAGCACAAGCCAAGTAAATTGGGCACCAGCTACTGGGTCTCGTAAGACTGCTGTTGAACATGGAAAAAGACAGGGTTTCTGAAAACAAAGAACAAGCACAACAAAGAGAAGGGTTGAATAAAGGAACTTGTGAACCTGAAAAGGAAGGTGAGGAAGAAGTTCAAGCTAAGAGAGCGAGAAAAGGAGATAGTTGGCCACGTGGAGTGAAAAGACTGAAATACACTCTTGAAAAGAGAAAGCCAGAACAAATAAATGAGGTCTCAAGTCAAACAAAACAAGAAGAATCAGATGAAGAATTAGTGCGAAAAACAAAAAGAGTAAGAATTCCAAGTAAAAGATATACAGCTCCAGAATGGACTTACGTGATACTAGAAGAAATTGAAAGCACTGATCAAATAAAGAGAGAAATTGGCAATAGCACTGAGAAAGTTGATGAAAGCAAACTGAAACCACCTTAAAGGAACTATGAAAGATTAAAGTGCAACAAAACCAGTCAAAATAAATTGAAAGATAAGAAGACCTGAAGAACTTGAGAAAGACTCTTAAAAAAAAGAGGGGGTAAAGAAGAAAGCCTAAGCCTTGAAGTGTTTGGATACACTAAAATTGGTGGATTTTTGAGTTTTTGAGTCCCTAGAAGTTATTAGAGTTTTCCTTAGATTTTTGATATTTTTTCTAGATTTTAATATTTTCTTTTATAGTATACAAAATGGCAGAAGCTACAGTGACTGAACATTCAAAATCTAGTCTAAAATGTAGATGTATTAAAGCTTGCTTATGTAGTGTCCTACTACTAATATTGATGTGGTCAATACTAACTGTCAATGTTCCTGTTTTAATGGTGACTAATAACAAAAATAATACTAACGATGTAATAAGTGAAAGAGTGAATGTTGTTACTAAAGAAACACCTAAAACTAACATTGATCAGGCTGATGATAGTATTTATCATCAGGATAAATCAATTAGTGATTTCTCGTTAAATGTTTTCACAAAATTACTGTATGAGTATGTTGAGACAATGGACGTGAAAGATTGTTACGTGTGCATGCAATTACCTTCGTCTGTCTCGAAGGGAGTTACTTATCATCACTTACCCTTAACATATTGTGTGTCAAGTAGCGTACTAACAAGCCTGTTCTATGTGACGGGGAAGTTGGAGTTTTATTATTCTAACATGGATTTAGTATTTTCAGAAATTCCTATTAGAAAAGATATGAATAAGGTGTATAGTGATAGATCAGCAGAATACATGGGAGAATTTTTCCATATTAATCAGACTTTTCAGAAATAATCTTACTTGTAGTTTGCAGACTGTAGAAAAAGATGTTATTAATATGGCAGAAGATAGAAGACAGGATTTCCATAGAAAAGCTGCTGAACAGAAGTCACATGTACCACCGTGGGCTTTTAGAGAGGGAAATTACAAAAAGGGCGAGACTTACGCTGCAATGTCTCTGGATTGGTATCACAAAGGGAGACTTTGCTTGCTTAGACTTAAAACTGACTATAATAATCATTTCATTGGTACTAGTGAATGTGAACATACTTTTCTAATTACTGGTGGATGGGGATTGAAAAGAGGAACTGATCCTGTTTTCCCAGGAGTTTATTATGTATGTGGTAAAAGTGCCTATTATAGGTTGCCTGCACATTGGTATGGCAGTTGTTATTTTGGGATTGTATTTCCCAAAGTGTTCCACGTAGATAGAAATAATAAAATCAATCAAATAAAGCATGGACTAAAACGCAAAACGAGAGCAAGTTTTTCAGAGATAGTAGGTGATATTTTTGGTGCACTGATACCTTCAGTTGGGGTCATTCTAAATTCGCATAAAATTAGAAAATTGTCTACAGTGGTTGATCGTTTATGAACAGATACCGCTAGTGGGTTTTTAATGATTGATACTGAAATGGTTGCAATTAGATCAATGGTTTTGCAAAATCGACTTGCCCTTGATATTTTATTGGCAAAAGAGGGTGGAGTCTGTGGCATGTTGAAAATTCAACCTGTTCCTATATCCCTGACAAAAGTAAGAATCTTGAGGGGTATATTAAGAATATTATGAAATTACATGAAGATTTGACCCAACTAGAGGTTGATGGTGTTTGGGAGAAACTTGGTAAGAGTTTTTCCTCTGTAGGTAAATGGTTTTCTGCATTTGGAAGTAGTTTATTAGGGAAAATCCTAATACCAACTATTTCAATAGCTGTAGTAATACTATAAAATGTAAGTCTGTTTTTATATAGCACAGCTACTCACCCTTACGGGTCTCAAGGCACTGGGGGCCGTAGTGGAAATTAAGTGAGCTATTGCCCAGAGTCACATGGTCCTGAGCTGAGCTGCCACCGGAGCCGGGGATCGAACCATGAACCCTGTGCTCCGAAGTCAGCTGCCCTGGCCACTGCACCACACCTCTCCACACTATCAATAATAATGACATATAAATGTTGTAAGTGTAGATGTGGAAAGAAGAAGATGATAGAGTCAGACAGCAAACGAAAAGCCAGAAAGAGAAAAAGAGAAGAGATAGAATTAGAAGATATGAGAGGAAAATATTATGAGACAATGAAAGATTTAGATGAGAGAATGATGAAAAGAGAAAAGAGTACAGACCTTTAAATAAAAAAATAAAAATAAAGGTGGCAATTGGTGTGATGGGTATTTTGTGATGGCTCAAAAATGCCATCAAAGGGGTGAATTGATGGAGCAGGGTTTTGAGAAAATAAAACCTGCTCGAAATATCTCCCCAGTAACATTTAGTAATAGTGTGCTGTGATAAAAGTGTGCACCAACACGATTAACATTGGGAAATGCTTTGCGCATGCGTGCACTAAGGCTAAAACTAATGCATGAAAGAAAAGGCGGCATTTTTATTTTGCTTCTAAAGTTAATAAAATAATGCTGCTTTTGCACATTAATGCTCTTGTTAGGAAAAAATAACATTGGGTTAGTGCAATGGTGGGAGGTAAACAATGAGAAGTATATTTTCGTGGAAAATAATGTCTGTGTTCTCATTCATTTTTTTTTGGAAACAAATTTTATTAGGTTTTTATTTTAAACTAGTACAGTGCTTCAGTACATTTTGTGTCACAAGTAGGAGCAGCGATCGGATAGTCGTTTCCCAAATTGGGATGAGTTAACATTCAGTAACTTTGCATGTTTGACTTGTCTCGTTAACAATCTAGCAATTTGAGACTGCAACTTCTACAACAATTTGTTCTCTATCTGGGTCAGTATAACAGTAACTGAATCCAATGCACCGCAGCCTGCTACTAACCTAAACCCCTTTTGTCTCCCTCCCCTCCCTCTAGTCCTGTAGTTACACATACTTGTAATGTTGTAATCACAGCTCAAACCAACAACATACTACACTATATCAGCGGTTGAGGAGTATTAACTTTACGTGTTGAATCAGACTCTCCATACATGTACATTTCGTTCGAGTTAAAACTTTGTCGTTATTGCGATTGTGGGTTAATATGATTAACATTCGGGTCCAAGTCAAAATTTTTAAGGGCTTCCAGTATAATGTCCCATTCCATGGCTATTGGGATTTTGCGCATACCTTTAGCTTCCTCCCTTCTTATTGCAGCGCTTTCGGCGCTGCCCCAACAAATTAACTCACTATGCCAATTATATTCCGTGGGCGGCTTCTTTGATTTCCAGTGCATAGTGGAAACGTGGAGAAGTGTGGCTCAATGGTTAGAGCGGCAGACCCTGATGCAGAGATCTGGCCTGGGACCAGGGTTCAATTCCTGCCTCGGCGGGTCTTGGGCTCAATTTCCTCGGACCTGATAATTCTCGCCTCTGTGCCTATTCTAATCATGGGTCCCACTCTGCAACTCTGGGCAATAGCTTGCTTAATCTCCACAACGGCCCCAACAGCGCTGGGATGCCTGGCTTCACCATGGGGGTGCCCAGGAGTGGACATTTCACAGGGAAAAGCCAGGAAGGGTTCCACAGCGGTATGCGTACAGCGCCAGGACACCTCTTTGGGGGTATAAGTGCGCTTTACAAGTACAAATTTCATTTCATAGTGATGACTCGTTTTGCTAAAATTAGGGCCAGATACGTAAATCTGTATTGTACTTTGTGTTTGGACGAACTCTTGTGTAGTCCCAGAATACAATCCTCTATGGTGTTTCCTACTTCTCTTTGTGTGGCAGCCCGTGTATGCCATCTGATAGAGTCCCAGAACCCTCTTAGGTGGGGGCATGCCCATATCATGTGTAATAAGTCAGCTCCTTCCAATTGGCATCTGGGGCAATGATGTTGTGTCCGTGGGAACATGTGGTCTAATCGTTTAGGGGTGAGATAGGCTCTGTGGAGTAGCATGGTCTGTATAAATTTAAATTTCGCATTTCTGGATACCTTTCTAGGGTGTTCTATAATTTTCGCCCATTCTTTATCCTCTAGGTCCCGCCCTATGTCGCCTTCCCAAGTGTTACGCAACGTAGTAAGGTCAATCGCAGCGTGTGCATGTATTCCTACATAAAGCCACTTGATGAGGTGTCTGCCTCTGCCCATGTAGTATAGGGCTTTAACTAATTCATGTGTGGGGGGGTTCCTGTCGCTACGGAGCCCATTGCGCTTTAATATATTGCAACAGTGCAGCGTGTAGTAGATATAAGTGGTCAGGTGCCCCTGTTTCTCTCACCAAATTGTCGTGGTCCATGAGTATCTCATTATTAAATAATAAATAAATCAGTCACCATGCTGATCCCCTCTTCGAGCCAGGGTGCAATACTGCGCTTTGTTATTCTTCCAACCGTCAGTGGTATCCCCAATAATGGAATGTTTCCAGCATATGGAGGGTGCAGGGGCGTGTAGTGCAACGTCGCTCTCCAGCAATGCAGTGCTGTGCGTAGGAAGGGTGGTAGGCTTTGGGGAGTTTTGCAACAGGGGAGTAGCAGAGTATGTAGGGCACCCCGATCTATGTCTTGTGTGGTGTATCCTATTTTGTGTAAGTTACGGCCAGCTGTCCAATATGAAAGCCATTGTAGCTGGCATGCATAACAATATGCTTTAAAGTCAGCGACACCCAGGCCTCCTCTGTCTGTTCCGAGTTGTAGCTTTTTAAGGCTTATTCTGCGTCTGCTAGCCCCCCATATAAGATCTATAAGCATGGTGTTCTATAATTTAAAGGTGTTATGTGGTATTAGAATAGGTAGATTGGTGAAATAATATATCAGTCGTGGAAGGACCACCAGTTTGGATATGGCCGCTCTGCCAGAAACCGAAAGTGGTAACGTATTCCAGAAGGCAATACTAGAGCGTATGGATCTGATCGCTGTATTGAGGTTACCCTCTAACATGTCTGTATGCGTCCGATATACTTGGATCCCCAAGTACTTGAACGTGTGTTGCGCTACTGGGAGTGTATCTGATCCAAATGTGATTTCTATAGGGTGTACAGTCTCTTGAAAGAAGAAGGCGTGTGACTTCATTGTGTTGATAGCCAAGCCCGAAATCTGTTCAAATTTCCGAAAAGTATCAGGGATAGGATCCAGGGTAGCGCGGAGGTCCCATATGTAGAGAATGATATCGTCTGCATAAGCGGAGAATAGGTGCGTTGTGGCCCCGATCTTTATGCCCAGATGATGTGCTTCAGTACGTAATTTAAGTGCTAAGGGCTCTAACGCCAGTATAAATAATAGTGGTGACAGCGGGCATCCCTGTCTTGTACCCCTGTGTATCGAGTACTCAGCCGAAATATGCCCCCCTGTAGGGGCTCGGGCAGTAGGGGCGTTGTATAGTAAACTGAGCCATTTAAGATACTCTACGGGTAAACCAAATTTCCCCAGTGCCTTGAACATATAATCCCAGTTGATCATGTCAAACGCTTGTCGCGAATCCAGTGATATACACTCTGCATGATCATGGTGTTCTGGGGCAGTCGACATTAAGTGATGTAGTCGTCTGGTATTCAATGATGTGCTGCGGGCTGGAAGAAAACCATTTTGGTCTGTATGTATAAGTTTATTTAAAGTTGGTAGGAGTCTGTTTGCTAGTACCTTACTGAGTATTTTATACTCCGTCGCCAGTAAAGACAATGGGCGGTAACTCGACATATCTGTGGGATCTCTACCTGGTTTTGGGAGTGATACCACCAGTGCCTGTGCTGTAGAAAGGGGTAATCTGCCCAATTCCAGCGCTTTATTGTATAGTGTTTCCAGTTGAGGGGCAAGGGAGTCCGCGTATATGGCATAAAATTCGGCCGGTAGCCCGTCTAGTCCAGGGGTTTTATTGCGCGGGAGTCCTTTTATTGCAATTTTGATTTCAGCCTTAGTAATAGGGCCTATTAGTTCTTTCTGGGCTGTTGCTGTCAGTCGTGGGTATGGCAGGGCAGCCAGGAATTCATCTATGTGAATACTCTCTATTCTATCAGTTTCACTATATAATGAGGCGTAATATTGACTAAAGGCAACATTAATGTCGTGTTGAGTATGGGCTGTATCGCCCGAGGGGGTAGTAACTTCATTAATTATAATAGTGGGGGGGTCGTCCCATAACAGTTTGGCCAGTAGAGTCCCGGATTTGTCCGCTTCTGCATGACGCATCTGCGTGTATCTTTGATAGTCTATGACATGAAGGGTCTCTAATATTTCTGCGTGTTGGATTCACGTTTCTTGTAGTGAGGCTTGTTTGCCGGTGTCATGCGTGGCCTCCTGTTCCAGCTTATTCCTTTTATTTTCTGTGTCTATGAGGTTTCTGTGTACCTCCTGCCTGGCACCCACTATCGCACTAATTGCCTTGCCCCGTATGACTGCCTTGAAGGCATCCCATTCTATCAATATGGTGGATGCAGGGTTGCTGTTCTCTGTGAAGTATTGAGTGATTGTGTCAGCTATGGTGGTGCGGAACACTGCATCCTCTAGTGTTTGCAGCCACATTCTCCAGGTGGGTACCGGGGTGGAGACTCTACCCCAATTAATAGCTATTTCCAATGGGTTGTGGTCTGAAAAGGTCTTAGCAAAATAAGTGGCATGTGTCACCTGCATTGCTATTGTTTTCGAGCAGTAGATTCTATCTATTCTTGTGTGCAATAGATGGACCGGGGAATAGTAGGAATATTCTCTATGCGTTGGGTAGCGCATTCTCCATATATCGCACAGGGCCCAACCATCTGTCCACCCACATAGAGCCTTCGTCTGTTTAATCACTCCTGTACCGTGTAGTGGGGGTGGGAGCGATCCAGTGTGACGTCCATTACTGTGTTACAGTCGCCACCTATGATCCATGGGTGCATTTCCCACCCTACCAATGCTAAATTAAGGTTGGACAAGAATTTGTCTTGGTCGAAGTTTGGGCATAGATATTACCAAGGACCACCTGTTGACCATCTAGCGTCCCCCGTATAAGAATGTATCGACCCTGTTTGTCCACTCTTTGTTCCAATGGCGTGAAGGGTACCCCATGTCTGATCCACACTGTGACACCCCTTGCGAAGCCAGAGTAATTGGTGGAGAAGATCTGACCTCTCCATTTCTTGCGGAGCTTCACCGCTTCCTGTTCTACTATGTGAGATTCCTGCAGATATACTATCTGCGCCTTGCTTCTTAGTAACTGTGCATGTACCCTGTGTCACTTTTGTACGGATCCTAGACCTTGGACGGTCCACGTTAGTATGTTATATGTGTTAGGTGTATGCATTGCAATGTAAGAATAGGCCACTGCTCTGCCTGTGGTGAGTAAGAGCCACTGATTCCCTCTATTTTAGCAAATATTCCAGGACTCCCAATACTAGGCCCGGGTGGGGAACTACTCCGGGCCATACAACTGAACATAACCTGTAAAACTGTGGTATGTACATAAAGTGCGTTCGCAAATAGGGGGTCATCGCCAACGCCGTTCATTGTGACACTACTGCATGCATTTGAGCTATGACGGAGCCCGGGACTAAGAGATAATACAGAGGTACGCCGTTTATAATCACTTAAACATAAAAGGATGTCATCTACTTGGAATTCATGCATCGGAGCCAGCAGTGTTCCTTGTTTCTCAACCGAACAAACCATCCGCCGTCTGTGGCGTCACAGTAGGGAAGAGTGCCATGCTGCCCTCAGAGTCCGATCTGTTCATGTTTTCATCTGAAGAGGCTGTGTCCTCAGCATGTGCACCGTCTCTAAAGGTGGAGGCCGTCACAAGTGCCTGTTTTCTGCCCTGTGGCATCTGCTGTTATGTTGGGTTTGTCAACTGTGTTTTCCTGGTTGCCTGCTTGCCACGGCGGTAGCCTACATCTCCAACACGTCTGGAGCTACTGGGTGAGCTTTGGGAGGCGGCTCCCGTTAGTGCAGATGGCTCCATCACTTCTAACCACTCTTCTACATCTTCTGGGCTCTCAAAGAAATGTGTCTTCTGCTCGTGTATAATTCTCAATCGTGCCGGGAACAGCAGTGCATACCTCAGCTTCAGGCCTTGCAATTTCTTCTTGACTGCCATGAAAGAAGATCGTTGTCTTTGCACCAGAAGCGTATAGTCCGTGTATAACGAGATTCGACAATTCTCAAATCTAATCTAGGAAAGTTCTCTGGCCTTCTGAAGTAGCATGTCCCGATCTCTATAATTCAGCAACCTGACTATGAGAGGCCAAGGAGGGGCGCCTGGTTTTGACCTGCCAGTAGTTATCCTGTGCGCTCTTTCCACGCAGAATTGGTCTGAGAGTCCCTCAGAGGTGACGTTGTCTTTAAACCATTGTTCCATGTATCGGGTTGCATCAGGTCCCTCACTTCTTTCTGGCAGCCCGATGACGCGAATATTATTGCGCCTCACTCTCCCTTCTGCATCTTCAACCCGATCTATAAGGCTGGTGACTTGGTTCTGTAATTGTTGAATCTGTGCTTATGTTGTTGGGTCATCTCCTCCAGCGTAAGGGCATTAGTTTTCACCTTGTCTGCCAGCTTGGTATGGTCTGCCTTAAGCAATGTGAGTCCGGTCATGAGGGCACCAATTTGTTGTTCGATTGCCTTCCTGGATTCCCGTACTTCCTGTAGGATTAAGTCCAGTTTATCCACTGAACTTTCCTCATTAGTAGGCGGTATGCAACTGAGCAGCAGTGAAGTCATGGCATGCTCCGTGTCTTCCAGGGTTTGGTCGGTGTTGGAGGCAGCTTCTTGCTGCTTCCCTTTTGGACGCCCAATAGCTATGTTTGGTGAGGTATGCACGAATCTTATTGCTGCACTGTTAGTCGTTAGTAGGGTGCGCCCGCTGGTATCACCTTGAATCCAGGTAATGATCTAGCGCGTTATGAGTGTGCATCACGTATCGATAGGATGGGGCCACCACTCATCCGTGTACTTGTCTACAGTTTTCTACCCCCTCTGGGCAACGGCCCGATATGGAGGCTCACGTCCATCCTCAAACGCCTCACCCTGTCGGTCCACCTTCCATCCAAGGTGCTGCCGTGTGCGTTGCTAATCTATTGATCCGAGCATTTCTGTTTGGTGTTTGCACCGCAGAGCACTCCCAAATGGGCGGCGGTGTGTGCTTCACTTTGGGGCAGCAATCACAGGAGTGCGAGTGCGCTTAGGGCTTGGGGTGGGGATTGTTCACCTAGGCACTACCTTTGTCGTTGGTATCTGGGAGAGAGCCCTTCCTGTAAATATGTTGGCCTCAGATGTGCTTGCCGGCGCGCTGCAGTCGGGTGGTTGTCTATCCGCGCTATGTTTTGTGCGTGCGCCACCGGTTGCCTGTCTCCGCTCTCTCCCCGTGGATGGACCCTGACCGTGGCAGTCAGCCGGGTATCCCAAATCTTGGTTTGCCGCTCTCCTCCCCCGCGTTACCAGCAGAGACACGTAATGGTATGTGTCTTGGTCGCACTCACTCTCTCTACCTGCCGGGCTCTTTCCGGGCGAGTGAATTCAGCCTCCGCTCTATCTCCGATCTTCGGGGCTCCCACCGCTTTCAGCCAGTAACGGCGCCGCCCACGGAGGCCCTCCGCTGTATTGCACTGCCTGTTGCAGGCCGTGAGGCCCCACGGCCCCTCGTGTCTGTAGTGTACGGGCGCTCGCTGCAGGCAGCCGTAGACACTCACCGCCTTGCACCAGGGCCAATCCGTGAGCAGCACCACCACAGTTGTGTCGGGACCTGGTGCGGGGGAGCCGTTCCGACCGCCCCTCTGCTCTGAACTTTTAGTTGGAACTGCGTAGTGTTATGGTGGCGGGTCCCGCGGCCTCTTCCACTGTTCCGCTTTTTCTCTTTCATCAGGGCTGAGTCCTACGCATCACCACTTCACTCGATCGTAGCGGTTCCGGGATCAGCTTGTTGGCGTCGCTGTGCAACTTTGTTTTGGCTATCGCTTGGTCCCGATTTGTGCCTGCAGACGGGCTATTTATTCAGGATTGTGGAGCCCGGGTCCGGGGCTCTTCTAGAAGACGTCCGCCATGTTCGGCAGTTGGCCACGCCCCCGTGTTCTCATTCATTTTAGAAGAAAGTACGGGCCTATATTTCTGCATGAATGTTAAGAGTTAAATGAACAAATATGAAATAAAATGCTGAAAATCGAGCTCTGACAGAGAGAGGAGAGAAGTGGCGGAGGCTAATGTTGTTAACCTTCAAAAGAACGTTGCGTGTCTGCCAAGTAACAGAAAGACGGCCATGGGAATGAAAGGAAGTGTACAAACTTCTTCCGTCGAAAGCGGCAGTGCTGAATAATAAAAATGTAAAAAATTGTAACATGTTGCCTTCTCGAGGAAATGTGTGGATAGTGTAATGGGAGAGTGTATTAAACAAAGAACACTAAGAAACATGATCATGACTATGGTGGTGTGATACAACACCCCCCGAATCAACCAATGAGAAACTGAGTTCTCGTAAATGTTTCAACTACTGTGGGTTGGACCTGTAGGTTTTAGGGTATAATTGAGGTGCCCCAGAAGGGAGGGGAAGGAGGCCTTTCTCGAGAGTAGAGGGAGATCGACGCTGTCTGTCGGTTTGCTGATAGAGGCCTACCTGTTTCCTGTTTTCCTGTTCCTGTATCTAGTATCCTGATCTAATCTTCGTTCTCTGAATCTGTCCCAGGGGACCCCTTACTATCTCCGTGGCCAGGGGGTGGTATTTCCTCTAATTCCTTAGGTTAGTATTAGTAAATGAACGGTACTTTGCATAATAATTTTGCAAATGTATTTGTCTCTGAAACTTTTGTCTCTTCGCCTATCCACTCCTTCATGTGCATTTATTCATTTTTGATATGAGTTTGATTACGTTTGCATTGATATATGTTCTCTCTCTGTGATTAATGCATTGTTTGCCTTGAGATCCTGTACATATTTGAGCTCTTATTTTTACATTATTTGGTGATAAACATTATAAACTTTACACCGAGTTTGTGGTTATTTAGTGAGAGAGTCTGTTAGATAAGATAGTAATATTATTACCATCAACTTCTCAACTTTAGGTCCATCAACCAGAGGAAAGAAGTTGACATGCAGGCTCGGTTAGTTATTTAGAGTTTTAGATACGAGCCTGTATAATGGACAGCAAATTTTCGTTTAGTGTTCATTTAGTCTTGATAACTGAACATATACAGCGTCATACAGTGGGTTATGTGGGGTAAGTGTGTATGGGCCCGTGTTGTGTTGAGTTATCGATCCCTGTTTGGCACTGGATCAATAGTTTGTAATGTGTAATTGAACTTTTTCAGATTTAATTAGTAATTTTTAATTAATTAGTATGTTGTTGGGTTTGTAGGGGATTAGGATAAGAAATGATTTAAAATATAAATTATTTTCTATTTTAAAATGATGTTGTATTTAAACTGAATTGGCAATTAATTATGTAAATTATTTAATTGACTAATTGGTATTTTAACCACCAGAGAACGTAGATTACGTTCCGCAAAATTTTAGCACTATAGTACCACATTGGCCTATTATACCTCTCAATATCATGCTTGAAGTAGTGGAACTAGGAATTATGGGTAGTAAAAGTGGGAAAGCACCGGGGCCTTACGGTGTCCCCATAGATGTTTATAAAACGTTACCAGAACTATGGGGACCAATATTGACTAGAGTTTTTAATGCAGCAGTCACAGAGGGTGCCCCGTCTACATGGGGCCAATCAGTTATCATCCCGATATACAAAAAAGGAAATAAATCTGAAGCAAAGAACTACCGCCCTATCTCCCTTTTGGATTCATCATGAAGGTGATGAGTAGGGTTCTACTAGCGAGACTGGATGAATGGGCGAAGGAGAACGAGATTTTATCCCAAGCACAATATGGTTTTAGGAAGGGGTTAGGCACGATTGAGCAGTGTATTAATCTGGATCTTTTAATTGGTAAATATACACGCGTTAAAAATGGGAGTCTTTTTTTATGCTTTGCTGACCTCAGTAGTGCTTTTGATTTGGTTGATCACGCTCTCCTTTGGCCAGTTTTACTCAATTTAGGCGCCCGAAACCTATCATATATTTTCTTGCTAGGTTATATGAAAATCTATCAACAAGAGTTCGGTATGATCAGCGGGGTGAATGCACACCCAATTTTAAGGTTAAACGTGGCATTCGCCAGGGCTGCGTTTTAACCCCTTTACTTTTTACCTTATTTATTAACGAGGCCGATGCCATTCTTAAACTGGTGCCGGCAGATGCCCCCCCAAGCCGCTAGACAGAATATACCCGTTCTATTATACGCAGATGATGCTGTACTTTTATCTAGAACTCAGGTCGGTCTACAGCGTCTAATGGACGGGTTTACAGATTTTATTAAGGCAAGGAAACTGTTAATTAATAAGGCAAAAACATATATTATGGTCTGTGGGGCAAAACCGAGGAAACCGAAAGCCTTTTTTATAGACGGTGCGAAAGTTGAAACTGAAATTTTTGCTACCTGGGCATAACATTTAATGGTAACGGCCATTGGACACCTGAACTATCCAACGTCAGAGCCAAAATGACAAAAAGTGTGCATGGGGTATTTCGGTTTGCAACAAAATTGGGCGATCGTAGAATTAAAGACATGACAGCTATCTATAAAGCAGGTGTACTCCTATTGCACTATATGGTGCTGGGGTATGGGGATACAATTGTAGCCAGGAGTTACAAATAGAGGAAAATTCCTTTTTAAAGAAACTATTATGTCTTCCCTTATCTGCTTCTACAGAATTAACCCACTGTGAAGTTGGCCTTAGATATCTGTCAGACCTGATTGCCCTAAGACCCTTATTGCTATGGAAATCAATTTGGACCAAAGAGGAGACTAAATTTACTCAATTAATAATACAGGATTGTCTGAAGTTGGATAACTACTCAGCGATACCGTGGTTAAAATATATTGTTGATTTTTATAGAGATCATTTTATGTTCACGATTCGGGAAAATCCTGCTGAAGTGGTAGCCCTGACAAAATCTGAGATTAAGAACACATTTCTGGCCTATAAAAGTGAGTGTAGGATGAGAGTGGTTGGGTTGCAACCTACATATTTGCTTTATCAATCAATTATAGACACAGAGGGCTTCCAAGGTTATCTATCAACTGTTACCAGACAATCACATCGCTATGTATTAACAAGGATGAGACTGGGTATAGTCCACCACTTGGTAGCATTCCCTAAAATAAAAATGCATTCTACCTCAGTATGTCCTTGTGACGAGCATTCAAAACAGAGCACTATGCACTTTTTACTATTATGCGGTCTATATTTGAATTACAGAGTTATCTATCTTAAACCCTTGTTTAAGAAACATAATGTAAAAACTACCAAGGCAGATATGGAACTATTGTTTACACTTAGAGACCCCGAAATATGTTTTTTGCTGCCACGTTTATTTTAAAATCGATACAGGAGAGGAAAAGTATCATTTATATCTAACTGATTTTAATGATTTTATGTGATATTAATGATGATTGTATTTGTATATAATGAATTTATTTACTGTTAATGTATTAATGCTGCTTTTCTGGTTGTCTTTCAAACCGAATAAAGCTTGTTGAACTGAACTGAATTGGCAATTAATTATGTAAATTATTTAATTGACTAATTGGTATTTTATTTATTTAAGTATGTTTGTAATTTTTATTGTCTAATTTACATTATTTATTATTTAAGTAGTAATGTTTAATGTATTAATGTGTTGTTGGGTTTGTAGGGGAGTAGGGTGGGAAGCTATTTATAATATTAATTATTGTTTTTATTGTTAAATCATTTTTTAAACTAAATAATTAATTGATTCATTGTTATTTTAATTAGTTTAGCATAGTTTTCAAATTTATGTTCAACTGTATTTTTATTTTTATTATAAATCATATATCATCGCCTACAACCACCTGGTTGGCGAGGATCACATGGAGAAAAGAAAACCTTTGCAGTTTGCAATTTTTAATATGTAATGTGTAATTTAAATTCTTTTAATTAAATGAGTAATTTTTAATTTAGTAGCGGGCTGCTTGGTTTATAGAGGATTAGGGTGTGAAGACATTGAAAATATAAATTATTGTTTTTGACTACATTTTTATGTTAATTAAAATATTAATTGGTAACTAATTATGCATGCTATTTAATTGATTAATTGGTATGCTAGTTATAATTATTTGGTATTTTTAAATATTGCAAATTCGTTGATCAGTGTATTAAATAATACCATTATGAAGAAGAATTTTATATCCATTGTTTGTTTTAATTTTAGTTGTTTTATTTAATAATTAATTTAATGTTAGTAATGTTTTACTTATAACTTTTTAGATTTTCTTTTTGTTTGTTGGTGGTTCTGTGGGGCAGGAGGGAGGTAGGTTTATCTATTTTATATATATTTAATTTTTTTTTAATTTTGTACATTTAGGGCCTCATTACAATGTCGGTCGGAAAGCCTCCGACCGACACCGTCTCGGATTAGGGTTCTGACCGCCGGATTACGATGCGACCGAACACTTTTCGGTCGAATTCCCATTGTTCCCCATGGGAGCTTGTGTCACAGCCATAAACCGGAGTAACACAAGTTCCTATGGGGAAACGTGTGTGTGTAAAACCCTGCACCCTGTCACAGGCACCCCATGGTGCCTGCCACAAAGTGAAGGGTTTTACAGGGGTGTACCCTAAGTACCCCCATCGGCCACCAACCATAGGCCATGGGGGCAAGGGAGCCCTGCCAGGGGCCCCCCAAAGTCACTATCCGACAGCCTTTCCGTGTCGGGAAGGCCGGCACGGAAAGGCTGTTGGAATCCAACATCGTAATTCCGATGGCAGAAACGCCGTCCATAGGGGGTTACGGTGTGGTTCCGACCAACAGGAATACTACGAGAGCCGATCGGAACCGAGTCGGAATGACCGGCCAGTTTACGCTCCAACCGCAAACATCGTAATCGGGCGGTCGGACTGTAAACCGTCTGAGTCGGTCGGAAGGGCTCAGACGCGGTCAGGAAGCTTCTGATTGTCGGTCGCAGGCTTTCCGACCAACATCATAATCGGCCCCTTAGTTTGTAATACTAAATTTGTTATTGTTCCATTACATTTAATTTTATTTATCTATTTTGTATACATCTTTTTATTTTGAATATGTTTAAATATTTTATTTCCTTGTGTATTTATATATTTTAAAAAAGTTTAGGAATGGGAATGGTATAGCTAACCCTTCCAAAGTACAACATTTTCCCTTCTGTTGCTAAAATTGGAGTGGAAATACTTAATCTAACCCCTCCAAAGTCTAACACTTTCCCTGCTTTTGCTTAGGTTGGACTTGGAAAAAGAAATCTAACCCCTCCAAAGTCGGACACTTTCCCTGCTGTTGCATAGATTGGATTGGGAATAGTACATTTAACTCCTCCTAAGTTCAGCACATTCCCTGCTTTTGCTTATGTTGGAGCGAGTACAGTAATTGAAACCTCTCCAGAGTCAAACATTATCCTACTGTTGTTCAGGTTGGTGTGGAAATAATAAATTTGACTCCTCCAATGTCCAACAATGTCCCTACTGTTGCTCAGATCAGAGTGGGAATAGACAATTTAACCCCAAAATCCAACACTTTCCATGCTTTTGCTCAAGTAGGAGTAGGAATAGTAAACCTAATTCCTCCGAAGTCCAGCACTTTCTCTAATTTTGCTTAGATGGGAGTTAGAATAGTTCAACTCATTTTCTAGTGTGGTTTATTTTGGATTGTCATTAAATTTTTATTTATTTTTAATTGTTTATAAAAAAATAAATGTTAATTAAATGTTATTTATATTGATGTTTTATTCCTTTTATTTTTTAATGAAACTTGATACTTTTTTGTTATATATATCTATATATATGTATTGTCAAGCGATGTGATTCCTTCCCACAGCGCGCTCAGTCATCCGGTGCTGACATCAATTGGGTGGAATCTGGCCCCATATAATATATTTAAACAAAGGGTGGCGCACTCCTGTATTTTTGCAATCAGAGGTTTTTTATTTTCCACTGCCACCAAAGCGTTTCACCATCAAGGCTTGTTCACGGTTAGGGAAGTCTGTTAACTGTTGCTATTTTGTACTACTACTCCCATGTGCCTTTCACGAGGCATTATGGGATATGTAGTTTTTATGCAATGCACAAAAGAAAATTCACAAAATATATACATATTTACAATGTTCTCTTTGCAATTGTATACATTTAGTTATTTTGCATCACATAGTCCTTTAGTTGGGGAAACAAGCACCATGGCCTATTACTGGTAACCATTGACGTGGTCTCATTATACACATCAATAAGTCATGAGGTGGGACTGACTGCCTTAAAATACTTCCTTGCACAACGGAATGTCCAATATCTAGAACAGTCAGAAGCAATATTGGAAATGACAGAAATATGTCTACGAAATAACATCTTCCTGTTTGACAAACAGATGTACTTCCAAACCTGCGGAACCGCAATGGGAGTTTCCTTCTCCCCGAGCTATGCGAACCTCACCATGGGTTGGTGGGAGAAGACGGTAACTTGGGGAGAAGGCAACGAGAAATACATAGATAAAGTGCATCTCTGGTTACGATTAATTGATGATCTGTTTATAATTTGGAACGGCACAAATGAGTGAATTTCAGGAATACTTTTCCATCCTGAACCAAAATAAGATCGGACTGTCATTCACTCACAATATCAATGACAAAGAGGAACAGTTTCTGGATCTTACTGTATATATCAAAGATGATCAGATCAAAACAACCACATACACCAAACCAACAGCATCCTACACAGGACAAGTTTCCATCCACGAGCTCTAAAAAAGAGCATACCCTATGGTGAATTATTAAGATGCGCAGAAACTGTACAGGCGATAATATCTTCAAAGAGAAGTCGGAAGAAACTGCCAAAAAATTCCAACTGAGAGGCTATTTGAGAAGTGACATTGAGAAAGGAAGGAAAAGAATAGAGAATTTAACACAGCAAGAAACATTGACAAATAAACAAAACCAAAACAGGAAAGTTGAAACAGATATCAAAAGAATACGATTCATAATGACATATAACAAAGAACATAATTCAATCAGAAGGATACTGGAATATTTTAAAGAAAGATCC
The DNA here is from genome assembly GCA_963921515.1 of Calotriton arnoldi. Taxonomy (NCBI): domain Eukaryota; kingdom Metazoa; phylum Chordata; class Amphibia; order Caudata; family Salamandridae; genus Calotriton; species Calotriton arnoldi. The sequence goes on from CAWUFW010006831.1 coordinate 940,303, forward strand.
AGATATAGGAAACAGTCTAAGCGACAACATTGACATTTCCTTCAGGAAATCACCATCGTTGAAAGACAAATTAACTTGCAGCCACTTCACGAGAACGCAAAATGAAACATGGTTAGCAAATCGCCAAAAAGGATTCCCTAAATGTGATAAGTGTAAAGCCTGTAAAATTGGTAAAAGTATCAAAAGCCTCACAGATTTTAAAAAACAAACATTCACCATCAAACACAGAATCACATGTGAGACCAACTACGTAGTCTACATGATTGCATGCGACTGCGAGAAGCTTCTGCTTATTTGGGCAGGACCAAGCGGGGCAGGAGGTGCTTTTTAAACACAAGAGCGACTTTTGTGAGATATTTATGAGCCCACATGAACTGTTTGAAATGCAACTGAAGGCGGCGACCCACATGGGGGATGATAAGGACTACCAGTCCCAGAATTCAATGGTAAACTCGCACCTGAGCGCCATGATCCAATAAATGCGAGGGGATATACTGGCAGTCTCCGCTTGCCTTCATTTTGCAAAAACTGCCCAGGAGGAAGGGCGCAATGCCCGAAACACGTCGGCAGGATTATTTTTAGGAGGATTTTGTCCACGATTGTTGCTTTTGGTGTATCAGCAATCAACCGTCCTGCGAGTGCTGGCTCATTGAGGGGTAACTCTTTGTGTTTGGATATATATATATATATATATATATACAACCGCCAAACGGTGCTCGCGCACCGTAATCGCCTTACCCCTTCCTCTCCTCAGCGGCGGTCCACAGCAAGGGGGCGAGCCTCATTAACATCCGAACCAACGCCGTTTACGATGAAAAACAGCTACTGTGGACACAGTTTCCTTTTTAAAGCAGCTTTAATACAAATCAATAACCAGCTCGACGCGTTTCGGGAAACACTCCCTTGCTCACGAGTACTGTGTGGCTTTACTTCCTGACTATTAAATAGACATGTGATTGCATTCTAATAGCAAGTGACAACAGACTTCATGGCGAGTTAATTCACTCTTATAGCTATAGCAGTTGAGCCGCCACCCGTAAGAACCTTAGGCATTCAGGGAATTTTTTACTTGCAGAAACTGTAAAGCCTGCAAAAACAGTAAAAACCGCAAGGAATGTAAATTATCCCCCGAGTGCAAACCTTATGTGATAGCTAAACATACTTCATGTAATACTGACTATGCTATTTATGCTTTGGTCTGCCCATGTCAGAAAGTGTACATTGGCAGTACCATTCATAAAGCTAAAAAAAGAGTCCTTGAACATCTTCGTGCAATCAAAAATGGCGATAAACAATATCCTGTTGCTCGCCATTTTGAGACCCATCACGACAAAAACGTCAACTTATTGAGTTTTTGTGTTTTGGATACTGTTAGAACAAATGAACGAGGTGGTAACCGAGTTCAGGAACTGCGACGATTGGAATCGAGGCTTATTATTCAGTACAGAACTTTGGTCCCAATAGGCCATAACTGCGATGAGGAATTAGCAGTTCATTTAGGCTAGTATAATTTGTGCTATGTATGTCTCCGGATTGTAAATAGAGAACAGGGACAAGGAGAGTCTTCTTGTTTTCCCCAGAAGTTTAGCCATTGCAATGACTGTTTTTATTCAATATTGTGTGTTTTTAATGTGAAGGGATTAATTTTGTGTTTGTGTTTTTTCTGTTACAGTTTAGAACGTTTGAGTGAAGGTCCTTTTGAAGAAGGCAAGAGAGCTAGATTATCTTTCTAATTGGTGGAGTCACCATTATGACTGAATATTGCTGGGTTTGTCCGCAACGTATTGCTATTTGCCCACTGGGGCGAATCGACGTAATGCTGTTCATGCGTAACAGCTTTATTGAATCTTCGACGTAATAACAATGTCATCACAGTGATCGAATATTATGGATTTTTTGCAATGTATTTGCCCACTGGGGCTAATTGATGTGGTGCTGTTTATTATTTTCAGCTTGATTTATTTTTGGTGCATAAATCATGTTATTTGCACTGTGAATGAGTAAGGGCCATGAAATTGACACGTTGAAAATAACGATGAATTTTTGACATTACCGAGTAATTTCAATGTGATGTTTATTATTTCAGCCTTGCATTCAGGGATTATTGTAACACCGCGCTCATAGTTCTGTTAGTTTAAACATGTTTAATTTGTTTTGACACTTATTATTTAGTTTGTAAAAATGATTGTGACTAAGAGTGAATTAACTCGCCATGAAGTCTGTTGTCACTTGCTATTAGAATGCAATCACATGTCTATTTAATAGTCAGGAAGTAAAGCCACACAGTACTCGTGAGCAAGGGAGTGTTTCCCGAAACGCGTCGAGCTGGTTATTGATTTGTATTAAAGCTGCTTTTAAAAGGAAACTGTGTCCACAGTAGCTGTTTTTCATCGTAAACGGCGTTGGTTCGGATATATATATATATATATATATATATATATATATAACCTACTGGCGGTCACCAGTAGGTAGTTATAGTTAGGACCACGTTTCCATAGGAAAAGCATTTTTATGTGCTTATAACTTTGGCGTCGTTTGACGAATCTTTATGAACTTTTCCAAAAGTTCCTCTTTTCAGGTCAGCTCCTATCCTAAAAGTTTGGGGGATTCGTCAAGGGGGCTAAGAAAAAGGGGGTCCCAAAACGTGTTTTTTCCATGCAATTTCCATAGGAAACTTTAGACAAGGCTACAGGTCAAACTGCTGAACGGAATTACGCCAAATTTGGCACAGAGAAAGGTCTTGGTCCAGAAAGCACGCTTTTGTTTAAATTGGGTAAATCTGTTCAGTAGTATTAGAGAAATATCAAATTTTCCAGATATCGATATTTAAGAATTCTGACATCTGATTGGCTGAAGCGTTACGAGCACGAGCTTGCGGCTCATTGGCTGCGAACTGTTGAAACTAGGAAGTGTTGGCAGCCATTTTGTGATTTAGTCCGTCAGCTCACAACTCTCCCTCTGCAAGGCATCAGGTACGTAATTCTACCTCTGCGAGGCAACACTAAAAATATACAGCAGCTCTGTCTGTGCGAGATACCCCTTTCACGGTCCCTCTCCCCACATCACCAGCTCGCGGCTATGCCTTTAGAAGCCAGTCCGTCAGCTCGCAGCTCTGCGACTGCGAGCTGTGAGCCATTTTGTGACTCAGTCCGTCAGCTCGCATCTCTCCCTCTAAAAGGCATCGCATCCGTAATTCTACCTCTGCAAGGCAATACTGAAAATATCCCGCAGGTCTGTCTGTGCGAGATACTCCTTTTACGCTCCCTCTCCCCACATCATCAGCTCGCGGCTATGCCTTTAGAAGGCAGTCCGTCGGGCCCGCAGCTCTACCTCTGTGAGCCACCTCGTTAGCTCGTAGCTCTGTCTGTGCTAGGAGGCCCGTCTGCCCGTTATTCTCCCTCTGCGAGTTAGCCCGTCGGGTTGCAGCTCGAAGGGCTCGCAGCTGTATCTCTGCGAGCCAGCCCGTTAACTGATAGCTGTGTATCTGCTAGCAGGCCATTAAGATGCGCAGAAACTGTACAGGCGATAATATCTTCAAAGAGAAGTCGGAAGAAACTGCCAAAAAATTCCAACTGAGAGGCTATTTGAGAAGTGACATTGAGAAAGGAAGGAAAAGAATAGAGAATTTAACACAGCAAGAAACATTGACAAATACACAAAACCAAAACAGGAAAGTTGAAACAGATATCAAAAGAATACGATTCATAATGACATATAACAAAGAACATAATTCAATCAGAAGGATACTGGAATATCTTAAAGAAAGATCCAGATATAGGAAACAGTCTAAGCGACAACATTGACATTTCCTTCAGGAAATCACCATCGTTGAAAGACAAATTAACTTGCAGCCACTTCACGAGAACGCAAAATGAAACATGGTTAGCAAATCTGCTAGCAGGCCTGTTGGCCCGTTGGTCTCCCTCTGCGAGTCTGGCCACAGCTCTCCCTCTGCGAGCCAGTACGGTGCTGTGCTTTTGCGAGCCAACGGCTCGTAGGTCTCCCTCTGCGAGCTGAGCCCATGGGCCGCAGCTCTTCCTCTGTGAGCCTGCCTGACGGCCCGCAGGTGACACTCTGCGAGCCAAAATTGGGAATATAAGGCGGATCTAAAAAGAGCCCTTGTGTTTATTAGTTGGAGCTACATGTAAGTGCGAATGCACAGCTTCAAGTTAATCAGGAAAACTCGGTTTCCCTTATCTGTGAAGTGTACTCCATCACTTCTGTAGATATCAGCCATATCAAAACGTATGTTGTTGTTGTAAATCGACCCCATTCTATGGTCTCTGAGGTATGCAGACACAGCTTTGTTGACATTCTTACTAGATTTTTCAATCTTATAACAAAATTGGTTTGACCATTTCCACTTCTGTCTTTGGCATATATTGGAATATACAAAGACAGTTTGAGGAAAAAGTAACATCAATTGTCCAAAGGTGTCTTTCATAAGCATTTCCAAACCTACCCCAGTCAATGTGCCTAGGTCGTTACCACCACAGGGCACAATCATGAGATCAGGGTGTTGGAGATGCAAACAGGTTTTAACCAAAGGGAGCAATTGGTGCCACTTCAATCCTCTCTGTGCAAACCATTTAATGTGCACATTTTGTAAACCTAGGTCTAAGTCAATACGTCTCTGTTCTGCATACCTCTTGCACCAGAAAACATAGCTATGTCCTACAATCCACACTAGCATTTTGAAGGTATGGCTACAAGATATGGATGTCTGTAGCTCATGCAGTCCATTCGTAGAATAAGAGATATGTTTAAACATGGGGAACTATTTTTTTTTACATACAAAACGTTAACCGATTGGGAGATGAAATGTATTGTGTCCTAAAAAGTAGGGTGTATATTAGTTTTGATGAAAAGCATGGTTGTGATTGGTTATTAAAAAAGCAGTTTATACGTGGAGTACATATTATAGGATGAAATTTGCTCAGCTCAACCACACCTGCTAATTGTATTTGGAAGGTGCAGTTCAAACTTGAAAGAATGGTGAACTTTTGACCTCCACGTGCCATTAAATGTTGAAAAAAATGTTGCAAAAAGAAATATCGGTAGGTTTAAAAAAATGATGAACTTTTAACCTGCACGTGTCGTAGAATGTTCTAGAAAGTGGTGATACAATACCTTGAACTTTTCACCTGTATGTGTCCTTAAAAAACTGTTTATATGGAAAGTTCAAAAATAACCAATAAAGAAAGGTTTTGCAATCTAAAAAAATAAGGAACTATTTTGATTTGTTCTTTATATGTATTTATGTGTGAAGCAACAGGAACATTCTGCCATTACTGGTTCCATTCTTGATGAAAGCGGTGCATTAGATGTACTGTGTGACAAGAAAAGAATTGCATGCGTTTGTGACATTTGAAATCTGCATACCAACTACGAAGGTAAATTAGAAACTAAGAAGGTGTGTTATGTGTTTTGTAGTAGCGGTTAAGTATTTGAGACAATATTTTTAACTTTCAAAGTGAATGACAACAGATGCAATGGAGCCAACGATCATGCAGCTCGGACACCCAACACTGCTCCGACACCCCCCGCCACCAGCCCCTTGTCCGCCATCCCCCCTCACATCCCCCCCATACACAAACAAATGTGACAGCAACCTTAGGAAATCTGGAACGTAACAAATTGGCTGATGTCGCACAATTATAGTAAAGAAGATGCATGTGAGGTTGGACAAATAAGAATCTCAGTCATCTATGGATTTACATATAAAACATTTTATTTAAACAAAACAACAAAATAAAAGTAGGTACAGGTATGGCGTGTCATGCCTCGACAATTTGTGAATCACAGTCTGCAAGACAAAAAGAAAGATAAGATTGTGCGTCATGCGTCCATGAAAGGAGAAAGAGTGAGAGAGAGGAAGAGACAGAGAAAGAAAGAGTGAGAGAGAGGAAGACAGAGAAAGAGAGAAAGAGTGAGAGAGAGAGGAAGAGAGAGAGAAAGAGTGAGATACAAGGAAGAGAGAGAGAAAGAGAGAAACAGTGTGAGAGAGAGGTAGAGAGAGAGAAAGAGTGAGACAGAGAGGAAGAGAGAGAGAAAGAAAGAATGAGAGAGAGAGAGAGGAAAAGACATAGAAAGAGAGAAAGAGTGTGAGAGAGAGAAAGGAAGAGATAGAGAGTGAGAGAGAGATAAAGAGTGTGAGTGACAGAAAGGAAGAGATGGAGAGGGAGAGTGAGTGTTGACACTGTGGAGAAAATCCTCACAGCTCACCTTTCTGCCACCGGTGTGTCTCCAACCACGTGCCGGGACATAGAGCAGTCTTCAAGTTTAGTCATCTGAAACATAGTATAGAATCAGTAATGGCAGAGTACATACAACTGCACACGTCTAATTCTCTGTTTCGCCCCTGTGCACCCAGGCTGCTGCACCCCATTGACTCCCGCCGCCCAGAGGTGTCTGCCCACCTCTGCACACCCAGGCTGCTGTACCCCATCCACTCCCACTGCCCAGAGGTGTCTGCCCACTGCTGTGCACCCAGGCTGGTGCACCCCATCCAGTCCCACTGCCCGGAGGTGACTGCCCGTTCCTGTGCACCCAGACTGCTGCATCCCATCCACTCCCACTGCCTAGAGGTGTCTGCCCGCTCCTGTGCACCCAGGATGCTGCACCCCATCCACTCCCACTGGTCGGAGGTGTCTGCCCACTCTTGTGCACGCAGGGTGCTGCACACTATCCACTCCCACCGCCCAGAGGTGACGGCTCGCTGCTGCGGAAACAAGCCTCTCTGCTCACCTTCCGCCACCGGCGTGTGTCTAAGAGGGTCCACCACGTGCAGAAGCAACCTCCTCAGGTGTTGCGTACACGCGGTCAAGCCGAGCTCACAATTCAAAGTGGGTTTTTTGATTGCAGGATGGTCACGCATCATCGCAGGCTGCACACGCGCTCAGCTCTGGTGGCACTAACTCAGTGGACCTAAAGTCATCGCCTCGTGGTGGGAGGTCCGTGTCAGGGTGGGGTTGTCAATTTGTGAATCACAGCCTGCTAGACAAAAAGCAAGATAACATTGTGCGTCATGCGTCCATCAAAGGAGAGAGAGAGAGAAAGAGTGACAGAGAGGAAGAGAGAGAAAAAGAAAGAAACAGTGAGAGGTAGACAGAGAGAAAGAGTGAGAGAGAGAGGAAGAGAGAGAGAAACAGTGAGAGAGAGGAAGAGAGAGAGAAAGAGAGAAACAGTGTGAGAAAGAGGAAGAGAGAAACAGAGGAAGAGTGAGAGAGAGAGAAAGAGAGAGAGAGGTAGAGAGAGAGAAAGAAAAAACATTGTGAGAGAGAGGAAGAGATAGAGTGAGAGAGAGAGGAAGAGAGAGAGAAAGAGTGTGAGGGAGAGAAAGGAAGAGATGGAGAGGGACAGTGAGTGCCCACACTGTGGACAAAACCCTCACAGCTCACCTTTCCGTCACCGGTGTGTCTCCAACCACGTGCCGGAACATAGTGAAGACCTCAAGCTTACTCATCTGAAACGTAGGATGGAATCAGTAATGGCAGAGTACATACAACTGCACACGCCTAATTCTCTGTCCTGCCTTTGTACATCCAGGCTGCTGCACCCCATCCACTTCCACTGCCCAGAGGTGTCTGCTCGCCGCTGCACACCCAGGCTGCTGCACCCCATCCACTTCCACTGCCCAGAGGTGTCTGCCCGCTGCTGCGCACCCAGGCTGCTGCACCCCATCCACTCCCACTGCCTGGAGGTGACTGTCCGCCGCTGTGCACCCAGGCTGCTGCACCCCATCCACTCCCACTGCCCGGAGGTCACTGCCTGCCGCTGCGCTAACATGCCTCTCTGCTCACCTTTCACAACCTGCGTGTAGAAAAGAGGGCCTACCATGTGCCGCTGCAAGCCCGGGGCCCGCGGACATGGCACCCTGCATATCATGCAGCCCCACTCCGCAGGCCACTAGGTCTCACATTTGGTGCTGGGTCTTGATTTCGCCATGGCAGAGGACATACCAGTGCACCGGGCTTTTCATCGCAGGCTGCACACCCGCTCAGCCCTTGCGGTGCCACTAACTCTGTGACCAGCGAGGCGACGCCACGTGCCAGTAGGCCTGCGCTGTCTGATGGCTCAGGCCTACAGTGCGGTCCAGCAGGGCACACAAAATCTGAGCTGTCCAGACCGCCGGGACGGGCCATCACCGCAGGCTCTACACCCGTTCTGCAGTTACGGTACCCGTACCTCAGTGGACCAAAAGTCACCGTCCCGTGCCAGTGTGCCTGTGCCGGCCGCAGTGTATCCGGTGCGAGCAACTCTGAAATGGCGTCGAGCACGTGCGCCCGGTCTTTTTTATTGGCAGGGTCACGTGTCCTGTGACGCCTGTGCTGGATGGGTGTGGTGTGGGTGTATACTAGCTGTGAGGGAGTGGCTGTGGCGTACTGACAACTAGGGTGTGACCAGCAGATCACTGCAATGAAAATCTGGGCCATGTAGCGTTGTTGTCCTTCCCTGTAAGCGTAAGCAGAGTGGGCTGGCCTGGCGTATGCCAGTCCTGCGTGAAGCTGTGAAGAATGACTCCGGAGCTATGGGCGTGGCTCCGTCCTGTGCTGTATGAGGAATCAACTGATGCGGGTGTCCCTGTTGTAGTGCTGACATCACCCAGGTCGCAAGCGCCAATGTGTCACTCTGTGAGCCAAGTCCCACAACATGGCCAACATGGAAGGTATGGGGAATCACTGACCCTACATTCATCCATAGTTCCACACATGAAAGATGGTGGACATGACACATCTGTGTGGATATGAATGTTTATTGCACGTTCAGTGGAGTGTTGCAGCTGTAGCAATACAGGGCCATGCAAAGTTCAAGTTTCAGTTTTTGGCACATGGAGGGCAGCCAATTAGAGCCAAGCTTGTGTTCGGGGTTAGGCTGCGCCAACATATGTACTTATACAATTACTCCGCCAATCTCCAAGCACTTATAAATTCACTATACACTCTCCTTGCAGTACTCTAATGATCCAGTCTCTACGTACGTACTTGTACAATGACCGAGAGAAAGTTACATAACCGAAGTTTTCCCCACTGCCAGAGGTAACATGGTTGCATACCCTGTCCACAGCACAATGTAATGTGGTAGGGCCCAGGGGCAGCATCTTGCATACATAATGAACACACGGACACAGATAAATAGTGGAACTGGGTACGGGCATGTGCGCTCGACTCATTTTTATTACCAGGGTCACATGTCCAGTGACGTCTGTGCTGGATGCGTGTGGGGTGAGTGTAAGCCAGCCGTCCGGGAATGGTTGATGCTGGCAACAAGTACAACAGTAATCATTTGATCAGACACACAAATTCAATCATAAAGGGTCAATGATTCGTGCTGCACTAAGGTAGGGGCAACAGATGTGAAATAATACACACAAGATTGTATCGTAAAGGGTCCATGACTTGTGGTACACTGAGGTAGGGGCAGCAGATGTGAAATTATACACAAAACATTGTATCATAAAGGGTTCATGAGTTGTGCTGCACTGAGATAGGGGCATCAGAAGCATTCAGCGTGTGCGCAGCCAGCGATGATGCGTGGTGCAGGCGAGCCGCACTGGGAGCAATGTCTGTTGCCTACTGGACTGAGTCATCTGCAATCACGACTCGATGTGAATTGTGAGCCCTACTATCCGCAGTGTAGATCGAAGGCAGTCGTCAGCTCAGACATCGAAGAATGCTTTTAGCCACTTCCTGTTTACAAAATTCGAGGACATAGAGTACAATTCTCTCTGCAATAAATAAATCATGTTTCAATTTAAATTGTGAGCTCTGCTAACCGCAGTTTAGGTGTATGGAACAAAAGATGAAACATTTATGGAATACACTGTCGAAATATGTAGGTTTCAGGGACGTTATAGTTAGTTGCCTACTGGACTCTGAAATTAATGAATGAAGACTCGATCTGAATTGTGAGCACTGCTGACCGCAGTGTAGGCCGGAGGCAGTGGTCAGGAAGAGTCCACAGCCACGTGGCGTTGACTTGAGCTGCATAGAGTTAGTGGTAGGTGTGACGCTCAGCATGTGCGCAGCCAGCGATGATGCAATGTCTCTTGCCTACTGGACTGCGTCTTCTGCAATCGCGACTCGATCTGAATTGTGAGCCCTGCTGACCGCAGTGTAGATCGAAGGCAGTAGTCAGCACAGACATCAAGGAATGCTTTTTGTCACTTCCTCTTGACAAAATTCGAGGACATAGAGTACAATTCTGTCTGCACTTAATAAATCAAGACTGAATTCAAATTGTGAGCTCTGCTGTCCGCAGTGTAGACTGCCATTCAGTGTTCCTATGGACTTGCAAGATGAAGTTGGTCATTGTACTAAAGCTATAACTGATATAAAACAAGTTCTTGAAGCAAGGATACTAAAAGGATATTATGTAGGTTTTAGGGACGTAATACTTAGTTGCCTACTGGACTCTGCAATTAATGAATCAAGAGTCAATTTTAAATGTGAGCCCTGATGACCGCAGTGTAGGCCGGAGGCAGCGGTCAGCAAGGGCCCACAGCCACGTGGCGTTGAGTTGAGCTGTACAGTTAGTGTCACCTGAAGCAACCAGTGTGTTTGGAGCCTGCGAAGATGCGTGGTCCGGGCGGGCCGCACTGGTAGCAATGTCTTTTGCCTAATGAATTCTGTCTTAATAAGTCCACGTGGCGTTGACTTGTGGTGCACTGAGTTAGTGGCACCTGAAGCACTCAGTGTGTGCGCAGTCTGCGATGATGCGTGGTCCGGGCGGGCCGCACTGGGATCAATGTCTCTTCCCTACTGGAGTGCTTCATCTGCAATCGCGACTCGATCTGAATTGTGAGCCCTGCTGTCCGCAGTGTAGATCGAAGGCAGTAGTCTGTACAGACATAAGTCTGTGGTGCTCTGCTGCTGGGTTCGCAGCGGGCCTGTGTCGAGGAGGCCGGCGGTCACGGCAGAGGCCTCGTGGCAGGGTGAGGGCTGCCGTCCTGGCAGACGCTTTGGCCTTCCCACAAGTGAACCACGCCCACAGCCCCAGCCTATTTATTCATACTCCTATGCTGGAGTGGCATACGTTGGACCAGCACACTCCGCTTCCTCTTCCAGGGGGGGACAACACAGCTACATGACCGAGATCTTCCCCACTGCCTGAGGTAACATGGTTGCGTCTATTGTCCACAACACTACAAGCACCAGCAGTATATGTCCACATGGAGAGGTTTGTGCTCTGCATAGTGAGGTCTGTCCACCACATCACCGCTACACTTGGTATTGTGTGCATTTTTATTGATGGGTGACTTGCGTCCTTCACACATACTTGGTTGCCACATCTCCCAAGATTCAGCTATTGTGTGGCTGAGGGACCATGCCGTTTTTGGAAGGTCCGCTGTCCTGTTCTGCGCTGCCTCGGTGGTAGTAGGGAGGGGGGTGGTCCGGGGGGGAGGTCCTGAGGGTGATGGCAGTGGGTGTTGTGGCCTTCTTGGGTGTCGGAGCTGCATGGTCAGTAGCTCTATGACATGTGTTGGTCTTCAGATGTGGTTCTGGGCTGGGCTCCCTTTCACACTGTAGGTAGTCGTCCTGCTTTACACCAGTAAAAGGCTGATGTTAAATTCCTACTGCTAACGCAGCTTATCGCCTGTTTTTGGATCGCACCCCAGATTTGGCTGCTCGTTCAAAATATCGGGAAGTGGTGTTTTCGTGTTATTTTTGCACGGGAACGCCTACTGTGCATATTATTAGCGTTAGTTGTCGCTCTCATTTGTGGCAAATTTTTTTGCGGAAGCTATTGTTGGAAAACTGGCGATATTGGCTGTTTTCACTAGGTTGAGAATGGAATGATAATTTAAAATCACTGAAAATACCATAGGTTTAATGAACATTATAATTAGAAATTAGCATTTAAAAAATGTTTGAAATTCACTGAAAAAACCATAGGTTTCAGGCCAGTTATAGTTAGAAATTAGCATTTAAAAACCTTAGAAATTCACTGAAAAAACCACAGGTTTCAGGGACGTTATAGTTAGAAATTATCATTTAAAAAACCTTTGAAATTCACTGAAAAAACCATAGGTTTCAGGGACGTTATAGTTAGCTGGACATTTCACTCGTACAAAACCATAGAAATTCCACTGTTATAGTTAGTTCAGCTAACTATAACTCGCGCTCCCGCAATGCACTGCTGATCACATCACATATTACATCATTTATGACATGGTCAGTGACATCACTGATGACATCACTGATCACATCTCAAATGACATCACTGATGACATCACTGATGACATCATCCATGTGACAATCTGATGCACCTTCTCACACCCTAATATAACCTTTGATACACCCACTCCAAAAAACAGAATACCATTTTTGAAACCATAGACACACCAATACTACTTACTACATATCTAATCACTGGTTCTTAGGTCTACACACTCATCCACTCATTCACCCATACAATCACTCATACATGCAGTCACTCATCAATACAACACTATCATATGCACTCATACACCTACACAGACACTCACACAGCAGCACTCCTCCAGAGTTACTCACACACCTAGTCAGTCATGCAAATAATCAATCACACTTCCATTTACTGACCTATACAGTTATACACACAACACATCACTTATTCAAACAGAAAGAAACGCATAATTAGTCTCTTATACAATCACTGATACAAGTACACACTCATCCATACAGCCACTCTCACAATCACTAACTCTCACGTATAGTCATTTATATACTCCAACTCTCACATACACTGTCTTTTACATATGTAGTTAGTTGGACATGTACCACTGAGACATCCATTCACTCACTAACACACCCATACACACACTCACCCACGCATACAGCTGTTTCCACATGCACTCTTGAACCCATACACCCAGTGAATCAACCACTCAAACATGTATGCACAGAGTCACACACCTCCCACGCACCCACACACACACTGAGGCACCCATACAAATACGCTGGCAACCAATTAATAACCCATATAGACACTCATGTAGCCACTGACCAACCCATGCAGCAGCTTATAAAACAGCAAACAGACTGATATAGACATTCACACAGTTTAGTCACTAACCCATGCATTCAGTAAGACACATGTAATAACTCAGTTAAACAGTCAGTCACACACCTACTAAATCCTCCATCCAGACACTTATACACCCACTCATTCTTCAATACACCTTGGTATATATATAATACATATTTAAACTTTAAAGAAAAACACATTTACTGGATGATGTCATCAGTGATGTCATCAGTGATGTTATTTGAGATGTGATCAGTGATGTCATCAGTGATGTCACTGACCATGTCATGAATGATGTAATATGTGATGTGATCAGCAGTGCATTGTGGGGCGCGAGTTATAGTTAGCTGAACTAACTATAACAGTGGAATTTCTATGGTTTTGTACGAGTGAAATGTCCAGCTAACTATAACGTCCCTGAAACCTATGGTTTTTTCAGTGAATATATATATATATATATATATGCAAGACACTTTTCTCAACCTCCAGATAAATATATATATATATATATATATATATATATATATATATATATATATATATATATACAAGTTGCCCTGAAGCTTAAGGACGCCACTCCACGAGAAACAGTTTAGCAAAAACCATTTATTACTGAAACCGGCTCTTGCCTTTCAATAAAATTACATCCCTGACGCGTTTCAAAGCTCCTGCTTCTTTTTCATAGGGAAACACAAACAGTTTGGCAGAGAGAACCTGACATTATCAGGGGGGATACTTAGTTTCCACTTTTTGTGACAACATTGCTCCACTGGGTTTAGTGTAATATGGAGGAAGAAGAGGGATGCAGGGAGGCAGCCCGGACCATCTTTATAAGGAAAACTACACCAACAGTACAGACGGGCAGCAGAATTGTTGCCATACAACCCATAGAGGAGAAACTACGCAAACTAGAAAAACTAAAGCGCACGGAGATATCAAAATGGTGGGAGGCCACATCACTGCAAAACTATGTTGATCAAAACATGGTACCAAGGGGCCTCCGAATATTCACGACTCCCACATATGAGACACCCAATCCGAAGATGCTGGAAGAGTGGTCCGAGAACTCGTCACATAGCTCAAAACGGATGTTGGAAATTTTGATAAAATATGCGTGGGTAGATCGTGATTGTGTCCTGATTCAGATTAAGGAACTCATGGATGAGCTTGTGAAGCAAGTAGATGAGGCCACAATGAATAGACACCTCACTAATATGAAAGAGCGTCTCAAAAAATACGAGGATGACATTAAAGCGCGCAAACAGCGCAAACTTAATCGCGACTACGGTGATTACGAGAGTGGAAGGATCCTAACATTTAGTAGGAAATATGATTACCTTTTCACCCAACAAACCACACAGGAAGAGAGTGGGGTAGAATATGTGGAACCAGCTACTATAGAAGGATTAACGGCCAGCGAGAGTGAATCAGATGTGTCGGTGGAGAGGGCACCTACAGAGGAGCGCACTACACGTACACAGACTTTTTTAGACGAATATCAGACCCTGCGCAGGGGGCGCCAGACCACGAGAGACACCCCAATCCCCAAAACGAGTGGCCAGAGAGGCCGAGGAAGGGGCAGAGGCAGAGCAAACGGAGGAATCGACGGGCAAGAATCCGACAACGATGGGAGAAGAGGCAGAGGACGTGGCGGCATGGGAACAAGACAAACGCGCGCCAGAAAAGCCTACTGCTGGATCCCACCATGGTTAACAGAACGATTATTAATCTCTCTAATAGACCTATGAGCGATGTTGAGAAACAGACATTGTGTTTAGGTCTTTCATTTTGTCCCTCTCAACCTTTTAACTACACTGATGCCAGAATAGATCTTTTTAGGCTTGTCCGTAAATAGAAGCTTAAAAAATGGCACAAATTGAAAGGAGTTAGGGCGCGTAACGTCAGCGATACCCTGCCCACTACAGAACACACTGAACTCAACATAGGTGACATTGACACCTTGATCACCATTATGGAATTGGGCCTTAATGAAGAAGGTTCTGTCCCTAACACCGACACCACCACCATTAGGGGTCTACATGAATATGGCATCAACATTGATGACCCGGTACCTTCAGGGTTTAAGCCCAAATCGACATTTATTCCCATGCTACCACACGACAACATCAACACTTTTCAGGACTGCGTGGGTAGGGCATTTAACGAATTTAGACATAAGGCCAAGAGACTGGTACATAACGGTGAAAGCAACCTTACATTAGAACAAAGACGGGTCCTTGAGGGCCTCACTGAGGATGACAGCATTGTCATCAGACCTGCGGATAAGGGTGGCAATGTTGTCATGCTTGATAGGGATATGTACATAGCGGAGGCATATAAACAACTCGGTGACCATAGATTCTATGAAAAAATCAATATAGAGGCATACAATGAGAGTATTACTATCCTATGGGACATGCTGACACAGTGGAAGGATAGGGGTATCTTGGAATGGGAGGAGTTCAGCTACCTGAAAAAGGACTACCCTGTGCTACCGGTCCTTTACCTTCTACCGAAGATACATAAAGACCCGAATAATCCTCCGGGTCGTCCGATTGTTTCCTCACGTGGCAGTGTAGCAGAGCACGTATCTAAATACGTTGATCACTTTCTCAGGGATCACGTTAACACCTTACCCAGTTACATTAGAGACACCAAGGACTTTCTCAGTAAAATCGAGAACATCCAGTGGGAAGAAGATTTTCTGTTTATTACCCTCGATGTCCACAGTCTCTATACTATAATAGATCACCAACAGGGACTAGAGGCATGTGCACATTTTCTCAGGAGGCGACCCATCCGACTGTTGGAACACAGCCGCATGATTTTGGACATGATAGAGTACTGTTTGAAAAACAATATCTTTATGTTCAATGATATTCTGTATCGCCAGACCACTGGAACTGCCATGGGGTCGTGCTTTGCCCCGAGCTTCGCCAATTTGTTTATGGGAAGCTGGGAGGAGGACATTTTTGCCGACCCCAATTTTCAGGAAGATCTCAGACATGTCTCTAGGTGGCTACACTACATCGATGATTTATTCATTGTCTGGGCGGGTCCCAGAGATAGGGCTCAATTGTTCATTAACAAATTAAATGACAATGACCGCAACATCGTACTCAGTGGCAAAATCAGCGATAACACCACAGAATACCTTGATGTTAAACTGACGATACAACAGAAAAAAGTCCATACAGTTTTGTACAGGAAATCTACGGCTGGTAACAGCGTTCTCCATGCCCTCAGCAGCCACCCGGAGGCTCTCAAGTGGAGCATCCCTTACGGAGAGCTGCTGAGGGCAAAAAGAAACTGTAATACCAATGAGGCTTACGTCACTGAGAGGGAGGCCATTACTGAACGCTTTCAGGAAAGGGGCTACCCGTTATGGGTACTGAGAAAAGCAAGGGAGAGAGCTGATGCCATGGACAGATCATTGACAATTGCAGAGACATCGGTCCCCAACACCAACACAGAGGGTGGAGACGCTAGAATGATCATGACGTTTAGTACAGGGTCTAAGGACATCAAACGCATTGTGGCACACAATTGGAACATACTTAAGACTGATAGTGTCATCGGTGATAGCATACCAGATAGACCCAATATCACCTATAGAAGGGGCAGGAGTGTAAGGGATATGCTTGTCCACAGTGACATCACTATCTACCCAGACGGAAACTTGCATGGTCTTAAGGGATTTTTCCCTTGCGGCCATTGCAAAGCTTGCAGAAACAGCAAATTCTGCAACCAAGTGGTATATAATGGGATCAAGAAGGAGATATCCCAATTTCTCACCTGTAGCTCCATGTTCACCATATATGCCATAGAATGCCCATGCAAACTTTGGTATATTGGTAGTACCACCTTTATGGCCAAGAAGCGCGTATTGGAACATAGCAGAGCCATTACCAATTTAGACCAGAAATATCCCGTTGCTAGGCATTTTCAGGATATGCACTTTTCCAATGCTTCAGAGCTTAGTTTCTTCGTTCTTGAACAGGTGAAAAGAGAGGCCCGGGGTGGCAACAGGGTTCTCAAACTGAGACAGCGTGAATCCAAATATATTATTAACTTCCAAACTAAGGCACCTGGGGGACTGAATCAGGACGAGGAACTAGCGTTCATCTTCGAGGGGAGTAACTGTACACCATCTTCCCGGCATAGAGATCATGGGAGATGTCTAGATCTTTTCTCCTCTCTTGAATGTTTATTAGCTCATTGACCTTTGCACTGCTTTTTCCACCTTGTACAGTATAGGTCATTTCTCTAACCTTAATGTTTTGGAGTATTCTGCATTGCGTGATGGTTTTATCTCTTTATATGCTGCCTACTCTCCTCTCTCTTTCTTCTTTTTTCTCTAGCAATTGAACAGACTTAATTAGATCTTATTACATGTTATTATTTTTTAGTAAGCTTGTAATTTATTCTAGCTGTTGATATTAAGTCCTTGTATATTTCATAACTCATTTTTCTTTCTCTTCTTTTCGTTTACACTTACCTTTTTGTTTGTTCTTTTGTTTTTTACACAGGAGGAAAGGAAGGTGCCCACTCACCTGGATTCACCTGCACGGGCTGCCTACCCTTTTTCCCTATTATCACTATGTTGCACGAATGAGGCTTTTATCTGCATCAGCACCATAGAATTGAGTTGAGACAAGGCTCTGTCTTGACCGGACCATTTATATGAACAGCATCAGTACTAGGGCATTGGCCCGTCATGATTTAACAACTGCCAACAACATTGGCCATGGGGCATAGCGCGACACATAGATTGTTTGCCATTTTTTATGGGAAGACTGTTATTTTGAGCCGCACCAGTACTTGGGCACTTGCCCTTAACTTCCTAGTAACAGCTTTGTCATGGTGTATTTCACCATTTATGCATTGGCGGGGATGATATATTATATCCGTGCACTTGCCGACATGTCTTCATGTCTCACTGCCTTCAGAACTGCCACGTGATATTTATAGAGGTTGCCATGACATCCGTAACCATTTTGTTTCGGCACTTGGTTTGATAAAGTTTTCTGGCTTGTATACATAGAGTGAGGCGGCAATGCGACTATTATAGTCGATAAGGT
The DNA here is from genome assembly GCA_963921515.1 of Calotriton arnoldi. NCBI lineage: Eukaryota > Metazoa > Chordata > Amphibia > Caudata > Salamandridae > Calotriton > Calotriton arnoldi. The sequence goes on from CAWUFW010006831.1 coordinate 958,392, forward strand.
GCGGGCCATTGAGTCAGTTGATACAATACACAGGCACTTTATGATTTTATTTTAATCAATTGAAATGTTTCTCACGTTGACATTTTGTTTTTACTTTGTTTAACACCATTGGTATAGTGCTAATACTGTTGAGAATCATGCATTATTTATAGCTTGTGATGAATATTACCGATTTTGTGTGGCATGTGATTTAAATGCAACTGTGCCCATGTCTATCCCCTCATGGTTATATTTGTTTAAGAACTGTACCATTCCAATATGTCTGCCATAGTAATGGCCTTCCACTTCCGTTCTTTGGCGCTGAGTGACAGTTTATATAAGCCTCTCCAATTTGGTGTATGTTTCACGTGATCAAGATCCCCAGAGGATCGAAACGCGTTGTGAAATAAACTACAGTGGACATATTTTTGGTGGAATTCTTTGTATCCCTGAGAGCGCGCGGATTCATTTTTGTGGTGTATTGGATTGCCGGTGAGCTCCGCCGGCGGGTGCGCCACTCTCCACGGGTCCCAGACAGTTCGGAAGGGGCTTTCAGGATGTGTGATATTTTTGAAGGACTGCGTTTGGACCGGCCAACATCCTTTGGAACACTGTGCGATTATAAGGACGTCACACGAGAGCAGAAGGAGGGATAACCAGGTAAGCGGGAGCCAGCGCTTTCCGTCCCTAGTGAGAAGGGGGGGTGACGCCGATCGGAGGGTGGGCGTCATTTCCAGATCCCGGGGCAGCAGGGGCCTGTGCAGACCGCGGTACCGTAGATCACCCTCACTGAGGTGATATCATTTGTATTCAGAATGCAGATGCCAGCTCCTATTACTCTGCGTGTTACATACTGCATCGTACAATCCTTGGATTTATATCTACTCGCGGATACGCTTGAGCACTGATTTGATGTTTGGCAGAGGGAACCTGACATTATCAGGGGGGATACTAAGTTTCCACTTTTTGTGACAACATTGCTCCACTGGGTTTAGTGTAATATGGAGGGAAGAAGAGGGACGCAGGGAGGCAGCCCGGACCATCTTTATGAGGAAAACTACACCAACAGTACAGACGGGCAGCAGAATTGTTGCCATACAACCCATAGAGGAGAAACTACGCAAACTAGAAAAACTAAAGCGCACGGAGATATCAAAATGGTGGGAGGCCACATCACTGCAAAACTATGTTGATCAAAACATGGTACCAAGGGGCCTCCGAATATTCACAACTCCCACATATGAGACACCCAATCCGAAGATGCTGAAAGAGTGGTCCGAGAACTCGTCACATAGCTCAAAACAGATGTTGGAAATTTTGATAAAATATGCGTGGGTAGATCGTGATTGTGTCCTGATTCAGATTAAGGAACTCATGGATGAGCTTGTGAAGCAAGTAGATGAGGCCACAATGAATAGACACCTCACTAATATGAAAGAACGTCTCAAAAAATACGAGGATGACATTAAAGCGCGTAAACAGCGCAAACTTAATCGCGACTACGGTGATTACGAGAGTGGAAGGATCCTAACATTTAGTAGGAAATATGATTACCTTTTCACCCAACAAACCACACAGGAAGAGAGTGGGGTAGAATATGTGGAACCAGCTACTAAAGAAGGATTAACGGCCAGCGAGAGTGACTCAGATGTGTCGGTGGAGAGGGCACCTACAGAGGAGCGCACTACACGTACACAGACTTTTTTAGACGAATATCGGACCCTGCGCAGGGGGCGCCAGACCACGAGAGACACCCCAATCCCCAAAACGAGGGGCCAGAGAGGCCGAGGAAGGGGCAGAGGCAGAGCAAACGGAGGAATCGACGGGCAAGAATCCGACAACGATGGGAGAAGAGGCAGAGGACGTGGCGGCATGGGAACAAGACAAACGCGCGCCAGAAAAGCCTACTGATGGATCCCACCATGGTTAACAGAACGATTATTAATCTCTCTAATAGACCTATGAGCGATGTTGAGAAACAGACATTGTGTTTAGGTCTTTCATTTTGTCCCTCTCAACCTTTTAACTACACTGATGCCAGAATAGATCTTTTTAGGTTTGTTCATAAATTGAAGCTTAAAAAATGGCACAAATTGAAGGGACTTAGGGCGCGTAACGTCAGCGATACCCTGCCCACTACAGAACACACTGAACTCAACATAGGTGACATTGACACCTTGATCACCATTATGGAATTGGGCCTTAATGAAGAAGGTTCTGTCCCTAACACCGACACCACCACCATTAATGGGTCTACATGAATATGGCATCAACATTGATGACCCGGTACCTTCAGGGTTTAAGCCCAAATCGACATTTATTCCCATGCTACCACACGACAACATCGACACTTTTCAGGACTGCGTGGGTAGGGCATTTAACGAATTTAGACATAAGGCCAAGAGACTGGGACATAACGGTGAAAGCAACCTTACATTAGAACAAAGACGGGTCCTTGAGGGCCTCACTGAGGATGACAGCATTGTCATGAGACCTGCGGATAAGGGTGGCAATGTTGTCATACTTGATAGGGATTTGTACATAGCGGAGGCATATAAAGAACTCGGTGACCATAGATTCTATGAAAAAATCAATATAGAGGCATACAATGAGAGTATTACTATCCTATGGGACATGCTGACACAGTGGAAGGATAGGGGTATCTTGGAATGCGAGGAGTTCAGCTACCTGAAAAAGGACTACCCTGTGCTACCGGTCCTTTACCTTCTACCGAAGATACATAAAGACCCGAATAATCCTCCGGGTCGTCCGATTGTTTCCTCACGTGGCAGTGTAGCAGAGCACGTATCTAAATACGTTGATCACTTTCTCAGGGATCACGTTAACACCTTACCCAGTTACATTAGAGACACCAAGGACTTTCTCAGTAAAATCGAGAACATCCAGTGGGAAGAAGATTTTCTGTTTATTACCCTCAATGTCCACAGTCTCTATACTATAATAGATCACCAACAGGGACTAGAGGCATGTGCACATTTTCTCAGGAGGCGACCCATCCGACTGTTGGAACACAGCCGCATGATTTTGGACATGATAGAGTATTGTTTGAAAAACAATATTTTTATGTTCAATGATATTCTGTATCGCCAGACCACTGGGACTGCCATGGGGTCGTGCTTTGCCCCGAGCTTCGCCAATTTGTTTATGGGAAGCTGGGAGGACATTTTTGCCGACCCCAATTTTCAGGAAGATCTCAGACATGTCTCTAGGTGGCTACGCTACAGCGATGATTTATTCATTGTCTGGGCGGGTCCCAGAGATAGGGCTCAATTGTTCATTAACAAATTAAATGACAATGACCGCAACATCATACTCAGTTGCAAAATCAGCGATAACACCACAGAATACCTTGATGTTAAACTGACGATACAACAGAAAAAAGTCCATACAGTTTTGTACAGGAAATCTATGGCTGGTAACAGCGTTCTCCATGCCCTCAGCAGCCACCCGCAGGCTCTCAAGTGGAGCATCCCTTACGGAGAGCTGCTGAGGGCAAAAAGAAACTGTAATACCAATGAGGCTTACGTCACTGAGAGGGAGGCCATTACTGAACGCTTTCAAGAAAGGGGCTACCCGTTATGGGTACTGAGAAAAGCAAGGGAGAGAGCTGATGCCATGGACAGATCATTGACAATTGCAGAGACATCGGTCCCCAACACCAACACAGAGGGTGGAGACGCTAGAATGATCATGACGTTTAGTACACGGTCTAAGGCCATCAAACGGATTGTGGCACACAATTGGAACATACTTAAGACTGATAGTGCCATCGGTGATAGCATACCAGATAGACCCAATATCACCTATAGAAGGGGCAGGAGTGTAAGGGATATGCTTGTCCACAGTGACATCACTATCTACCCAGACAGAAACTTGCATGGTCTTAAGGGATTTTTCCCTTGCGGCCATTGCAAAGCTTGCAGAAACAGCAAATTCCGCAACCAAGTGGTATATAATGGGATCAAGAAGGAGATATCCCAATTTCTCACCTGTAGCTCCATGTTCACCATATATGCCATAGAATGCCCATGCAAACTTTGGTATATTGGTAGTACCACCTTTATGGCCAAGAGCGCGTATTGGAACATAGCAGAGCCATTACCAATTTAGACCAGAAATATCCCGTTGCTAGGCATTTTCAGGATATGCACTTTTCCAATGCTTCAAAGCTTAGTTTCTTCGTTCTTGAACAGGTGAACAGAGAGGCCCGGGGTGGCAACAGGGTTCTCAAACTGAGACAGCGTGAATCCAAATATATTATTAACTTCCAAACCAAGGCACCCGGGGGACTGAATCAGGACGAGGAACTAGCTGTTCATCTTCGAGGGGAGTAACTGTACACCATCTTCCCGGCATAGAGATCATGGGAGATGTCTAGATCTTTTCTCCTCTCTTGAATGTTTATTAGCTCATTGACCTTTGCACTGCTTTTTCCACCTTGTACAGTATAGGTCATTTCTCTAACCTTAATGTTTTGGAGTATTCTGCATTGCGTGATGGTTTTATCTCTTTATATGCTGCCTACTCTCCTCTCTCTTTCTTCTTTTTCTCTAGCCATTGAACAGACTTAATTAGATCTTATTACATGTTATTATTTTTTAGTAGTACACAAAAGATAGTCACAGTGGAAAATATTCACAATGTATCTGCAACCAATACATGGTCTATGTACAAAGAATATGACAACACCAATTGGCTCATTCAATAAATGATTATGATTTAATAAATATCACAAAAATTGTCATCATAGATCATAGGCTCAAAAAATGTGAACTGAATATCACATTTAACATTTAATAAAAACAGGTGCATACAGCGTGAGGTGATAGGTGCGTAGTTGGGATAAGTGAAAGTGATGTGCAGGGGAAAGGTGGTGCATATATATACATCAATATACAATAGTGATAACCTAACCTGCCAAATTACTGGCAAACATACAAATGCAAAATCATAAACAAAAGATGCAGATATAAATTCTCTGTCATCCAGGTTTGATAAGTGAAGAGAAGGAAATGTCGACGTTTCGACCCTATAAAAACCAGCAGATTTGACGTCTTGGAGGTGGGGTCTTCATCAGGACCAACGGGGAGGGGAAAGGAAGCGAGGGGTTTATGTTGCACCTAAGAGTAATATTATACAATTAGTAAGGTGTGTCTAATGGAAAGGGCATCCAAACAGAGAATCAATAGGAGTAAATTACCAGTGACAGCACAGGAATCTTCAGGCTGAAAGATAGTGATGTGGGCCAGCAAGGCTCCTAAACAGCCGAGAAAAGAAAGGAGACATACAAAATCCGCTAGGGTCAATGCTCACACTAGTGGATATTGAGGAGTGAAGCATAGGGCCTTGATAGGCTAAGCAATTACTCACGATAGATACAGCAGTCCGTATAGAAATGAACCAAAGGTACGCAATAGCCTAGGGTCGCGGATGTATCCGTATTGAAAGAGCAAGGGTTCAAACGTAACCCATAGCTGAAACAAGAAAGAATTCTTGTAAGTAATCCCCAAGTTAAAGAAATAGTGCTACAAACAACGCGCCAAGGACAAAAGCTCACTGATCAGATAACCACAGTACCTGAAAAATCGGTATAGAATGGTAAATGCGGGGCGCGCCAACCAGTGAATAATGAAAATTATAATTACATCATTCCATGACTAAGAAATGGGAAAGTTTAGAAAAAACTGGTAGACAAGATTGGCCTCAGTACTTAAACCACAGCGGGGCGCACCAACCAATCAATAAAGGTTGCAAATTGCCAAAATAGAAAATACCATAATTGAGAATAAATGTGGGGCGTCTGAAACTAAAAACACCAGGACTGAGACATGACAGTGAAAACCTCAGAGTCGGAAAAGGCTAAACAAGTGCTAACAATCGAACTACACTTGAGTCAAAAGCCTAGCATGAAAACACGCGACTCTGTGTAGCGCCTCTGAATTAAATTAAAGCTGGATGCCAGATGGGAGCAGGGGAGCATGACAGTGAAAACCTTAGAGTCGGAAAAGGCTAAACGAATACTAACAATCGAACTACACTTGGGTCAGAAGCCTAGCATGAGAACACGCGACTATGTGTAGCGCGTCTAAATTAAATTAAATTAAAGCTGGATGCCAGATGGGAGCAGGGGAGCGGAGCACATACCTCAGGGAAGCGTCGAGACTTCTGACAGCTAACACCGAATGGTGTCACGTGTCAGGCTTTAAATACCAAGTTGAAACGTGCACGTTGAGCACGTATAGCCAGTCTATTAATAGATCGGTTTTTTTCAACAGATTATTAAACGAAGGCAAAATCTATCCCAGAACTGGGAGAGAGAGCCAGAATGTTTAACAGGAATTGTAATACAACGCATGGGGAATTATAATAACCCATTACACATTACAGTGAGTAAGTTCAGGAAAAAAAAAGCACAATAGAAAGGTATTTGTTTAAAACCAATCATAAAACAGTGGAGATACAGCATAGATCCATAAGTAGCTATCCTATACATTTGAAGCGAACCAATGCAACATCATATACACTGAATGGGACTGTCCAACCCGGTTGGCACACATACTAAAAATGCACATTACATGTCACTGTCCAAAACGGTTGGTTCACATTCTAAAAGTAGCACAGATCTTGAAGTCTACATTGTTTGGGTTTCAGGTCAAGTAAAAACCTTGTACAAAGCAGATTTGGACATAAACGGTGGATCAATTACTGTCCATTTAGTAAAGATAATTGGGCATACGTTACATCAATCTCGTTGAGACCATTTTTAACAGAGTTAAAAGCGATCCATCCATTTAAATTCTCTAGTGTTCAAAATTACACCCAAATCACCACCCCTGACTCCCAATGTAATAGCTTCGATAACCAACCATTTCATAGATTCTGGGGAATGATTAAGCGTTTGAAAGTGTTCTACCATAGGGGCCCCCATGGTTCTACATCTTATCCTACTGCAATGTTGCAGTATTCGGCATTGACTTGCTGAGTTGTCTGTCCTATATAGATTTTATCACAGGGGCAGACAATGGCGTAAATAACGTTTTTGGTTTTACAGTTTGTATGAGTTTTGAGATCTACAGTGCAGTTATTGAAATGAAACTGTTTAGTTTCAATTGTTAGGCTGCATGCCTTACACTTCCCACATTTAAAGTGTCCCACAACGTCAGGGAGTTGCCACATAGATTGTATGGTTGGTTGAGGTGGTACGTCCAAGAATGATTTGACCACATGGTCCCGGACATTTTTCCCTTTCCTAAATGAGTGCATAGGAGGTTCAGGTAACTGTAAATCTGCAGCAACTATCGGCCAATGTTTGTTGACGATTTGTCGGATCTCGTTGCTCCGTATGTTAAACGTCGTAACACAGATCAGTCTGTCCAAATCCTTTGGACGTTCTTTAGGGCTAAGTAACATTTCCCTAGGGTTGAACCAAGCTCTTTTTCTGGCCCGTTTCACCAGCCGTCTAGGGTATCCTCGTTCAACCAGTCTGTTTATTAGATCATCTGATTCGGTGAAATAATCTTCTTTATGGGTACGATTTCTCCTGATTCGCAAGAATTGCCCAAAAGGCAGATTGTCGCGTAATCCCCGGGGATGATGGCTCCCATATCTCAACAGGGTGTTCCTTTCCGTCGGTTTGCGATATAAGGTGGTATACAGGTAATCCTTTGCTACTTTAATGGAGATGTCGAGGAAATCAATGGTGGATTTATCCTTGTGGATTGTGAACCTGATATCCATGGATCTTTCATTGATCCAGTCAAAAAAAGTGAGGAGTTCAAAATCATTTCCAGTCCAGATCATTAACACATCGTCTATATAACGTTTCCAAACTGTGACATGGTCTCCAAAAGGATTCATAGCGTTAAAGATGTACTTTTGCTCAAAATCATCCATATAAAGGATAGCCAGGTCCGGAGCAAAGCTCGCCCCCATGGCCACACCCTTTGTCTGCATGAAGTGGTCACCCTGGAAATAGAAAAAGTTTTGTGTCATCGCTATCTCAAGTAGTCTTATGATGAATTCAGTTGGTACATGCGCAGGTAGGGTTCTCGTATCCAGATATTTCTCCATGACTTGGAGTGCATGTTGCTGTGGAATACTTGTATATAACGAGACAATATCCATTGTTACTAAGATTTGGGTGGCGGGATCGAAGGACATGCCATCAACCAGATTTATAACTTGCATCGTGTCACGGAGAAAAGACTTGGTGTTTTCCGCTAGAGGTTTTAGGAAAAAATCCACATACTTGCACAGTGGTTCCAATATCGAGCCACAACCAGACACAATGGGGCGACCAGGTGGTTGTTCCATGTTCTTATGGACCTTTGGTAACGTGTAAATTGTTGTTTAGCCTTTTCCGACTCTGAGGTTTTCACTGTCATGTCTCAGTCCTGGTGTTTTTAGTTTCAGACGCCCCACATTTATTCTCAATTATGGTATTTTCTATTTTGGCAATTTGCAACCTTTATTGATCGGTTGGTGCGCCCCGCTGTGGTTAAAGTACTGAGGCCAATCTTGTCTACCAGTTTTTTTCTAAACTTTCCCATTTCTTAGTCATGGAATGATGTAATTATAATTTTCCTTATTCACTTGTTGGCGCGCCCCGCATTTACTATTCTATACCGATTTTTCAGGTACTTTGGTTATCTGATCAGTGAGCTCTTGTCCTTGGCGCGTTGCTTGTAGCACTATTTCTTTAACTTGGGGATTACTTACAAGAATTCTTTCTTGTTTCAGCTATGGGTTACGTTTGAACCCTTGCTCTTTCAATACGGATACATCCGCGACCCTAGGCTATTGCGTACCTTTGGTTCATTTTTATACGGACTGCTGTACCTATCGTGAGTAATTGCTTAGCCTATCAAGGCCCTATGCTTCACTCCTCAATATCCACTAGTGTGAGCATTGACCCTAGCGGATTTTGTATGTCTCCTTTCTTTTCTCGGCTGTTTAGGAGCCTTGCTGGCCCACATCACTATCTTTCAGCCTGAAGATTCCTGTGCTGTCACTGGTAATTTACTCCTATTGATTCTCTGTTTGGATGCCCTTTCCATTAGACACACCTTACTAATTGTATAATATTACTCTTAGGTGCAACATAAACCCCTCGCTCCCTTTCCCCTCCCCCGTTGGTCCTGATGAAGACCCCACCTCCAAGACGTCAAATCTGCTGGTTTTTATAGGGGTCGAAACGTTGACATTTCCTTCTCTTCACTTATCAAACCTGGATGACAGAGAATTTATATCTGCATCTTTTGTTTATGATTTTGCATTTGTATGTTTGCCAGTAATTTGGCAGGTTAGGTTATCACTATTGTATATTGATGTATATATATGCACCACCTTTCCCCTGCACATCACTTTCACTTATCCCAACTACGCACCTATCACCTCACGCTGTATGCACCTGTTTTTATTAAATGTTAAATGTGATATTCAGTTCACATTTTTTGAGCCTATGATCTATGATGACAATTTTTGTGATATTTATTAAATCATAATCATTTATTAAATGAGCCAATTGGTGTTGTCATATTCTTTGTACATAGACCATGTATTGGTTGCAGATACATTGTGAATATTTTCCACTGTGACTATCTTTTGTGTACCACTATTTACCCGAGTCCAGTGGTCTTTCGGGTTACCCCATTGATACGAAACTTATTATTTTTTAGTAAGCTCGTAATTTATTCTAGCTGTTGATATTAAGTCCTTGTATATTTCATAACTCATTTTTCTTTCTCTTCTTTTTGTTTACACTTACCTTTTTGTTTGTTCTTTTGTTTTTTACACAGGAGGAAAGGAAGGGGCCCACTCACCTGGATTCACCTGCACGGGCTGCCTACCCTTTTTCCCTATTATCACTATGTTGCACGAATGAGGCTTTTATCTGCATCAGCACCATAGAATTGCGTTGAGACAAGGCTCTGTCTTGACAGGACCATTTATATGAACAGCATCAGTACTAGGGCATTGGCCCGTCATGATTTAATAACTGCCAACAACATTGGCCATGGGGCATAGCGCGACACATAGATTGTTTGCTATTTTTTATGGGAAGACTGTTATTTTGAGCCGCACCAGTACTTGGGCACTTGCCCTTAACTTCCTAGTAACAGCTTTGTCATGGTGTATTTCACGGCACACTTTTGTTGCATTTATGCATTGGTGGGGATGATATATTATATCCGTGCACGTACCAACATGTCTTCATGTCTCACTGCCTTCAGAACTGCCACGTGATATTTATAGAGGTTGCCGTGACATCCGTAACCATTTTGTTTCAGCACTTGGTTTGATAAAGTTTTCTGGCTTGTATACATAGAGTGAGGTGGCAATGCGACTATTATAGTCGATAAGGTGCGGGCCATTGAGTCATTTGATACAATACACAGGCACTTTATGATTTTATTTTAATCAATTGAAATGTTTCTCACGTTGACATTTTGTTTTTACTTTGTTTAACACCATTGGTATAGTGCTAATACTGTTGAGAATCATGCATTATTTATAGCTTGTGATGAATATTACCGATTTTGTGTGGCATGTGATTTAAATGCAACTGTGCCCATGTCTATCACATCATGGTTATATTTGTTTAAGAACTGTACCATTCCAATATGTCTGCCATAGTAATGGCCTTCCACTTCCGTTCTTTGGCACTGAGTGACAGTTTATATAAGCCTCTCCAATTTGGTGTATGTTTCACGTGATCAAGATCCCCAGAGGATCGAAACGCGTTGTGAAATAAACTACAGTGGACATATTTTTGGTGGAATTCTTTGTATCCCTGAGAGCGCGCGGATTCGTTTTTGTGGTGTATTGGATTGCCAGTTCGGAAGGGGCTTTCTGGATGTGTGATATATATATATATATATATATATATATATATATATATATATATATATATATATATATATATATATATAAATGTTTGCTAAATCAAATTTTTTAATCATTGTTAATATGTTAATGTAATTTGTTTGAATTGTATAAATATAATTTTTATAATTTTTAATGTATACATAGATTTATTTCAATTTACATTAATATTAAAACTATAGTTTTGTGGTTTCATATTTTAAATACATTGCATATATTACTACATGTGTATTTTTCAATATGCTTACCTTTTTGTTACGATATTCTGTTTCACAATATTTAGGTTATGTACAAAGTAGGTAAACTCAATATTTTTGTTGATGATATACTTGACACGGTAGTCTTACGTGACAACATTTTTGTTCTTGATATTTTGCCATTTAAACTCTCGGGGAGCTTGAGAAAGTGACTCATGCGCCATCAGCTGCCCTCTGACTTCAAAAAAACAGCCTCCAATGGCTCCAGCCCACTGAGGAAATGACCAATGGAAGAAATTGGCAGTCTAGCCCTGATGCTGGCCACTCACATGTACCTTTGCATAGCTCGTGTTCACAGTGTGTAGGGCTGAGGAAGGACATTCCGTCTGGCTGCTCAAGTCTTCTTGTCGCAGCGCTCGAGACATCAAAACCGCTCTTGATGAAGTTCCATAATGTTGAATGTATGAGTACATGAATCTTCTCAAAACCATTTATATCTACCCTTTGCTTCATCAGGAGGGTGTGTAGTGACATCATTCCAGGCAGTTCACTGTTCAGTCTCAGAATGAAGCTAATTGGTCATAACTTCCACTGCCACAATAACTGCTGCAGCATTACCAGAGGTGATTAATCTGTAATGAGAACGCATCAGCTATGTTTTAATATGCTCATGACAACATATCAGACAATGTCTACCTCCCTGCATCAATGTTCTATTGATATATTTCATGTTTTGTTTTTGTATGTCCCTCACACTGCCTGATAAATGCTTCAAAGCACTCATAGAAAGGTAGGTTTACTGGATATAGCTGGGTAAGGGGAATTTCCACAATGTATGCCACTGCTGTAAGACAAATCATCAGAGTCGTATAAAATAAATTAACTGAGGTTAAGTAAGCTAAAGTGTTTCTCTGCAGCCCATGCTGTTGTTGCCAAATGTTGAAGTTGACTGATAGTAAGGCGACTTATACTTGATTTCACCTCTAGCATATTTCTTCCACCATCCTTCCTTCCCACTCTGGCAGGTTGCTGTCTCCTTACCTCATTCTTTTTCTAGCTTTATCTTCCTTCATAATCCCTTCTCTGCCATTCTCTCTCTTGCTAAAGATCAACACTGATAATGAAAAAGAAGTTCTGCTCTCCAAAAGTGAGCGCTGGTACCAACCTCTTGCACCTACCAGCCTTTGCAGAATTTCACAAGGTCTTCAACGTGACAAAAGTGTGGGCAAGAGACTTCTGTTAAGATGAACCATGAATATGTGTGGTAAAATACACAAATCCCGACATGTCTGCAGGTTTTGACAACACTGCAACTCCCCAGTTTGTTTTGGGTTGTTTAATAATTTTTGTGCATATTCAGTAAGCAAGCCTTGCTAATATATTCTTTGATTAAAGGAACCCCTATTAAAGAGTACAATGCTTAATATGTATGTAGAGTCACATGACCCTTGGAACCAACAGTGCTTCTATTATTAGACACGGAGAAGGCCATTGATACAATTGAATGGGGATATATGCTGTTGGTTCTCCGAAGAATGAGCTCTGGCCCAACATTTCTATGGTGGTCCAAATACTATAGAAACACCCAAGGGTTGTGTTATGGTGAATGGAACAAAGTTAAAGGGCTACACTTTATACTGTGGCACCACACAGGGCTGTCCATTGTCACCCTTAGTACTTGCAGTAAACATTGAGACATTGGCTTGTCGGTTTAGGGTGGCTGCACAATACAGAGGGCTGCATTGGAACGGGGTCTAGGATTCGAGGACATAATTGTGCATTGATGATATCCTGGAATACATGATAGAACCTGACGATACTATTACAAGAGCAATAGATATCTTCCATGTAAACAGCACATTTTTCGGCTACAGAATAAACTGGGCCAAATCGATTCTATTCTCACTGATAGAGTGAACTCTCATGCCTACCTATAAGGGTCTGCTACATATAAAAACAGAGAGCTTTCAATGTCTGGGTATATACTTCAGCAGAGATAGAATCAAGTGCTACCATCGCAATCTACATAGAATAATAGATTTATGACAATTGTGGCACACTGGCGTGGCCTCTTGCTATCTCTACTGGGGAAGGAAGCTATGCGATGACTCTACCAAGACTCTAGAACATCCAATGTAGAGCTTCCAGAGAATGTTTTCAAAAAGTAAAAGGACTAGTACAAACACTATTATGGGATGGAAGGCTCTGACTCTTGCTGGCAAAACTACATAAAGGGTTTTTGGTAGGAGTATCGGGCTCCCAGGCATACAACAGTACTATTGGGCAGACCAAATAGTAGTACTAAACAACTGTATATTCTCACCTGTCAATGATCCAGTGCACTGCATAATTTGCAAAAAAACAAGGAAGTGCCAATGCCCTTCTCAGGAGGCCACTGCAGCCTGCACCAGCCATTGCCCCTGACAGGTCTGCCAAGGGCAGTACTAACCATTGTACTCCTACATGTGTGATAATTCAGTCTATTCCAAGCCACCCAAAACTATATTAATGGTGTGAGGTGTTATTCAGGATTTAGCCCTCCTAGAAAACAAAGTGCTGAAGGAAAGCCTAAAGAAGAAAATAATTGCACAAAAGTTGCAAGACTCACATGACTATTTCACCTGAGGACTTAATAACAGTTAGGGTGAGACGGGAAAGAGACCTGAGCCTGTTAAAGAATGAGAAAGAGGCAAGATGGGCACCTAGGGAGGTGGGGACTAAGGCACGATTCTGAGTAATACAAGTGAATATACTACACTGAACATATACTAGGATTCAACTACATGTGCACATGTACAATACGTGTACATGCACAAACCGATCAATGTCTAAAGGGGTGTGGGCAAAAAGTAACCTTTATTCATACGTGAGGGGAGTGCCATAAGCTTAATACTGGCAGAAAATAGGGACACGACTGAAGAGAGCCTTGGAAGCACAAGTAAAATGGGGCCCTAAGATTATGCTGGTGGGGATTTGAGTGGGACAAGCTCAGTGGAAATACAATGCATTATTCTGCGATACGGGCCTGATGGTAGATAAGTGAAACATCACAAGACCTTGGGGAGTTGACAAGATCCAGTGGGGTGTGAATGGCTCTACCACATGAACTGGTGTATGTAAGCAGAAAAAAATCTATAAGAAAAGGGGATATCTTCGAAGATTTGGGGAAAGTTGTGTGAAATACATGACTGGACGGTGGCGGAAAAGGAGTATTGATAATAAGGAAGACCATGGAGGGAAGAGGAAGGGGTTCATGGGACACACACTGAAAGGATATCTAAGAGAGCCAAATAATGGAAGACGTCCGCGAGGTCAAACCAAATGGACCACTCCGAGAAAACATGATTTTTTATTTTTTTTATTCATGAAGTTTTATATAGTGCGAACAAGACCAATATTGGCATCTGAGCACTGTACAGCATAACTATAGCAAATACAAGGAGCAAATACAAAGAGTCACCGGTTAATAACACAAGCAGTAAAAATAGTGAATGATAATAAGAAAAAGTACGTGAGTGCAGGAAACAATGGAATCAAAGTGGTTCGGATAATCACATCAGATAGGAAGGAGATTATTCAGTGTTCTCATTTTAACTTCTTTTTTTAAAAGATTAAATGATGGGTTGGTTCTGGTCTCCGGAGGGAGAGAGTTCCAAGCTTTTGGGGCAATTCCAGAGAAAGTTCTTTTGGAAGTTTCAAACAATATATGGAGTACAGTTTAAGGTGGGGAGCCAGTCTTTGATGATAGAGGTGGAGTTGGGTGGAGAGATTAGTAGGAATTCGGCTTTGAGGGCATTGAGATCGAGGTGATTGAGACTCAGCCAGTGTTAAGTTTTGGTCAGGATGTCATTGAGGGTGTTGATGTCATCCAGAGAGGCAATCTTCATGTAAAGTTGAGTATCATCAGCGTACAAGAGCTAGTAGATGTTAGAGAGATTGAGAATTTTCGTTGGGGGTTCCATGTAAGGGTGGGGGAAAGTAAAGAACCTTGGGGTACACCGATCGTGACAGGTGTCTGATCAGATAAGGTGTGATTGATATGAACTCTTTGAGATCTGTTTTGTAGGAAAGGGTGGAACCATTTTAAGACCATACCAGAGAGACCCATTTTGTGTTCTAAGAAGTTTAGGAGAGTCTTGTGTTTGACCTTGTCAAACACTGATGATAGGTAAAGTAGGAGTAGTAGGCAGGATTCATTTTGATTAAGTAAACGTAGAGGGTTGACGACAGTGTGAGCCATGGCAGTTTCAGTACAGTGACCTGGTCTGAAACCAGATTGGCGGTGGTCAAGGAGTTGTTGATGAGCAATGTGATTGCAGAGTTGCTGATGAACACATTTTTTCAGGAGTGTGTCTAATGTTGGGATGCTGGAAATGGAGCGGTAGTTGTTGGGATCCAAGAGGTCAGTGTCAGGCTTTTTTAAGATAGAAGTGACTTGACCACTTTTTAAACAGTGCGGTATAGCGCCTTGTGTAAGGGAGGCATTGATAATTCTGGTCCTTAATGGTATAAGGAGGTGTAAAGTCTCATTGAGGAGTTTGGAGGGAGAGGGTGATTGAAGTGGTTAGAGTATTTTGTGGAAGTCAATAGCTTTAAGATGTCAGAGTTATCAAATGTCTGAAATATGAACCAAGAGGCATTGTTTTTAGGTTTTCGGAGCTGGTTGCCCAAACACACTTCCTGTGCAATAGAGGTGTGCTGCTGCAAGGTTTCAGTCAGTAAGAGATTCACAACATTTCGGAGATCATTGTCAATTGATTTGGTTTTCTCAAAAAAGAAGGAGGAAAAGTTTGACAATTAGGTAGTGCTGTAGAGAATGACATGGTGTAATTGCCTTTCCTAATAATTTGTTGTTTAACCAATTGAAAGAGATTTTTGGGGACGGTTGACGACGGTGTCTAGTTGCTGATGGAAATGTGATGATTTGGCCCATTCTGATGGACCTATAGTAGGTACTTCGTTTTATCCGCAGACATTTGAGGTCAGAAAGGGAGTCAGTCTCCAAGCTCTTTCCACGAGCCTAATGGCACGGCATTCCTCGTTGAAGCTACAGTTGAGCCAAGGGTTGAATCTTCTTATTGGGACTCTATTTAATTGTTTGGGGGTGATGGAGTCCAGGATGTTGGTCATAGAGTCAAAATAGTCCTTAGTGAGGTCTTGAGCATCAACCATGTTAGTGGGAGGGGCAGGAGATTGTGGCTAGTGGTGGCTAGCAAGCCTGGATTGAGATTGAGGGTGTTTCTAACCCAATGCTTTGTTTTCATTACCTGGCCTTTTGAGATGATTATCTTTCCAGCTATTGAGAAGGTGATGCAGTGGTGCTCCGTCCAGTCACAGGATGAGATAGAGTCAAAAAGGATGGTGTTTTCCTTGGCTATGATTAAGTCTAAGATGGCCCTCTTTAGTATGAATAGGGCTGTTGCAGGCTTGGAGCAGGTTGAGTTCAAGGAGAAAAGCCTTGATGCAGTTCACTAGTTGATCATTTGAGTCATTCCAGTGAATGTTGAATTCACCTAGGAAAATCTGGTTACTGTGTGGTGCATTGTTGATAGAGGTAATCTCCATGATTTGTTCGATGAAAGTGTGATCCTCACCTGGTGGATGGCAGATCGTGAGTAGGGTGCAGGTAGCATTGTCTTTGGTTGAGATGTTGATCTTCAGAAATCTGCAGGCTGATGTTGGTGAAGAATATGACTGTTTAACAGATAGGTTAGACCGATAAATGCAAGACCACCCCCAAGATGGTTAGCACGGTCTCGATGGATGATCATAGCTGGGTGGGACTAAGATGTCAAGAATAGTAGAAGAGGAGCCATTTAGCCAAGTTTCGGTGAAGACTAGGAGATCAAAGTCCAAGTCGAATAAAAGGGCAGCTATGTTGGCAGGGTGTTTCATTGCTGCCCGGCAGCTGAGTAGTGAGCATTTTAGGTGGGTTTCGGTAACAGTACTAGAAGAAAGCAAGTTTGATATTAGCCTTATTAATGGGTCTAGGATTGGGATGAGGTTTCCTAGGCGGTTGGGTGATAATGGTTTGAATCCTTTCAGAGGGCGTGAGGTGGTCGGTTGGGGCGGGGTTATAGAAAGCGAGAAGGAAGAGGATATCCTTGGTCGAGAGGGGGTCTGACCAGTCTGGTGGGTCGGGCGGAATGGTCTAGATTTGCTTTGCATCTCCATCTAGGCAGGGTCTGAGATGGCAGAACTATCCGCATGAGGGCAACTCGGGAAGGGAATATACGGTGCTGGTGGTGGATCGAATGGTTTGGGCAATTAAGATGCAGGTTAGAGGTGATACGTAGAAGACTAAGGATATCAGCCCGCAACAACTGTATATCCGATTCATAGCATCCAGCGTAGAATAGAGTATGGGGGTACTAATGTGATTGGCGATACTGTTGAATAGATTTGGAGGGGTGAGTTATGTATTAGCTTTTGCGTGAGGGAGTGGGTCTTCGGTTTGAGGCAGTGTTTAATAGACTTAGGAGTATTCTGCACTAAGGAGATGAGATTAAGGTCAGACAACGTACTGTGAGGTGGAGTGTGGGGAAAAGAGGGAGAGAGGTCATAAGGACTGGAGGTGGAGAGATTATTGGAAGGCTCCTGACCAGAGGCAGTAATATTGAGAGGGAGCTGTTATATCTGAGGGCTTGGGTGCTATGTGTTTATTGGGAGGTGTTGTGGAAATGGCTCACTGATTGGGGGTGAGCTGTGAGGGAGCAGTGTTGTTAATAAGTTCATTAATAGATTGGATAAGAAAATTGACTAAGTGATGGTTGGGGAAAGGTTGGTGCTAATCTGAGAGGAGATACTGGTCTATGGTGTAGAGACATTGAGTGTGAGAGAGTGGGCATCACTCAAGGGAGAGTGGTGGGGTGCTATTGGGAATTGGTTTGGATGGGCAGTGAATGTAATTAGTAGGAGATCAGAAGGTAGCTGTGATAATGGGGGTGGAGTTTTCCTTAATGTGAATGAAGACATTGTCAAAGAGTTCCAGGTTGTGATTAGAGGACTTAATGAGCACAATGCCACTATTGTAGTTGGAGATAGTGGGTTCAGCATTGTACACAGGAGAAGGCGAGATGATGAGATTACGTCTGTGAGGTATTTTCTTAGTGGAGGTAGGTTTGAGTACTGTGGATAGTGCATTTCTCCACTGAGCACGACGATTGGTGAAGAAGTTAAGGGCATTAATTAACGTACACTTATTAATGCAAAGTAGTGATCTAGAATAAGTGTTTCTGGATGTGATTTGAGAGTTTTATGCTTTAAAGTTTTAGTTACACTCTTGGCTAGATTGGGTGGATAGTGGATATTAAGCTAATTGCGACCAGCGAGGGCTAGTGAGGGGTTCAACCTGTCGATATGGGGTGGTCCCATGATGCAAAACAGGAATAAAGAGGAGGAGGAGAGAGAGTGTGCGAGTATAGTAGCAAATCCGGCTGGAGCCCCTACCAGAGGGCTGCAAAGAAGCAAGGGAAGTGAGTTTCCTACTAGAAGGGCTGTAGGAGTCCTATTACAGTTGTTGTGCTGGTGTGGTAGAGGATAGTCTTATTTTGCTGTCTAATATACTGGGAAGTGACGGTAAATAGAGTGAGATGGGGGCCACCTTGGAAATCTTGAGAGAGACTAGGCATGGGGTGCAGAGGAGGGATGAGGCAAAGATGTAGAGAATCAGCAAAACAACAGAGCAACACAATGAAATATAGGTGAATCCTTGATAAGACAATGTCCCAACATATGAACAGCTTTTGATGATCCGAGAATGGGCAAAGCATCAGAGACACACATCAAAAGGCGGAAAAGGCAAACTGAGCGAAGAGTCCTGGGGGTGGAGGAGGTGGCATCCACCCGTGAGTCGATAGTCAAAATTTCCCAAAAGCGCGCTTCACAAAGTGAGGGACACTGGCAGCAGAAAAATTGAGAATGCGAGGTTCGGTCACAGCAGGGAGACAGAAGAATGTGTCGGACAAATATGAATACTGAGAATTATGTGCAGGATCGAGGTATAGTTTGTATCAATATCCAAGAAAACAGAGTACAACACCTTGTATAGTAAATCCACTTGCTCACTGCGAAAAATTAACTAGTTCTTCAGGGAATTCCCAGACTGGTGGTTTTTTGCCGTCTATGTGGTCTGGTATATTAGGCGCTGATTGTTTTAGCTAGTTTGTTTCTCGTGAAATAGTTCAGCAATGTTTGTCTCCTTTAACTTGCGGTGTATAAAAAAATAAACTGCATACAGAGCTTTTTTTATTGAGGTGAACCCCAGTACATATCTCTTCCTAATAGCAGACATTAAAGGGAATTAAATGATTTTTCACTCCTGATGCAAATGCTGGGCTGCATTCCTCATGCAGCCAAAATGGAAATTGAAAGCAAAATTCACAGTGTAATGAATTTAGTGAGCCCCATAAAGTAATATATTATTAGGTTTTCATGTGTGTTAGATTCAACTTTTACTAAATTACAATACGTGTGTATCAGAAACCTATGATATGACAACAGTTATTATTTACCCGCTATTTTGAGTGGAAAAATTAAGAACGTGAGAAATTTTGCCAACAAAATCTAATGAAATAAATGATTTTGCACTCTATGAAATAGTGAAATTATGAATTACTTTGACCAATTACACTTCGGGTCAAATTCTTCTATTGAAACAAAATATGGTCCTGCCTAAATTCAACTTAGGTGCGCCAAAGTCTCTTCTGCTTTCAGACTATTGTAACTGACTCCACCTGGGTACTGTCTCAATTTCTGATTCACCGTCCATCTTCTAAATTGCTACTGCCCATTTGATTTTCGGGTTCAGTACGAGATCTATCATTTCTACCCATATGAGTTCCTTTTATTGGATAGCCCTGAGACAACATTGTCTTTCCAAGGCACTCCTCAGGTTTTGAGCTATACACTCTATGGCCCTATGCAGGGCCGGACTGGCTGTAGCGGGCATTGGGCGTTTTCACAGGAGGCTGGAAGAGTGGCGGCCGGTTTTGTAGCAGTAGGGGACGGTTTTTATTACTGGGGGTCCAGTTTTGCGGCAGTACTGCAATATCAGCCCCCAGTACTAAAAGCAGCAATGCTTCACACTTGTGCCCCCACCCTCCTCCCCACCTCGTGGCTGGTCCTACAAAATTGCCAGGGCTGCTTTGGGTTCCCACTCCAACCCTGCCCCACGCTATCTTCAATTCTGTTTTCAGAGGTCCTGCCCTTCAAGGCGTCAATGCTCCTCTTCTACTCTCCAAGCGCGTTCCTATAACCTGTAAAACTAGGGCGGATGGCAGAGCATTTGCCTAACCTGACGGCGAGAAATTGGAATTCCTTGTCTCTTCACATTCGCTTGTCTAAGTCGTTATTACTTTTCGTAAGCTTGTGAAAAAAAACACGTATTTGCTGTATATCTTCTTCTACACATCCCTCAGTGCCAGGGCTCCGAGTTCCCTTTCAACAGTATGTTTTGCAAATCAATCACTCGACATTCAATAATTTTTTCAGCAAAACAAGTGAGGGGTTTTCACTATTTAGTTAAAAAAAGAAACCAACAATCTCAATTTGCAGTTTAATTTCTAAAACGAAACGTGTTTTTGTAATATTTATATTCTGCAGTTGTATTTGTTTTTTTTTTAAAGAAAATGGAAAATTTCTATACCATGACATTTGTAAAACCTTTCCTTTCCTTTCCTTTCATTGTGTCCTAAAAAAAAATACCACAATTTTACACACTCCTAGGAGAAATGGAGCCGTGACTGCAGTCGAACAAACTGAAACTATATTTTCCCAATTTGCAAACAACAAAATATCCATTAGTGGATTGTCAGACTTCGTTCCTACTTAATGGTTTGCAAAAACCCAAGAAAAAAGTGGTCAGGTTTGTTTTGCATTTCATTTTTGAAAAAGATACATTTATTATCACTTACATAAGAACTTTCCCTGAAGAAATGTTGGACCAACATTTACACTTTTTATTTTATGGTTTTATTTTTTTGGCTTTATTTAGTGCATAAACACATACAAAGGCAACTAGACAAAATATAGCCAAACAACAAATCACTAGTTAGCAGAGAGTCGTAGGACATCAGCCTTTTAGTAATGATAAAGCTAGGATTTAAGGTCATTCCTAAATCTGGCTAGATTTTCTGCCCCTGCATTTTATTCCATAAAGAGGGGGCAGTAACAGAGAACTCCACCGCTCAGGCACGTCTGTCTGTAGAATGGTATATGAAGAAAAGAAAAGGGTGCTAATTTTAGATTAATTGATGGATAGTACCAGGCAAATCCGGAAAAGAGTGGTGAGTTTACTAGGTAGAGGGCCTGACTCATTTTGAAACTGACAGCGAAGGCAAAGATAACAGAGCAAGGGGGATATAGTTATGGCATGTTACTTACAGATGTAGCCTGGCAGCGGCAGACTGTACTAGCTGCAGTCTATATATTATTTTACCTGATAGCCCTAAAAAGATTGTATTGCCATAGGAGATCCTGGACGAGGGTAAAGCATTTAGGACCATACCTTTATGCAAGAAAGTGAATAGATGTAGAATCGACTTTAGGTTCTGGGGCTGAAAAGAGCACCAGCTAGCAGATTCTTTTACAAAGTGAGCTTGGATAGGTAGTACACCCATCTTGTGGGGCCAGAGGTTATATTGCAAGTAAATGGAATTAATGAAGGATAAAGAATTTCAGTTTTATCTCAGTTAATTTTAAGGAAATTGTAGGCCAACCATTTTGTATAGTCCTAGTGCAATTGTGGAAGGTGAAAGCAGCTAATATAATGTCTTTCTCAATTTGCAGAACAATTTGGTATCATTGACGTACAAAATCGGATACTCACATGATTCTGTCAGGTGAAATAGAGAGAGAACATACAGGATGAATAGCAATGGGAATAAAATATATGCCTGAGGAACTACACAGTTTAGTGGCTGGAGCAATGAATGTGAGTTTCCTTTCTACCTGTTGCATCCTACTGCTCAGAAAGTCTTTGATCCAGGAGAAGGCTGTTCCTCGGACACTGGGGTCCACTAAATCAATCAGAAGGCTAGAGTCATCTACCGTGTTGAAGGCAGATAGACCAATCTGCATCTGCAAACTATATAAAATCTACCACCAGGTGACAAATCTCAAAACCCATTATAATGTGGACAGCGGCAAAATGTGTGTTTCCAACAATTAGCAATTCTGAAGGTACTGCAGCATAATTATCACAATCACCCTATTTTGGAACGTTTCATGCCTGCATCAGATTCTCTATGATTTTGTGTCATTTTAGTATTGTGTTGCTTGCTATTGAAACTTGTTTTGGAACTTTACTGTGTTAGGTCTATGAATCTGTTTTTTTTTTGTTTTGAGTTCTAAACCACATGCACTTTCTCTTAGGTATGTATGTTTGTGTTTAGCTACCCAGGGTAAGATCAGAATTTCTTTCACCATTTTACATTGTTTCCCTTTAAGTGATCTAAAATGCAGCTTTAATCAAGACTAAGGCCTCTCTTTCCCTAGTTATTAATCCACCTTACTTAAAGCTCCCCAAGTCCACCGCTGCTGTAGAGTATCTACAGTGAGGAAAGGTATAGAATGGAGTGTCTGCCAGTCCATGTAATGATTGAGATTGCAGGTCTCTGAAGTGTTTCAGTGAGTTCAGGATACGGAGGAACGGAATAAGGAACGGAGCATGTCAACTAGCCCTTAAAAAGCCTTATCTTATTCTTATTCAGTGCATAAGCACTGAAAAATATATGAATGGCACTGTAAAGGGAAATTAATGTTGGAGTAACTCTTTTCTTTCATTGGGGCTAATAAATATGGTTTGTTCTGGTTTATAAATAGTCTATAATTCCTCATCTATTTCCTCTAATTTATTATGTAATTAAGTACCAATATCTCTCATTAACAGCAAGATGCTCAATGGAGATTATCTGGGCTTTGTCTACTCGTGGGATGCCAGTATCCGTGACTGTGGTCCGGAGTATCTCTGCCAGGTTTCTCTCTCTGACATACTTTCCTTAAAAGGTATTCTCTGTGCTTTCTTGTATTTTTTCAAGGGGTATGATGCATTGGCTCAACACTGGAGCAAATCTGCATGGCCTCAGTGTTTGAAGTATCAACACCCCATTAATAAACTCTTGCTTTTTCATGGTCCTTTTAGTGTCACCCACTTCTCTAGTCCAGTATCTCACTTAGTTTGCTTAAATTTATAGCTGTGTTTAATGGTAGGAGGAGGCCATTTTAGCAGACGTGTGCTAGAGTACCCACTAGACATTGAAACTGTGCTTAGTATCTTTTAGCAAGAGATGATAAGAGATATATGGCTCCCTCATTATCTTTCTTTGTAATTCTAACCCCTTGCTCCTCCCATCAGTGTCCTGCGCTGTTTCTCACCATCCTTATTTTTGCAAGCTCATAATTTACCTCCCTAAAGTTTATGTTGCTTTGTCAGATTCTTTATTTTACAGTAGTTCAAGTTTCAAGTTTATTTTTATTAGCATAGTTACTTAAAACCGTTGCTACAAATACATCGATAAAAGAATTACTTTAAAAGTTATATTATAAGAATAAATTAATAAAGGAGTTTGATAGAGGTAAGTAATTGTTCGTTTCCATTGCAATTTATGGCAGGAGATTCATTTACTGAGTGTCTGTTGAATGCCTTCCGTTTAGGAGGAAGTTATTGCTGTGTAGAGGATGGTACAGTTTGGGGGCCAGGGCTTCCTTCAGGAGCTCTGGCAACTTTTTCCCCGCCTGTTTCAAGAACTTCACCAAGCGGCAATTTAGCTGTGGGTCTTCAGGTGCGCAGCAGGCCAACACGGCTTGTCTCCTGGTGCGAATGCCTCGTTGGTTAAAATATGGTTTTAAAAGTTATTTTAGTTTGTTCGTCAGTTCCTTAGCGCTGGGATGCCTTTGGTAACCATGCGCTCTATAAATGTTTTACAATTACAATTACAAGTGCAAAGTAGGTGCAGCATGTCCTCCTGTGCTGTGCCACATAAGCGGCAGGTGGAGTCAGTCTGAACCTTCAGCCAATGTGGAAAGTTCTTTGTGCAGGCTAACAGGCCTAGTCAGTATTTAAAAAATTGGTTTTGATAGATTTAGCATACTAGATATTTTTGAGGGATCACTGACATAATATCGACAACAAAAATATCGTATTTACAAAATATCGGCGTCATAATATCGACTACAATAATATCGACTACCAAAACTTATTTAAAAAAACAAAAATATCGAGTACACAATATCGTATATAAAAACATCGTACACCACAATATCGAAATACAAAATATCGTTAAATTAAATATCGTTTAAATTTAATTAACATACAAAATAACAAAAATATCGAATACCAAAATATAGATATCAATATTATCGACTTTTTGAAAATATCGACTATAGAAAAACTGCTCAATTAACTATATCTTTAGCACCAAATATAAATTCACATTATAAAACAATATAAAACACTTAAACAACATAAAAAAATAATTTGCAAACACATCAATATATAAAAATAATTTTTTTTCTCTAAACAAACAATTACAGTAATAAAATAAAATCTGTAAAATATATAATGCTTGCATCATTTCACATTCAAAACAATGTTTAAAATATTTTAAAAAAGCAAAACGAAAAAATAATTACTTTCTACTAACAGTTTCTTAATTAGCGTTTCCCTTATATGGAAACAAACAGCCAAAACAATAAAAACAATTAACTTCAATGAATCAAATACTCACATTTTAAAATACACCAATAACATAAAGCAACCAATTAAATAAACACTATATAAACATCAAATGTTTACATCTCTTTTACACTTCTAACCTACAATAAAGAAGATGGTGAAACTCTGCCCAACTGTTTCCTAAAAGAAAACTTTCATTACTGAAGAAATCTTTAAAACTGCACTAAGTAAGTAAAACTGTATTTAAAATATAACAATACTACTACCCTTCAACAATAATTATTTCTGAGACCTAATTTACTATTCTTTCATTCCTTACATTTATATCAGCTCTACAGATATCTTACAAAGCCAGAAAAATATTTTCAAAATTCTCACCAATAAAAGAACAATAAATGTAAGTATATTATATTTTTGCCAAAGCTACCTAAAATTATTTTTCAAACGTTATTCACTAATATATATTTTCTTTTTATCTATCTCCTCTGCAGCCAACAGCAAAAGCATCCAAAATAATTCTACAACCACTAACCAACTAAATACAACTAAAAAGTAAGTATATAATTTTCAATTATTAAACACCCTTAAATACCCACCCAAATAACCCTTTTCCCCTAAAATCCCTATCATCTACAAACAATATAATCAAATTATTAAAATGTTTGTTTTCTCTTCCCAACAGAAATTACATCAAGAAAATAGAAAATAAAGCTTGAAATAATTTCCTGGACAATTTTATTTACATCAAACTAAACATTGTAAGTATATTCACTGAAATGTAACTGTATTTAATAAATATGTGGTATTTATTATATTAAAATTTTAGTTTTTTTAATTTTCCCTAGCATAAAACAAAACAACATGACTGAAGGTGCAGAATTTGTAATGTCCAAAAAAAAAATGTTATTATGTTATATGGGGTATGTCTATACACAGGAGAAACAAACTGGCCTTAAAGTGTTTTGGAAGTGTAGCAAATACTACTCTAACAAATGCTATGGAAGAGCTACTACTCATGAAACTACTGTTCTTTCTGTAAAAGAACATAATCACCCCCAAACATAACAGAGATTGAGGTTAAAGATGCTCTTGAAAGTATAAAAGAAGCAAGCACTAGTACTGATAAACCAACTACCCAAATACTAAAAGAGCAACTATTAAAAGTACCTCAACATGCATCAGTACAATTACCGTCCATAGCTTCTTTAAAAAGAACTATTGCCAGACAAAAAAGCAACTACAGGTACCATACCTGCCCCTAAAACGTTTGCAGAAGTAGTTATTCCACCAGAATTAAGCATTACTCACACTAAAGAACAATTTATATTTTTTGATAACAAATGCCCAGATAAAAGAATAATTATGTTTGCTACTGCAAACAATTTAGTTAAATTACAGCAATGTGACACCTGGATGATGGATGGAACTTTCAAAGTCTGTCCAAAACCATTTTACCAGCTGTACACAGTGCATGGATTGTACCAACATTCAAATATTCCATTCATCTATGCCCTATTACCAAATAAACAGCAAACTACCTACATAGATATACTCACTAAAATAAAAGAAGAAAGCAATAATTATTTTCCTTCAAAAATAATTATTGATTTTGAAATAGCCATGATAAATGCTATACTGAAAAATTATCCACACACAGCAATCCAGGGTTGCTATTATCATTTTAACCAGAGTCTCTGGAGACATCTACAAAAATCAACCCTCTGGGGCCGAATCCGATTCGGGCCGGAAAAAATACCGACCGACTCGGTACGGGATAATAGTCCGACCGACACGTACCGGCGTTGCCCGACCTGGGAAGTACGATGGAATGCATGGAAATCACGACCGACTCGCACGGAACTCAAGGCGAACGACCGACCCGGCCGGAAACAAGCTATCCGGCCGGGAAACCACACGAATCGAACCGACCGACACGCATCAGGAAATAATCCGAACGAAACGTGCACGCGAACTCCGACCCGCGCAGTACGATGCAATGGGTGAAAATTCAGACCGATTCGTACGGAGCCCAAGCCGTACGACCGACACTCATACCAAACCCAGCCGAACAAACACAATACTCCGCGACCGACGCGTACGCCGCATATGAAACTGAGCTGAAACACAGCGGGAACGACTCGGAGAGGCACGCACGAGACAACTGCAACGTCCTACTCGGTCAGAAGAACGACTCCTACATGCACAATAATCACAAATGAAAAAATACAAAAAAAAGGGCCAAACAAGCAATGACAAAGCCAATAAATACAGGGGGTGGAAAAAATGGAACAAGGACACACCCCCAACTCCACCTACATAAAGGCTACAAATCCCTACCATGATCCTTTGCAAATCCCACTGACCTGCCAGCACAGAACACCATCACACAGCAAACACAGATACACACACAGCTCATCCAACACAAAAGCCACACACCATTAGCACCTCAACAAATAGCACCCTCACACACACACACAGCAAAACCTACACACACACACACCCTCACTTGCACACACACACATCAATCACCACCACCACCACCCATCACCATGCCCCTAAAGAAGAATCCAAAGTTCCTAGATAGTGAATTGGAAGTCATGGTAGACGAGATCCTGAGGGTAGAGCCACAGTTGTTTGGCACATTGGTCCAACAGACCCCCATGTCGCAGAAAACTAAGATGTGGGCGAGGATCATCGACAGGGTGAACGCACAATCACCATGTTTGGGCACAAAGGAAGACATCCAGAACAGGTGGTATGATGTGCGCAGGAGGGTCAGAGACCTCCTGAGCCAGCACACCGGCAGTGGCCCTCCTGCAAAACCAGTACACCTCAGGCCCTGGGAGGAGAAGGTGCGGGCCATCCTACCACCAGTGAGCGTATATGGACTAACAGACATCCCAGAGCCTGGTGAGTACACAACTAATATACACAATATTGTGTGCCAATACACACACATCACTCTCAAGGGGACAGTCAAACCATCCACCCCTAGCAAATCAACTGCAACCAAAAGATAATCATTCCAAGATGTGTATGTCAGTTAGATAAACACAATACATGCCATCTCATAGTGGTATGTCACTGTGTCATGACATGTACAAACCTAACAACAAATAGAGCAAGGCAGTGGTACAAATATAACCAACAAACACTGCCTGATATTTTGCCACCACTAGAACACCACCTCACAGGGAAGCTCACTTAAAGGAAGGAATTCTGTGTATGCTGGTGAAGTTAGTGTAGCCAATAGCATGATGGGAGTTGTAGTCACAGATACTGCTCACCCTCACAATTGGCCCATCAACACCACTCTGAACCATGCTCACATCACAGGGAGTGGATAAGGACTGACAAGATGGCTGACACTGGCTACTGCTGTGGGGAGCACAAGGCCCTGCTGGGAACTGTGCACCAACAAACAGCACAACACCACTGCCTGACATCCTGAAAGCCAACTTGCACTCCATGCAATGCAAGCACGTTACATGGTGGGATATCTGGCTTGCTGGGAAGGAGGACTCACAGCACTGACCATAGTTACAAGCAGCTCACCTCACACACACCCTCAACACAAACTCCACATAACCCACCTGGGAGAATGCAATGCCTCACATACCAAATGAAGATCCCACAAAGAACCACCACCCTGGGTAATGCTGTGTGAAGCACAGGGACACACCTGGGACTTGTAGCCAAACAAATGCAAGGACAACACTGTCAGCCTCCCTGTCAGCACAGGCACACTACCCCACAGGGAAGCAGAGTCCAAAGGAAGGAAGTACGGGCATGCTGGGAAGGGGGTGTAGGCAATAGCATGATGGGAGTTGGAGTCACAGATACTGCTCACCCTCACAATTGGCCCATCAACACCACTCTGAACCATGCTCACATCACAGGGAGTGGATAAGGACTGACAAGATGGCTGACACTGGCTACTGCTGTGGGGAGCACAAGGCCCTGCTGGGAACTGTGCACCAACAAACAGCACAACACCACTGCCTGACATCCTGAAAGCCAACTTGCACTCCCTGCAATGCAAGCACGTTGCATGGTGGGATATCTGGCTGGGTGGGAAGGAGGACTCACAGCACTGACCATAGTTACAAGCAGCTCACCTCACACACACCCTCAACACAAACTCCACATAACCCACCTGGGAGAATGCAATGCCTCACATACCACATGAAGATCCCACAAAGAACCACCACCCTGGGTAATGCTGTGTGAAGCACAGGGACACACCTGGGACTTGTAGCCAAACAAATGCAAGGACAACACTGTCAGCCTCCCTGTCAGCACAGGTACACTACCCCACAGGGAAGCAGAGTCCAAAGGAAAGAAGTACGGGCATGCTGGGAAGGGGGTGTAGGCAATAGCATGATGGGAGTTGGAGTCACAGATACTGCTCACCCTCACAATTGGCCCATCAACACCACTCTGAACCATGCTCACATCACAGGGAGTGGATAAGGACTGACAAGATGGCTGACACTGGCTACTGCTGTGGGGAGCACAAGGCCCTGCTGGGAACTGTGCACCAACAAACAGCACAACACCACTGCCTGACATCCTGAAAGCCAACTTGCACTCCCTGCAATGCAAGCACGTTGCATGGTGGGATATCTGGCTTGCTGGGAAGGAGGACACACAGCACTGACCATAGTTACAAGCAGCTCACCTCACACCCCCTCAACACAAACTCCACATAACCCACCTGGGAGAATGCAATGCCTCACATACCAAATGAAGATCCCACAAAGAACCACCACCCTGGGTAATGCTGTGTGAAGCACAGGGACACACCTGGGACTTGTAGCCAAACAAATGCAAGGACAACACTGTCAGCCTCCCTGTCAGCACAGGCACACTACCCCACAGGGAAGCAGAGTCCAAAGGAAGGAAGTACGGGCATGCTGGGAAGGGGGTGTAGGCAATAGCATGATGGGAGTTGGAGTCACAGATACTGCTCACCCTCACAAGTGGCCCATCAACACCACTCTGAACCATGCTCACATCACAGGGAGTGGATAAGGACTGACAAGATGGCTGACACTGGCTACTGCTGTGGGGAGCACAAGGCCCTGCTGGGAACTGTGCACCAACAAACAGCACAACACAACTGCCTGACATCCTGAAAGCCAACTTGCACTCCCTGCAATGCAAGCACGTTGCATGGTGGGATATCTGGCTGGGTGGGAAGGAGGACTCACAGCACTGACCATAGTTACAAGCAGCTCACCTCACACACACCCTCAACACAAACTCCACATAACCCACCTGGGAGAATGCAATGCCTCACATACCACATGAAGATCCCACAAAGAACCACCACCCTGGGTAATGCTGTGTGAAGCACAGGGACACACCTGGGACTTGTAGCCAAACAAATGCAAGGACAACACTGTCAGCCTCCCTGTCAGCACAGGTACACTACCCCACAGGGAAGCAGAGTCCAAAGGAAAGAAGTACGGGCATGCTGGGAAGGGGGGTGTAGGCAATAGCATGATGGGAGTTGGAGTCACAGATACTGCTCACCCTCACAATTGGCCCATCAACACCACTCTGAACCATGCTCACATCACAGGGAGTGGATAAGGACTGACAAGATGGCTGACACTGGCTACTGCTGTGGGGAGCACAAGGCCCTGCTGGGAACTGTGCACCAACAAACAGCACAACACCACTGCCTGACATCCTGAAAGCCAACTTGCACTCCCTGCAATGCAAGCACGTTGCATGGTGGGATATCTGGCTTGCTGGGAAGGAGGACACACAGCACTGACCATAGTTACAAGCAGCTCACCTCACACCCCCTCAACACAAACTCCACATAACCCACCTGGGAGAATGCAATGCCTCACATACCAAATGAAGATCCCACAAAGAACCACCACCCTGGGTAATGCTGTGTGAAGCACAGGGACACACCTGGGACTTGTAGCCAAACAAATGCAAGGACAACACTGTCAGCCTCCCTGTCAGCACAGGCACACTACCCCACAGGGAAGCAGAGTCCAAAGGAAGGAAGTACGGGCATGCTGGGAAGGGGGTGTAGGCAATAGCATGATGGGAGTTGGAGTCACAGATACTGCTCACCCTCACAAGTGGCCCATCAACACCACTCTGAACCATGCTCACATCACAGGGAGTGGATAAGGACTGACAAGATGGCTGACACTGGCTACTGCTGTGGGGAGCACAAGGCCCTGCTGGGAACTGTGCACCAACAAACAGCACAACACAACTGCCTGACATCCTGAAAGCCAACTTGCACTCCCTGCAATGCAAGCACGTTGCATGGTGGG
This sequence comes from Calotriton arnoldi, assembly GCA_963921515.1. Classification (NCBI taxonomy): domain Eukaryota; kingdom Metazoa; phylum Chordata; class Amphibia; order Caudata; family Salamandridae; genus Calotriton; species Calotriton arnoldi. Next base: position 989,456 of record CAWUFW010006831.1, read on the forward strand.
ATATCTGGCTTGCTGGGAAGGAGTACTCACAGCACTGACCATAGTTACAAGCAGCTCACCTCACACACCCCCTCAACACAAACTCCACATAACCCACCTGGGAGAATGCAATGCCTCACATACCAAATGAAGATCCCACAAAGAACCACCACCCTGGGTAATGCTGTGTGAAGCACAGGGACACACCTGGGACTTGTAGCCAAACAAATGCAAGGACAACACTGTCAGCCTCCCTGTCAGCAGAGGCACACTACCCCACAGGGAAGCAGAGTCCAAAGGAAGGAAGTACGGGCATGCTGGGAAGGGGGGTGTAGGCAATAGCATGATGGGAGTTGGAGTCACAGATACTGCTCACCCTCACAATTGGCCCATCAACACCACCTTGAACCATGCTCACATCACAGGGAGTGGATAAGGACTGACAAGATGGCTGACACTGGCTACTGCTGTGGGGAGCACAAGGCCCTGCTGGGAACTGTGCACCAACAAACAGCACAACACCACTGAATGACATCCTGAGAGTCAACCTGAACCCACTGCAAGGGTGGCATGCTTCATGGTGGGATAACTAGGCCAGGTGGAGAAGGATGGCCGGATGTCCACCAAATACAACCAATGCTGGCCATGCACACACCTCAACATTCATATTGAAATGCCCCAGGTATGCATGACAATGTGCTACACCAATATCAACCTCTTACTGTGACAACTTAGGACAATGCAATGTACATGCCCACATCCAGAGGTACAGTCACAACTGTCAGGTGTGTGAACCATTGATGTCTGTAGAAACATTACATACAATGTGTGTCTCTTCCAAATAAAGGTGACGATGATGGGGACACAGCAGCAGGCGAGGAGGAGTCCCTGTCCCAGGCTCCGGGGGACACAGAGCTCACTGGTGTGGAACAGCCTCTGCCCTCCTCGGATGGCGAAGACCTACCTGGCACCTCCGGAGGGAGTCATCATGCAGCACCAGCTGGACCAACATCTGCACCCCCTGCACCCACCCCTCCAACAACTGCCAACATACAGACCACCCCCACCGACACGGTCAGACCAAGGACCATTGCTGACAACAGCACAGGGCCCCAGGCCCACCATGGAGCAATGGATGACAACACCACTAACAACCCCCAAGTGGGCCTTGGGTCACCTGTGCGTGCCACCGCAGGTCCTGCACGTGTCGCCAGGGGTGGTAGACATAGGTCGCTGCTTGCAGAGGGGTCTGGACTGCATGATGACCCACAACTGGCACGCATCGCTGATGCGTACCAGGATAGCACCGGAGAGGTCAGCCAGGTAGTGGGGATCCTCAAGGACATTCAACAGCAGCAGGCTGCCCATCATGCCCGCTTGGACTCCCACATGGCCCGTGTGGAGACACACATGGCCCGTGTGGAGACACACATGTCGGGCATGGAGTCCAAGTGGGACACATTGCAAGAACTCACAGCGGTGCATAGGGACATATTGACATGCCTCCGCCAGATTAGCACCAACATGTCCACACCTCCCTGTGTGCCCACAACATCTGCTGCTGCAACAACTGACACCGCCACAGGGAGGGAGGAGGGCTCTGGCGGAGAGTCCCCTGCACCGCCGCAGCCTGCACGTGAGGGTCCCCCCCGAAAGAAGAGGGGTCGTCCGAGGAAGGAAAACTGAGAGGTTGATGGCCACATACATCCCCCAGGAAGCCAACACCTGTTCCAGAAATTCTCCTTTGTGTGCAAACGTTTCACCCTGTCGAATGCAACACTACTTTCCCACATGACATGGGGAGTTCAAGTTGGACTAATGTATCATATGACTGTGGACTTCACTCAGGACATTTCTGCTACCAAGACTTCCAAATCATCTTGGAACTTTGGATCACAATCCCAATGTACAGCACCCACCATCCTGTGCACTATACACACACACATTTCTGTAAATAAAATCACTAGTACACCATACTTGCCACTGTTGTTATTCAAATGTGGATACTGTTATGGTGATGATGTTCTGCTAAATTACACTGTGTATGCTAACTGCTACAGCAAGTACAACACCGTCGTGTGAGTCATGGTGACGTGACACATATGAGGGAGACACACCACTAGGGCTACACAACACAGACACCAGGGCCATCGGACTCATCGCCCACAGTGATGTTGCCAGGAAATACAGTGGAATGCACAGACACCACACCTATTCAGAGTCTGTGTCAACTAGCCCACATGTGCAGTAAGCAAATGTCAGTCAGATGTGTGACCACAGACAACGCACATCACAAAGTGAAGCACAGGTTTATTACACATTTGCAACATGTTGTTTCCACTACAAATGCAAGGTTTACCCACATGGCAGTGGCCACACAGTCAACAAGTGCAGAAGATATGAAGTCCAGGGGTGTGTGGCACATCACTTGTAGTCCAACTACTGCTGCCACCTTGAAAGCTGAATCATGGTGTCGGGGGATCCAAGTTGACCAAAGTACTCAGTAAGCACCCTGTGAAGGACAGACATGACACACAGTTAAAATCACTATAGAACAGGACAGTACTGCAATACTCATGCCCAATACATGTCACAAGACAACTACACAAAACCATGTTAGCATATCAAAACTGTTGGGGAGTTCAGACTACCTGGAAGGACACATTGCTGCACGCATCCAGTCAAGTAGCACATGGCCACACTCAAACAGCACCAGAGCACCACCCACACATATCATGCAAACTCACGTCATTCACATTACATCTCCCTGGATACTCACATTCAGCTGAAGAAGTTGGTGATGAGCTGGGTGCGGACATCACCATCATCATCATCATCATCACTGGCATCGTGGTCCAGGCCAGGTTCCTCCACAGGTGGCGGACGTTGGTCATCGTCATCCAGGATGAGAGGCAACTCCTTCCGCACTGCCAGGTTGTGTAGCATGCAGCAGACGATGACAATCTTGCACACCTTTGCTGGGGCATATGGGAGGGCCCCTCCTGTCTTGTCCAGGCAGCGGAAGCAGCTCTTCAGGAGACCAAAGGTCCGCTCTATCACTCTCCTGGTCCGACCATGTGCCTCATTGTAGCGCATCTGGGCTGGTGTCACAGGGTTCCTGAGGGGTGTCAGCAACCACGGCATGTTGGGGTATCCGGAGGCACCTACGGACAGACAAGTGCACATTAGCTGATTTGAAAAAGTGGGTGGAATACTACAGATCAGAACACACACAATGGTACAAAGTCAGTACACACCGACAAGCCAGGCACGCTGGTTCTGCATCTGTGCCATCATCCTCGGGATGCGACTACTCCTCATCACGTAGGCATCGTGTGCTGAACCAGGGAAACGGGCGCACACATGTGTGATGCTCATATCTGCTAAACATACCATCAGAGCATTGATCGAATGGTAATGTTTACGGTTCCGGTATGCCTGCTCATGTGCCTGTGGTGGTATCAAAGCCACATGTGTCCCATCAATGGAGCCAATGACATGTGGCATCCTCCCCAGGGCATAGAAGTCACTCTTGACGTCAGTGAGTTGTTGACGTGTTGGGAAATAGATGTACTGGTTCAGGCATCTCAACATTGCCTCCAAAACATCGCGTAGCACACGGCTGAACATAGTCTGTGACATCCCACCGGCAGTCGCAACAGTGTGTTGAAAGGTACCGGTGGCAAAGAAGTGTAGAGCTGCCATTACCTTCACCTTGGGGGTCAGCGCCGTAGGGTACGTCCGGCCAGGTTGCAAATGTGGTGCCAAGCGCACTGCCAAATCCTCAATCAGCTGCCTGGTGAAGCGGTACCGTCGGATGCTGTCACGTTCCACCATCGTTGCCAGGTCAGGGAATGGTCTATGGACAGCTGGAGCCCTGCAGTGCATAGGTTGAAGGAAGAAAGATTGTCAGTCACCCCACATATGTGCCATTCACCATACTCAATTTCACATGATACATCATTACGTGACACAAGTACTTGATGTGTGTGCCGTTCTGTTGGACATAACTCGCACCTACATGGCCATCATCTAACTTCTCAGTACAACATGTGTGCACTACAGGTACCAGGTTGTGCTATGGGAAACCATTAGGCTGTGTCACAGTACCCATTTACTGCTGTCACGTTCCACACACACACCACAGTGACATGTCTGGACAGATGCGCCACAGGCATCACAGATCATTGACAGGTAGATTCCCAGTGACCCTGTCTTGCCACATGGCCACTGGCATGACATGGCGTATCATGTACACGTCAGAAAAACAAACATGACTCCCACAGGTAGTGGCCCCTGTCGCATCCGCAGGACAGACATGGATGCCAGTGACGCACAACATCAAAGTCCATGCACAAACGTTGATGTGGAGACTGTCTCCCATCGTGCACATGGAATCAGTGACATCGGAAACACAACATGCACACAGACTGTGGAGGGACATCACTATTGTGGCAATGGGTCATCCTGTGACATACATGCCTTCCCACATGGGACTCTGGGGGTATGTGACATGTCATACACATACACAACCTGGAAATGTGACCATGCCACATGCTCCAAAATGAACTGTTGCACATCACAGTGGTCATGTGCACAACACACCAAGGACCCTGTCCCCATGAACACATGCACAGCCTGGGTGTGGCTGCCCACAAGTCCCACCACAAAAACCACATGTTAACCCCCATACACAGAGAAGGAAATGCAGCCTTACATGCCTCAGGAAACAGTGTGGACTGGGTGTGGTGTTGTAGGTGTGCCCCTGGGTCTCTGGCAGGTATATGTGGCTGGCATACGTTCACCAGTGACAAGCATGGTGACATATGCGACTGACCTGTACAGGTACGCGTTGTACAGCAATGGACCGATCGGTGTGCCCGGCCGGCCCATTGCATATGATGTGTGCGGGTACGCGTTGTATCCCGAAATACGCGTTGTACAGCAATGGACCGATCGGTGTGCCCGGCTGGCCCATTGCATCTGTTGTGAGCGGGTACGCGTTAAAGAGCAATGGACCGATCGGTGTGCCCGGCCGGCCCATTGCATCTGTTGTGTGCGGGTACGCGTTGTACCCGGAATACGCGTTGTACAGCAATGGACCGATCGGTGTTCCCGGCCGGCCCATTGCATCTGTTGTGTGCGGGTACGCGTTGTACCCGGAATACGCGTTGTACAGCAATGGACCAATCGGTGTTCCCGGCCGGCCCATTGCATCTGTTGTGTGCGGGTACGCGTTGTACCCGGAATACGCGTTGTACAGCAATGGACCGATCGGTGTGCCCGGCCGGCCCATTGCATCTGTTGTGAGCGGGTATGCGTTGAAGAGCAATGGACCGATCGGTGTGCCCGGCCGGCCCATTGCATCTGTTGTGTGCGGGTATGCGTTGTACCCGGAATACACGTTGTACAGCAATGGACCGATCGGTGTGCCCGGCCGGCCTATTGCCTCTGTTGTGAGCGGGTACGCGTTGAAGAGCAATGGAACGATCGGTGTGCCCGGCCGGCCCATTGCATCTGTTGTGTGCGGGTACGCGTTGTACCCGGAATACGCGTTGTACAGCAATGGACCGAATGGTGCGCACACATTGGCTGGGGCCTGGCATGGCAACGGACGCGTTTTCGAAGCTCCAACGAGTCTGATGCAGTGAATTCAGTTGGCCAGCCACAACAATGTTGCAAAATCGTGGGTGTCATGAAGTTGAAGATTTGAAGGATGCTGTGGGTGTGTATTAGTGCTGCTATTCCATGAATTGGTCAGATTCAGAAGATGCAAACGACTTGGACCTATCACTTTGGACACATGGGACAGTATCTGCCTCAGCAGCACACATATAATGCTGGCTGTTCCCCTGAGAGCTCACTTGCCTGCACTACATGCTCCAGGATGACATCTGCCACCAACACTGCTGCTGTTTATGCATCCTCTGGCTCCTGCAATGGCACGTACTGTGGAGAGAGCCCCAGCCTTCAGCCTTGAGGAGAACCAGGCCCTGCTGGACAGCCTCCTTCCACAGTACAGCAAGCTGTATGGGAAACCAGGGGAGCAGGTGAGTGTGCTGTCCACTGCCTCACTAATTGTGCATGTTGTCTGACTAGCAGGACTTTCAGTGTGCACACCACTGGCTAGCATGCCCACTGAGTAGTTGTCACACCCCAAAGTGTGTAGTTACATGCACTGAACTGGTACAGTGCAGTAACATTGCATTCCAACTAGGTTTACTTCCCATGCAATGATATCATGTAGTGACTGCTGGCAAACTGTTCATAGCCATTGTTGCACTGCCTGTGTACATCATATGCCCCTGTGATTGAGACATGTATATCCAACTGTGTGATGCACGTATATGTTGCATGTGTAGTAATGGCCTTTTCACTTTGTCATCCTCACAGGTTGATGCCCACCAGAAGCAGGATATCTGGCTGACCATCGCCCGGAAAGTAAGATCCGTGGGGGTCTACAGGCGCAGGATCCGCAACTGCCAGAAGAGGTGGCAGGACCTTCGTGGCTGGACCCGGAGGATCGCAAGGGTCCAGCTGAAGCTGTCGCCTCCTCGCAGGAGGGGCGGACACCGGACCCTGACCCCCACATGCTCCGGATCCTGGCGGTGGTCTTCCCTGACCTGGATGGGCAGCTGAAGGACAGACAGCAGCAAGGAGGGGGTGAGTCCATGACTGCACTGTGCACTTTGTCTGACATGCTATGTGCCCTCCTCTGGCCTGGTTAAACTTCCACAGTACATCAGTCATGTGGTCCAGGACCCATGTCCCTCATTTGTGACATGCCCACTTCTCCTCTGATACGCATATGTGTGGCCCTTATAGTCAGGAAATTGTGTCATTTGGGGACTGTGTCATTGCATTTAGCTTTGCTCAAGGTGGGGGACAGCATTTGTTCCCGTGACTATGTTGTGTGATACATGGGTGGGTCAATTGCTTACACAATGCCTAAGTTCTGACATGTAATCTGGGTGTAACTTAGATATGTGGTCCGCTTGCTGATCTGACTCACCACATGTCCCTGGGGAATTTGGCACACACCCATGCTGCTGGTGGGAACAATGTTTGGGCCTCAGGAGTATGTGTATCCAGTGTGTCACACATGCTTAGCCACCTGCCTACTGTCCAGAACTCATCCCTCTTACATGTGGAGCTGGACAGTCATGCCTACTCCAGGGCATACAATACACTCTGTACTCCCACTCCCGTGTATCATCTGGCATGTTGTGATCAGTGAAATGTACCCTCAGGTGTCTGCCTCTGTCTCATTGTGCTGTGTCTTCGTTGTCAGGACTACTGGTATGTTTATCGGTTAGGGCTCAGCATGCCATCGGAGATGTGACCATGATAGTCGATACTTCTGTGACTTATAGGTGTCTGATCACTTGACTGTGCACACAGGTGTTTGCGACTGTGACTTTCAGGCAGCTGTATTTTCATTCACAGCACACTGTGAGGTGCTCATGTTCAGAGAGTTGTGTTTCATGTCCCCCATATGTCCAGTTGGTATGACGTGGACAAATAGTAGTACAGATGATGTGGTATTTGGGGGATGGACATGTGCACTTGTCAGTCACATACCTTGCATTCCCCATGCCCTCGGATTGAGACACAGTGCAGACTGTTGTTGGCTGGCTGCCATGGCCATGTGACTTGAGACAGTAATGTACGACTTTGCATGCATTCCTGTGTCATGGCATTAAACTTCCTGAGACTGATCCTGCAGGGGAGTGACATGCGCAACATGCACCCCATTGTGGCATTGACTATCCGGACATGGGTGCATCATGGTGTCTGGTGCTGGTATGCATCACATGCATTTCTATTTAGACTCTGGCCATCCCTTTATCCGGACACCTGCACTGACTCAGTTCCAAGAGATGTGATGTGTGCATGTTCACATACTTCACCGTGTTCCCTGCAATGTCCAACAACTGTGTAGGTGGTGCATGTGTCCACACTGGGGTCTTACCATCAGACAGGCACCAGACAGATGGGTGCAAGGGCAGGAGGGGTGTGAGTCCCATGGTTGACCATCAGACTGACAATTGGCTTCCCCGAATCTGTGTGAGGACTTTAGGCAATGTTCAACTAAGGATGCCAGGGCTTGCTCTGTAATGTGCTGTACTTACTGTGGTGTGTGCGGTCAGTGCAGGTGACTGATGTTTGTCTGTTTCCCTAATTGTTTGCAGATACATCCACGGCCACAGGAGGGGACAGCTCCACGGACCAGGAGGAGCAGCGGAGCCAGACTGGGTCAGCAACGGACGAGTGGTCAGAGTGACCAAGTGGCATGGAGGGTGAGGGGAGCCACACCGAGGAGTCCTCAGCACCATCCATCTCAGCTGAGGACCACAGCAGCTCGGAGGATGACTCCCTTGTGGAGGCGGGTCTCAGCAGCCACCAAAGGCCAGCTAGTCTGTCTGGCCCCGCCACCACCACCACCACCACCACCCTCCCATTGGCTCCCATTCCTGAGGTCCGTGGAGGCTCCCGTACTCGGGAGCGTGTCTCCTTCGTGCCAGGCACCGCACCCCCTGCCCCTGTGTCCCCTGCTGCCCTGAGTGAGGAGTCTGTGTACCTCCTTCGGCAGCTCCATGTAGGGCAGACAGCAATGCTGAGTGTCCTCCATGCACACACCACTCTGTTGACACAGCTGGTGTCGTTCATGGAGGGCATCTCGACGGGTATGTCTGCCCTACAGAGGAGCAATAAGTCCATGGACTCCTCCCTGACGGCAGCAGTGTCCCTCCTCCAACAGTCCCTCACCACTCCCACCTCTGCCCCATCCACACTTCCTGCCCCCTACCTGTCCAAAGCACATGCACACCTGCACAGTCACCCAAACACACAGACACGAGCAGCACAGACACACCCAAGAGAAAGGCAAGACGTGCACACAAGCATCCTCAGGGGACTGATACCACAGACACAGGGGATGGGGAACACACACACACACAGGCATCCACATCCACTCCGCAGTCCTCTAAATCCTCTCCCTCCAAGACCCCTTCCCTTGCCTCGCCTGCTACCCCACCTACACAGCAGATCTTCCTGTGTGACCTCGGCCTCTTCCCCTCCAATCCTGCTGATCCAGCATACCGGGGGAAGAGGAAGTCCACCCACACAGAGGGGAGTGCCCTCGCCCCCGGACACCCTCCCCCAGGCGCAGGCAGACACAGGACCCCATTAGGATGTCCCCCTGGACCAGGAAGAGCAAGACCCCACCACCACCACCACCACGCAGCTCCACCGCCCAGTCTCTCTCCTCCATCCCCCAGTCCACCACTGCACAGGTTCCCCCGCCACACCCTGCCCCAGGTTTCCCCACACACCGATACCGCAACCCCAGACTGCTTAGGTCCTCCCCCCCTGCCACTTGCTTTTACACCCCCAACCCAGACGCTCTGCCTGTTAGTGGCACTGTTGTGGAGACCGGGTCCCCCCCCTCTGTCCTGCCCACCTCATCTGCCCACCCTTCCACTCCCTTGGAGTCATGCACTGCAGTGGAGTCCACAACCACCACGTCTGACTCGGGCACTGCAGTGGGTACCCAGTCCACTACATCAGTCCAGCCCACTGCAGTGCTTGCAGCACCCACACCAACTGACTTGTGTACCACAGTGGTGCCGGCCCCCCCTGAGTCAGACACCTCCACTGCAGTTGCCGGTGACACTCCTGCACCCACCACCCCTTCACTGCCTCACTCTGCCATCCCCTGATCCTGTCCCTGCTGTGCCTGGCCTGCCTCTTGTATGCCCCTCCAAGGGGGATGTCCCCTAACCGTACCAGTGCAGGCAAGCAATGTGTCACCAGTTGTCACTTATCACCCCGTTGGGACTGTGATTTTAGACTGGCCATTGGCCTTAGTTTCTTTTGGACTTCCGTTTTTGCCCTGACATTTGCTGAATAAAGCCTCTTTTAGTTTACTTGTGGGTTTTCTTTTGATGTACATGATGTGGATGAGTAGCATTTGCAGTTGTAATAGTGTTCACATCAGGAAAATGAAGTGTTGCAGTGATGGACTCCATGTGGTCCATGGGATATGTGTCCTGTTGTAGTCTGGATCTATGGCATCCTTTGCTACAGTCTGAGGGTGTAATGTTCTGCATTTGACACAGGGATGTCCTTTTTGCATTTGTAAATGAACATCTTTGTCTTACACTGATGCACATCTGGTGGGCTTACCACTGTTCAATGTTCCGATTTCCCTGACTGTGTGCCCAGCTCCACTGGACATGCAGTTTTGCACATCAATGTCGAAGGACTCATCTGTGTATACAGTGCAACTTGCTTGACACGTGTTTTTGTGTGTGCAGATGACTGACGTGACACTCCCGTACCCAGGCTGATGTGAGCAGAGCCTTCTGTGTGTTGTGGTTGTTGACTCACTGATGGAGTGTTCTGCTGGCATGTTTGGGTCGTGCACAGACAAGGTTTGGCACAGCGGACCTTCCACAGGAGTGGAGTGCCCTCATGGCAGTGTGTAATCCCGTGACATTGCGTGGGCCTGTGTTGTGTGTTGTGTAAGCATGTCTGTGCGTGTTCCCTTCCCTTTTCCTACACAGGCTGTGTCCCTAGGGATGTTCCTGTTTGTGATGCTTGCTGAGTTGTTCTGTGTTCATCCAGCATCTTTGACCTGGTTTCTCCGTGATGTGGGTGCATGGCAAACTAATGTTCATGAGGTTGTCATACCAGGTTGTCTTTGTTGTCAGGGCTGGGGATGTGGGCAAACGCAGATGGGACACATTCAGGATTCCCCTTGGCACTTGTTGTTTACACGAGTCATGTGATTTACAGTTTGTGTTAGCTTTCAGTGATTGTGACACGTTGTGTGTGTGACTGCTGCCACTACTCAGGGTCAGAGCTGCAATGTTGGAAGTTGTGTACGTGTGTTCTTCATGTGTCACCTTGGCTTCTTCATTGGTGTGTGACTATGGCCAGGATCACATTGATTGTGGTGGATTTCACATCATGCCCATGTATGGCATACTGTGCAGTGTGTCAGACATTCACGAGTCTTGTTGACTGGCCATGTGTGATGGGTTTCTGCACTTTAGTTCCCACCACCACCCCTGGTATTGTCATGGGTGCATGTCCAATGTCACCAGTCCATGTGAGCTTCACTGCTGCACATTGGTGGAGATCAGGGTGTGTGGTGTTGAGTGTGTGCAAAAGTGAGTTGTTGCATGGCTAGACCCCTACCTCCATATTGGCCTTGGCTGGCAGGCCTTGCTGATTGATTGGAGCTTGTGTAGGTGTGATGGTAGTTAGTTGCTCAGGACACATGGCTGTGGTTCACAGTGTGAACGACATCTACCTTTGTCATCACAGTGGGATTATCATGCAGGCTAGTGTCAGCACAATGTGGGGTCCCTGGGGGTAGTGCTGTGGTGGGTCTGTCTCTTGCTGTGTTAGTTGCTGTTCCTACAAGCTTGTGTGACATGTGTCATTTGGGCTCCCTCTCATCTTACAATGCCTGATTGCCCACATAGGGGTATCCAATCCATGAGTGACTTTTGTATGGCACTGTATACACATCTGTGTGGTTGGAATTCAGGCCTCCTCATGTGTTGTGTGGTTGCCTGGGGACACTGGCACACCCCCCCCATCACCTGCTGTGTTTGATGTGCAGTGTGAGTCTGCCTGTTTGTGTTTCTGCCTTTGCACCACTGCATTGGCATATCTTGAGTGTGCCATTGGCTGTATGTTGTTTGGTGGCTTTCCCCTGCTGTCCCTGGGACTCCTAGGTCATCAGTCAGCACAATAATCATGGTTTGTATGTCCCATTGCTGCCATGGTATGGTATTTGTTCACCTGACATCTACAGTCTCCACAGGATATCTACATTTGTGTGTCCATTGGTGCAGATATGTGGGTCAGCATTATGATGGTCACTTCTGTCATTGTGTTATTTGTGAATGTTGACAATGTGGGACCCCATGGGTGATGTTTGTATGCACATGGCCAAAAAGATGTTTCAGTGACATTGCACTGTTTCCCTCGACCAATCTATGTTGCTATGGGACACAAGCACTACTATGCCACTGATGTGTTTGTTGTTGTGTGACCAGGATTCATCCATGCAGTTTGCCTTTGGCAGCTTTTACCATGACTACACTTCCCTTTTGGTCACTGTGGTGATGGGGCTTTAGGCCCCATTGCCACACTGTTCAAAATGTGCATCAGCTATGGACACCACACTTCCTTTTGGTCACTGTGGTGATGGGGCTTTAGGCCCCATTGCCACACTGTTCAAAATGTGCATCAGGTATGGACACCACACTTCCCTTTTGGTCACTGTGGTGATGGGGCTTTAGGCCACATTGCCACACTGTTCAAAATGTGCATCAGCTATGGACACCACACTTCCCTTTTGGTCACTGTGGTGATGGGGCTTTAGGCCCCATTGCCACACTGTTCAAAATGTGCATCAGCTATGGACACCACACTTCCCTTTTGGTCACTGTGGTGATGGGGCTTTAGGCCCCATTGCCACACTGTTCAAAATGTGCATCAGCTATGGACACCACACTTCCCTTTTGGTCACTGTGGTGATGGGGTGTTGGAGCCCATTGCCACAGTGGCCATGGTCGGCTTGCATTGTGGAGGCCACACACATTTCTGTGTGACACATGTGCTAGGGGGTCACATTGTATGTTCAATGTCATGTTCAGTGTTGTAGGCATTTGACACAGACTACACACACTTGTCATGGTGTGGGGGGGATGTAATCTTCTGTAATTCCTTATGTGGGAGTATGCTAGTTGTGTCATGCATTACCCATCCTATGAGTAGGAGTGGTGTTAGTGGTAGGCATCCAGCCCCCTGAGTAGTGATGGTGGTAGTGGTAGGCATCCAGGCCCACATGAGTAGGGGTAGTGGTAGTGGTAGGCATCCATCCCCCTATGAGTGGGGATGGTAGTAGTGACAGGCATCCAGGCCCCCCTGAGTAGGGGTGGTGGTAGTGGTAGGCATCCAGCCCCCCCTGAGTAATGATGGTGGTAGTGGTAGGCATCCATACCCCTAAGGGTGGGGATGGTAGTAGTGATAGGCACCATGCCCCCCTGAGTAGGGGTGGTGGTAGTGGTGGGCATCCATCCCCCCATGAGTGGGGATGGTAGTAGTGACAGGCATCCAGGCCCCCATGAGTAGGGGTGGTGGTAGTGGTGGGCATCCATCCCCCCATGAGTGGGGATGGTAGTAGTGGTAGGCATCCAGCCCCCTATGAGTGGGGATGGTAGTAGTGGTAGGCATCCAGCCCACTATGAGTGGGGATGGTAGTAGTGACAGGCATCCAGGCCCCCCTGAGTAGGGGGGGTGGTAGTGGTGGGCATCCATCCCCCCATGAGTGGGGATGGTAGTAGTGGTAGGCATCCATCCCCCTATGAGTGGGGATGGTAGTAGTGACAGGCATCCCTGCCCCCATGAGTAGGGGGGTAGTGGTGGGCATCCATCCACCCGTGAGTGGGGATGGTAGTAGTGGTAGGCATCCATCCCCCTATGAGTGGGGATGGTAGTAGTGACAGGCATCCAGGCCCCCCTGAGTAGGGGTGGTGGTAGTGGTAGGCATCCATCCCCCTATGAGTGGGGATGGTAGTAGTGACAGGCATCCCTGCCCCCATGAGTAGGGGGGGTGGTAGTGGTGGGCATCCATCCCCCCATGAGTGGGGATGGTAGTAGTGGTAGGCATCCATCCCCCTATGAGTGGGGATGGTAGCAGTGACAGGCATCCAGGCCCCCATGAGTAGGGGGGGTGGTAGTGGTGGGCATCCATCCCCCCATGAGTGGGGATGGTAGTAGTGGTAGGCATCCAGCACCCTATGAGTGGGGATGGTAGTAGTGACAGGCATCCACGCCCCCCTGAGTAGGGGTGGTGGTTGTGGTAGGCATCCAGCCCCCCCTGAGTAGTGATGGTGGTAGTGGTAGGCATCCATACCCCTAAGGGTGGGGATGGTAGTAGTGACAGGCATCCATGCCCCCCTGAGTAGGGGTGTTGGTAGTGGTGGGCATCCATCCCCCCATGAGTGTGGATGGTAGTAGTGGTAGGCATCCAGCCCCCTGAGTAGTGATGGTGGTAGTGGTAGGCATCCATACCCCTAAGGGTGGGGATGGTAGTAGTGACAGGCATCAAGCCCCCTGAGTAGGGGGTGGTAGTGGTGGGCATCCATCCCCCATGAGTGTGGATGGTAGTAGTGGTAGGCATCCATCCCCCTATGAGTGGGGATGGTAGTAGTGACAGGCATCCAGGCCCCCCTGTGTAGGGGTGGTGGTAGGGTGGTGTTGGTGGTAGGCATCCATCCCCCTATGGGTGTGTATGGCATTGGTGTTGGCCATCCCACCCCTATGGTTCTGCTGTTGCTAGTGTACGTCATTTGTGCATCCCTATGTGTGTGTGACATATTTCGTGTACGTGTCGTTTGTTTGTATTGTTGGTGTTTGACTTACCGTCTGCGCCGGACGCGTCCGTGCCGGTCCCGGTAATAGATGTAGAGTATAGGTAGAACCTGCACAATGGGATTCATGCTTGGATCATTTCGTTCGTGTTTCTCGTGTCTTCGAGTCGTACTTGTAGCAGGCTTGTTCATCTCGTAGCCGTGGATCGTCTTGTGGCGCGAAACGGAGCTTATGTGCGGCTCGCCCGGATGCTCAAACGTGCCGGACGTAGCGACGGGTTTGGCGCGTATGGATTGCGCATCGTACTAGTACGGCCGGAAGGTGCTGTGTATTTGCTTCCGTGCGGCTCGATTCGGCGTTCACGGATTTGGCTCGGGCGGGGAACAGGAGCTGGATTGGGTGAGTACGGCTCGCTCGGAGAATGAGTTGTTATACGCATCGTACTTGTTCGTCCGGACGGTTGTACGAATCGGTCGGGAAACACGCATTCGGCTGGTATTTTTTCCGGACGAATACTGTTAGGTGCCCTACCAGCCGAGATCGGAATCGACCCCTAGGTGTACAATATGCTACAGACAGTACTTTTGCCTACCAAATTAAAAAGCTAATAGCACTAGCATATGTACCTGTAACTGATGTAGCAGAGCACTACAATATTCTAATAGAGAGCCCCTATTACAAAAGGAACGAAGACAAAATAAGCCCACTACTAGACTACTTTGAGGACACCTGGGTGGGAAGACTGCATAGATCAGGGCATAGAAGGCAACCTAAGTTCCACATTCCTTGGTGGAACGTGTACCTAAGTACCTTAAACAAAGAAGCCAAAACAAATAATAGTGTTGAAGGATGGCATAATGCCTTCCAAGCAACAACAAGCAGAGGTAAACCTACCCTACAAAAACTACTACAATCTATACAAAAAGAACAAAGCTATCAAGAATTACGGATGGAACAATCTGTAACTCAAATATGTCCCAAATTAACTAAACAAACTAAAAAAATGTTTGAGCTACTGCAAAGTCAGGTTACCCTATACCCATCAACAAGAGGCCTAGATTACCTATCCCTAATAGCCAAAAGCATATTATAAACTACAGTTCCACAGCTATTATACATTTTATCGTTCACAAAACAAACACTTTACACACATATATTAATATTATATTTTCACAATTATTACTTATTTGTGATATATATTTTTTTAACTAAAAAAATATATTTACAAATAAATATATTTATCAAAATATACTATATATCACAATTAATTTTAACAACATTTCCCACCCAATTAATTTAAAAAAAATAGACTTACGGTTTATGTAGCTGTAGAAGATGTATTCCAACAAGTAATAATCCTTACATCTGTCTGTTAATCCATGTTAAAGTTTAAAAAAGCCCCCAAAAAAATGCAAAAATCCAATAGGTCCTATAT
Source organism: Calotriton arnoldi (assembly GCA_963921515.1). Lineage (NCBI taxonomy): Eukaryota > Metazoa > Chordata > Amphibia > Caudata > Salamandridae > Calotriton > Calotriton arnoldi. Next base: position 1,005,267 of record CAWUFW010006831.1, read on the forward strand.
AAATCCATCCTTGCGAAATCCAAATAACGGAAACCCTCAAAAACCCGAAAAAGATATAAAAATATAAAAATCGCTCCAGGAAATTCCGAAAAATAAAAGAAACTGTGATAATAATATTAGTTTAACAAACTAATACACAGTTCTTTTTTTTAAAAACGCGTCTGTCTCTCCAACGTAAAGTCGATTAAAAGTAACCTGCAAAAAAGATTGAAAGCATACCCACCCACACAAATACACCAAAATACATTCATTAAATACAATAACATTAATTTATATCAACAAAACAACACATATTTAGTCATATTATCGTCTGTCTACACTACGCCTCAAACACTAACTCACGACATCTCACTAAAATATAACTAACAAGTACAGCACACCAAAAACGCAACGACCTAACTATAAATACAATATATATATCCTAATTAGATTAAAACATAAGTATTAAGTTAGAAAAAGAATTAAAATTTCCCTTACCTTGCTCGACGCAGCTTCCAACTGCGAGCTTCTCCGGTCCTCAATGACCCAAAATAACAGTACGCGGTTACAAAATAGTCCCTGTGAACTAAAAATGGCTGCTTAAATAAATGTTTAAAAAAGGAATAATGTTAAAAAAATGCATTATATCAAAGTATAAATGTCAGATATATTTTTCTTATGTTGTACAATTTTTCTCTATATTTAAAAACTATTATATATTTTATTATACTTTGTAAAGTTATAATAATAATTAATATAAAAATATATTTATTATTATTATAATTATATATGTATTTTTTATAATTATATTAATTATAAAAAAACATATTAATTATATAGAAATGTTAAATAAAACTTACCTGTTTAAAAAAATTATTTCATGCAATACAACAATGCAATAATTAATATTATTAATATTTTATATACTCATAATATTAATTAAAAATGTATTAACATGTAATAAAGTGATAATTATTTGAAAATGATAAACAATATTCACTACAGCATTATAATGTTACAATATTAAATAATAATTAACCATACAATGCTTTATTTTGTGTATATATATGCCAAAAATGGTTATATTATTTGTATAAATATATTACAATGTTACAACTCTTGTAAAATAATAACAAAATATTGTTTGTATATCAAAATAAGAATACTTTTGTTATAAAATACAATTATATCATAAAATGTTTTTTTCCTTAAAAAATTCAATTAACTAATAAATGTATGTAAAATAATTTATGTTCCTTAAATAAAAATAGACATATTTTGTGTATTTTTATTAATTTCTATTCCATTCTATAAATAAAATTTAAAAAAAATTCTCTTTCTACCTACTTATACAAAAATAAAAGTTGTTTGGAAATAAAAATTGTCTAATTTTTTTATATGTATATCTTATTATTGAATATTTTACTTAAATATATTAATTTGATAAATGTACCATTTTAATTTACTATAAATAATCAGATTGGTTTTTTTACTAGTAAATTATAAACTATACATCAATTACACAATAAAAATTCATTATCACTGCACATAATAAAACACATTTATATTTCTTCACATATAAAAACACATACTGTAATTTTCCTACAACTCTTTATATAAAATTAATAAATACACAGCAAAAAACATATATGTAATCTAGAAATTTTAGATAAATTATAAATAATTTAAAAAATATATTTGTACATAAACATATATCACTCACTATTCCCAATACAATTAAACAATATTCATTGAAGGTGGTAAACATAAACAATATATAATTTACTCTTCCCACTACACTTAGAATTAAGTAACAAAAAATGCTAAACATTAACCATATATAATTTACAATTCCCAATACAGTATGCATTAAATAATAAAAACTGCTGTACATTAAACAAATTTAAATTGCTATTCCCACTCCAGTCAATATTAAGTCAGGGAAGGTGCTGGACACTAAACATATAACAATTACTATTCTCACTCCAGTGAATATTAAATCAGGGAAGGTGCTGGACATTAAACATATATAAATTACTATTCCCACTCCAGTCAGTATTAAGTCTGGGAAGGTGCTGGACATTAAACACATAAAAATTACTATTCCCACTCCAGTCAGTATTAAGTCAGGGAAGATGCTGGACACTAAACATATAAAATTACTATTCCCACTCCAGTCAAAATTAAGTCAGAGAAGGTGCTGGACATTAAACATATATAAATTACTATTCCCACTCCAGTCAGTATTAAGTCAGGGAAATTGTTGGACATTAAACATATATAAATTACTATTCCCACTCCAGTCAGTATTAAGTCATGGAAGATGCTGGACACTAAACATATAAAATTACTATTCCCACTCCAGTCAAAATTAAGTCAGGGAAGATGCTGGACATTAAACATATATAAATTACTATTCCCACTCCAGTCAGTATTAGGTCTGAGAAGGTGCTGGACATTAAACACATAATAATTACTATTCCCACTCCAGTCAGTATTAAGTCAGGGAAGATGCTGGACACTAAACATATAAAATTACTATTCCCACTCCAGTCAAAATTAAGTCAGGGAAGGTGCTGGACATTAAACATATATAAATTACTATTCCCACTCCAGTCAGTATTAAGTCAGGGAAGGTGATGGACATTAAACATATATAAATCACTATTCCCACTCCAGTCAGTATTAAGTCTGGGAAGGTGCTGGACATTAAACATATATAAATAACTATTCCCACTGCAGTCATTATTAAGTCTTGGAAGGTGCTGGACATTAAACACATAAAAATTACTATTTCCACTCCAGTCAGTATTAAGTCAGGGAAGATGCTGGACACTAAACATATAAAATTACTATTCCCACTACAGTAATTATTAAGTCAGGGAAACTTCAGGACACTAGGGGGCCGATTCCGATTCGGGCCGGAAAACGTACCGACCGACTCGGTCCGGGAATAAAGTCCGACCGACACGTACCGGCGCCGTACGACCCTGGTAGTACGATGAAATGCATGTGAAATCAGACCGACTCGGACGGAATACAAAACGACCGACCGAGCCGGACGGAAACAAGCCATCCGGCCGGGAAATCACGCGAAACAAACCGACCGACACGCACCCGGATTGAACCCGAACGAAACGTACCCGCGAACTCCGACCCGCGTAGTACGATGCTGTGCGTGCAAAACACGACCGACTCGCCCGGAGCACAAGCCGTACGACCGACACGCATACAAAACCCAGCCGAAGCAACCCAATACTACGCGACCGACTCGTACGCCGCATATGAAACCTAGCTGACACACAGCGGGAACGAGTCGGACAAGGTCGCACCAGACAACTGCAGAGTCCTAATCGGACACAAGAACGACTCCTACATGCACCAAAAACACCAAGGAAAAATTAGAAAAAAAGGGCCAAACAAGCAACCACAAGGCCAATAAATACAAGGAGGAAAAAAAAAATGGAACAAGGACACACCTCCAACTCCACCTACATAAAGGCCACAAATCCCTACCATGATCCTTTGCAAATTCCACTGACCTGCCAGCACACAACACCATCACACAGCAACCACAGACACACTCACAGCTCATACATCACACAAGCCACACACCATTACCACACCTACAAATAGCACCCTCACACACACCCAGCTAAACCTACACTCACACCCCCCCACTTGCACACACACACACATCAATAACCACCACCACCCATCACCATGCCCCCAAAGAAGAACCATAAGTTCCTAGATAGTGAATTGGAAGTCCTGGTAGACGAGATCCTGAGGGTATAGCCACATTTGTTTGGTACATTGGTACAACAGACCCCCATGTCGCAGAAAACCAAGATGTGGGCGAGGATTGTCGACAGGGTGAACACACAATCACCATGTTTGCGCACAAAGGAAGACATCCAGAACAGGTGGTATGATGTGCGCAGGAGGGTCCGGGACCTACTCAAAAAGGACTACCTCCTCAGCCAGCACACCGGCAGTGGCCCTCCTGCAAAACCAGTATACCTCACGCCCTGGGAGGAGAAGGTGCGGGCCATCCTACCACCAGTGAGCGTATACGGACTAACAGACATCCCAGAGCCTGGTGAGTACACAACTAATATACCCAATATGGTGTGACAACACACACACATCACAGTCAAGGGGATAGGCAAACCATGCACCCTCAGCAAATACACAGCAACCAAAAGATATTCATCCCAAGATGTGAATGCTAGTCAGACAAACACAATACCTCCCATCTCATAGTGATATGTAACTGTGTCATGACATGTACAAACCTAATAACAAATACAGCAAGGAAGTGGAACAAATAGAACCAACAAACACTCCCAGATTTTAAACACCACTAGAACACCACCTCACAGGGAAGCTCACTAAAAGGAAGGAAGTCTGTGTATGCTGGTCAAGTCAGTGTAGCCAATAGCATGATGGGAGTGGTAGTCACAGATATTGGTCACACCCACAATTGGCCCATCAACACCACTCTGAACCATGCTCACATCACAGGGAGTGGAAAACAACTGACAAGATGGCTGACACTGGGTACTGCTGGGGGAGCACAAGGCCCTGCTGGGAACTGTGCAACAACCAACAGCAGGACACCACTGACTGACATCCTGAAAGACAACTTGCACTCCCTGCAATGGAAGCACGTTCCATGGTGGGATATCTGGCTGGGTGGGAAGGAGGACTCACAGCACTGACCATAGTTACAAGCACCTCCACTCACACACCCCCTCAACACTAACTCCACATAACCCACCTGGGAGAATGCAATGCCTCACATCCTAACTGAAGATCCCACAAAGAACCACCACCCTGGGTTATGCTGTGTGAAGCACAGGGACACTCTTGGGACTTGTAGCCAAACAACTGCCAGGACAACACTCCCAGCCATCCTGTCAGCACAGGCACCCCACCCCACCGGGAAGCAGAGTCAAAAGGAAGGAAGGATGGACATGCTGGGAAGGGGGTGGAGGCAATAGCATGATGGGAGTGGTAGTCACAGATCAACATCTCACACCCACATGGCCCAGCAAGTTAGCACTGAAGCATGCACACCTCACAGGGAGTCAAAAGCCACTTCAAAGATGTCTGACACGGGCCACAGCTGTGGGGAGCACAAGGCCCTGCTGGGAACTGGGCACCAACAAACAACAGGACCACACTGCCAGCCATCTTGCCATTGCTGTCACACTCACACACAGTGAAGTCCACTCAAAAGGAAGGAAATATGGGCATGCTGGGAAGGGGGGTGTAGGCAATAGCATGATGGGAGTGGTAGTCACAGATATTGGTCGGCCTCACAATTGGCCCATCAACACCACCCTGAACCATGCTCACATCACAGGGAGTGGAAAAGGACTCACAAGATGGCTGACACTGGGTACTGCTGGGGGAGCACAAGGCCCTGCTGGGAACTGTGCAACAACCAACAGCAGGACACCACTGACTGACATCCTGAAAGACAACTTGCACTCCCTGCAATGGAAGCACGTACCATGGTGGGATATCTGGCTGGGTGGGAAGGAGGACTCACAGCACTGACCATAGTTACAAGCACCTCCACTCACACACACCCTCAACACTAACTCCACATAACCCACCTGGGAGAATGCAATGCCTCACATCCTAACTGAAGATCCCACAAAGAACCACCACCCTGGGTCATGCTGTGTGAAGCACAGGGACACTCTTGGGACTTGTAGCCAAACAACTGCCAGGACAACACTCCCAGCCATCCTGTCAGCACAGGCACCCCACCCCACAGGGAAGCAGAGTCAAAAGGAAGGAAGGATGGGCATGCTGGGAAGGGGGTGGAGGCAATAGCATGATGGGAGTGGTAGTCACAGATCAACATCTCACACCCACATGGCCCAGCAAGTTAGCACTGAAGCATGCACACCTCACAGGGAGTCAAAAGCCACTTCAAAGATGTCTGACACGGGCCACAGCTGTGGGGAGCACAAGGCCCTGCTGGGAACTGGGCACCAACAAACAACAGGACCACACTGCCAGCCATCTTGCCATTGCTGTCACACTCACACACAGTGAAGTCCACTCAAAAGGAAGGAAGTATGGGCATGCTGGGAAGGGGGTGTAGGCAATAGCATGATGGGAGTGGTAGTCACAGATATTGGTCAGCCTCACAATTGGCCCATCAACACCACCCTGAACCATGCTCACATCACAGGGAGTGGAAAAGGACTTACAAGATGGCTGACACTGGGTACTGCTGGGGGAGCACAAGGCCCTGCTGGGAACTGTGCAACAACCAACAGCAGGACACCACTGACTGACATCCTGAAAGACAACTTGCACTCCCTGCAATGGAAGCACGTACCATGGTGGGATATCTGGCTGGGTGGGAAGGAGGACTCACAGCACTGACCATAGTTACAAGCACCTCCACTCACACACACCCTCAACACTAACTCCACATAACCCACCTGGGAGAATGCAATGCCTCACATCCTAACTGAAGATCCCACAAAGAACCACCACCCTGGGTCATGCTGTGTGAAGCACAGGGACACTCTTGGGACTTGTAGCCAAACAACTGCCAGGACAACACTCCCAGCCATCCTGTCAGCACAGGCACCCCACCCCACAGGGAAGCAGAGTCAAAAGGAAGGAAGGATGGGCATGCTGGGAAGGGGGGTGGAGGCAATAGCATGATGGGAGTGGTAGTCACAGATCAACATCTCACACCCACATGGCCCAGCAAGTTAGCACTGAAGCATGCACACCTCACAGGGAGTCAAAAGCCACTTCAAAGATGTCTGACACGGGCCACAGCTGTGGGGAGCACAAGGCCCTGCTGGGAACTGGGCACCAACAAACAACAGGACCACACTGCCAGCCATCTTGCCATTGCTGTCACACTCACACACAGTGAAGTCCACTCAAAAGGAAGGAAGTATGGGCATGCTGGGAAGGGGGTGTAGGCAATAGCATGATGGGAGTGGTAGTCACAGATGTTGGTCAGCCTCACAATTGGCCCATCAACACCACCCTGAACCATGCTCACATCACAGGGAGTGGAAAAGGACTCACAAGATGGCTGACACTGGGTACTGCTGGGGGAGCACAAGGCCCTGCTGGGAACTGTGCAACAACCAACAGCAGGACACCACTGACTGACATCCTGAAAGACAACTTGCACTCCCTGCAATGGAAGCACGCTACCATGGTGGGATATCTGGCTGGGTGGGAAGGAGGACTCACAGCACTGACCATAGTTACAAGCACCTCCACTCACACACACCCTCAACACTAACTCCACATAACCCACCTGGGAGAATGCAATGCCTCACATCCTAACTGAAGATCCCACAAAGAACCACCACCCTGGGTCATGCTGTGTGAAGCACAGGGACACTCTTGGGACTTGTAGCCAAACAACTGCCAGGACAACACTCCCAGCCATCCTGTCAGCACAGGCACCCCACCCCACAGGGAAGCAGAGTCAAAAGGAAGGAAGGATGGGCATGCTGGGAAGGGGGGTGGAGGCAATAGCATGATGGGAGTGGTAGTCACAGATCAACATCTCACACCCACATGGCCCAGCAAGTTAGCACTGAAGCATGCACACCTCACAGGGAGTCAAAAGCCACTTCAAAGATGTCTGACACGGGCCACAGCTGTGGGGAGCACAAGGCCCTGCTGGGAACTGGGCACCAACAAACAACAGGACCACACTGCCAGCCATCTTGCCATTGCTGTCACACTCACACACAGTGAAGTCCACTCAAAAGGAAGGAAGTATGGGCATGCTGGGAAGGGGGTGTAGGCAATAGCATGATGGGAGTGGTAGTCACAGATGTTGGTCAGCCTCACAATTGGCCCATCAACACCACCCTGAAGCATGCTCACATCACAGGGAGTGGAAAAGGACTCACAAGATGGCTGACACTGGGTACTGCTGGGGGAGCACAAGGCCCTGCTGGGAACTGTGCAACAACCAACAGCAGAACACCACTGACTGACATCCTGAAAGACAACTTGCACTCCCTGCAATGGAAGCACGCTTCATGGTGGGATAACTGGGCTGGGGGAAGAAGGAGGCCCGGATGGCAAGCAAATACCATCCAATGCTGGTCATGCACACACCTCAACATTCACATTGACATGTCACAGGTTGGCAGGACAATGTGCTACACCAATATCACTCTCTGACTGTCACAATTTAGGAGAATGCAATGTCCAGGCCCACATCCAGAGGTACAGTCACAACTGTCAGGTGTTTGAACAATTGATGCCAGTAGAAACATAACATACAATCTGTGTCTCTCCCCAAAACAGGTGATGATGGGGACACAGCAACAGACGAGGAGGAGTCCCTGTCCCAGGCTCCAGGGAACACTGAGCTCACTGGTGTGGATCAGCCTCTGCACTCCTCGGATGGCGAAGAACCAGCTGGACCCTCCGGTGTGAGTCATCATGCAGCACCAGCAGGACCAACATCTGCACCCCCTGCACCCACCCCTCCAACAACTGCCAACACACAGGCCACCCCTGCCAACACGGACAGACCAAGGACCACAGATGACAACAGCGCAGGGACCCAGACCCAAACTGGAGCTGGTGACAACGAGCCCAGGAACAACACCCAAGTGGGCCCACGGTCACCTGTGCGTGCCACCGCAGGTCCTGCACGTGTCGCCAGGGTGGTGGGAGGTGGTAGACATAGGTCGCTCTTTGCAGAGGGGTCTGGACTGCATGATGACCCACAACTGGCACGCATCGCGGATGCGTACCAGACTAGCACCGGAGAGGTCAGCCAGGTAGTGGGGATCCTCAAGGACATACAACAGCAGCAGGCTGCCCATCATGCCCGCTTGGACTCCCACATGTCCCGTGTCGAGACACACATGTCACGTGTCGAGACACACATGTCTGGCATGGAGTCCAAGTGGGACACATTGGAACAACTGACAGCGGTGCATAGGGACATACTGACATGCCTCCGCCAGATCAGCACCAACATGGCCACACCTCCCTGTGTGCCCACAACATCTGCTGCTGAAACAACTGCAAATGCCACAGGGAGGGAGGAGGACTCTGGCAGAGAGTCCCCTGCACTGCCGCAGCCTGCACCTGAGGGTCCCCCCCAAGAAGAGGGGCCGTCCGAGGAGGCCAAACTGAGAGGCCGATGGCCATCTACATCCCCCAGGAAGCCAACACCTGTTCTGGAACTTTTCCTCTGTGTGCAAACTGCACGCCCTGTCGAAGCCAACCCAACTCTCCCACATGACATGGGGAGCTCTAGTTGGCCAAATTCATCAGATGACTGTGGACTTTACTCTGGACATCTCAGCTACCAAGACTTCCAAATCACATGGGAACTTTGGATTCCAATTTCTATGTACAGCACCCACCATCCTGTGCACCATTCTCACACCTGTATGTAAATAAACTCACCAATACACCATATCTGCCTCTGTTGTGATTCCAACGTGCTCTCTGTCATGGAGATGGTGATCAGAAAAATGACACTGTGCATGCTAACTGCTACAGCAAGTCCAACACCGTCATGTCAGTCATGGCGACGTGACACATATGAGGGAGACACACCACTAGGGCCACACAACACATACACACCAGGGCCATCAGACTCATCACCTATACTGATGTTGCAACTAAATACAGTGGAATGCACAGACACGCCACCTATTCACAGTCTGTCAACTAGACTACAGGTGCAGTAAGCAAATGTCAGTCAGATGTGTGACCACAGACAACGCACATCCCAAAGTGAAGCACAGGTTTATTACACATTTGCAACATGTTGTTTCCACTACAAATGCTAGCTAATCCAACCTGGCTGTGGCCACAAAGTCAAAAAGTGCAGAAGATAGAAAGTCCAGGGTTGTGTGGCACATCAATTGTAGGGAAACGACTGCTTCCACCTTGCAAGTTGATTCATGGATTCGTGGGATCCAAGTTGATCAAACAACTCCGGCAGCACCCTGTGAAGGACAGACATGACACACAGTCAAAACCACTGAAGAACAGCACAGAACGGCAATACTCATGTCTAATACATGTCACGAGATAACTACACAAAACCAAGTTAGCATGTCAACACTGTTGGGCAGTACAGACCACCTACAAGGACACATCGCTGCACGCATCCAGTCAAGTAGCACATGGCCACACTCAAACAGCAACAGAGCACCACACACACATATCATGCAAACTCAAATCATTGACATTACAACCCTCTGGAGACTCACATTCAGCTGAAGAAGTTGGTGATGAGCTGTGTGCGGACATCACCATCATCATCATCATCATCTTCACTGGCATCGTGACCCAGGCCAGGATCTTCCACAGGTGGCGGACGTTGGTCATCGTCATCCAGGATGAGAGGCAACTCCTTCCACACTGCCAGGTTGTGCAGCATGCAGCAGACGATGACAATCTTGCACACCTTTGCTGGGGCATATGGGAGGGCCCCTCCTGTCTTGTCCAGGCAGCGGAAGCAGCTCTTCAGGAGACCAAAGGTCCGCTCAATCACCCTCCTCGTCCAACCATGTGCCTCATTGTAGCGCATCTGGGCTGGTGTCACAGGGTTCCTGAGGGGTGTCAGCAACCACGGCATGTTGGGGTATCCCGAGTCACCTACAGACAGACAATTGCACATTAGCCGATTTGAAAATGTGTGCGGAAAACAACATAGCAGAACACACACAATGGTACAAAGTCAGTACACACCAACAAGCCAGGCACGCTGGTTCGGCATCTGTGACATCATCCTCGGGATGCGACTACTCCTCATCACGTAGGCATCGTGTGCCGAACCGGGGAAACGGGCACACACATGTGTGATGGTCATATCTGCAAGACATACCACCAGAGCATTGATCGAATGGTAATGTTTACGGTTCCGGTATGCCTGCTTATGTGCCTGTGGTGGTATCAAAGCCACATGTGTCCCATCAATGGAGCCAATTACATGTGGCATCCTCCCCAGGGCATAGAAGTCACTCTTGATGTCAGTGAGTCGTTGACGTGTTGGGAAATAGATGTACTGGTTCAGGTAAAACAACATTGCCCCCAAAACATCGCGTAGCACACAGCTGAACATAGTCTGTGACATCCCACCGGCAGTCGCCACAGTGTGTTGAAAGGTACCGGTGTCAAAGAAGTGTAGGGCTGCTATCACCTTCACCTTGGGGGTCAGCGCTGTAGGATACGGATGGCCAGGCTGCAAATGTGGGTCCAACCGCACTGCCAAATCCTCAATAAGCTGCCTGGTGAAGCGGTACCGTCGGATGCTGTCACGTTCCACCATCGTTGCCAGGTCTGGGAATGGTCGATGGACAGCAGGAGCCCTGCAGTGCATAGGTGAAGAAAGCAAGATTGTCAGTCACCCCAACTATGTGCCGTTCACCATACTCAATTTCACATGATACATCATTAACAAACACAAGTACTTGATGTGTGTGTCATTCTGTTTGGACATATATGGCACCTACATGGACATCATCTAACATCTCTGTTCAACAAGTGTTGACAACAGGTTCCAGGGTGTGCTATGGGAAACCATTAGGCTGTGTCACAGTACCCATTTACTGCTCTCACGTTCCACACACATACCACAGTGACATGTCTGGACAGATGCTCCACAGGCATCACAGCTCATTGACAAGTAGATTCCCAGGGACCCTGTCTTGCTACAAGGACACTGGCATGACATTGCGTATCATGTACACGTCAGAGAAACTAACATGACACCCACAGGTAGTGGCCCCTGTAGCCTCTGCAGGACAGACATGGACGTCTGTGACACACACACACAACATCAAAGTTCATGCACAAACCACGTGGATGTGGAGACTGTCTCCCATTGTGCACATGGAGTCAGAGACATGCGAAACACAACATGCACACAGACTGCGGAGGGACATCACTATTGTGGCAATGGGCCACCCTGTGACGTACATGCCTTCCCACATGTGAGCCTGGGGGTATGTGACATGTCATACACATACACAACCTGGAAATGTGACCATGACACATGCCCATAAATGAAAAGTTGCACACCCCAGTGGTCAGGTGCACAATACACAAAGGACCCTGTCCCCATGAACACGTGCATAGCCTGGGTGTGTCTGCCCCCAAATGCCACCCCAAAAACCACATGTTCACCCCCATACACAGATAAGGTTTTGCTGCCACACATGCCTTAGATACAGTGTGGACTGGGTGTGGTGTTGTAGGTGTGCCCCTGAGTCCCTGGAAAGTATATGTGGCTGGCATAGGTTCACCAGTGACCAGCATGGTGACATATGCGTGTGACCTGTCCAGGGACGCATTGAACAGCAATGGACTGATCGGTGTGCCCGGCCGGCCCATTGCATTGGATGTGATCGGGTACGCGTTGTATCCCGGGTACACGTTGTACAGCAATGGACCGATCGGTGTGCCCGGCCGGCCCATTGCATTGTATGTGAGCGGGTAAGCGTTGTATCCCGGGTACGCGTTGTACAGCAATGGACCGATCGGTGTGACCGGCCGGCCCATTGCATTGTATGTGAGCGTGTACGCGTTGTATCCCGGGTACGCGTTGTACAGCAATGGACCGATCGGTGTACCCGGCTGGCCCATTGCATTGTATGTGAGAGGGTACGCGTTGTATCCCGGGTACACGTTGTACAGCAATGGACCGATCGGTGTGCCCGGCCGGCCTATTGCATCTGTTGTGAGCGGGTACGCGTTGAAGAGCAATGGACCGATCGGTGTGCCCGGCCGGCCAATTGCATCTGTTGTGTGCGGGTACGCGTTGTACCCGGAATACGCGTTGTACAGCAATGGACCGATCAGTGTGCCCGGCCGGTCCAATGCATCTGTTGTGAGTGGGTACGCGTTGAAGAGCAATGGACCGATCGGTGTGCCCGGCCGGCCCATTGCATCTGTTGTGTGCGGGTACGCGTTGTACCCGGAATACGCGTTATACAGCAATGGACCGAACGGTGCGCACACATTGGCTGGGGCCTGGCATGGCAACGGACGCGTTTTCGAAGCTCCAACGAGTCTGATGCAGTGAATTCAGTTGGCCAGCCACAACAATGTTGCAAAATCATGGGTGTCATGAAGTTGAAGATTTGAAGGATGCTGTGGGCGTGTATTAGTGCTGCTATTCCATGGATTGGTCAGATTCAGAAGATGCAAACGACTTGGACCTATCACTTTGGACACATGGGACAGTATCTGCCTCAGCAGCACACATATAATGCTGGCTGTTCCCCTGAGAGCTCACTTGCCTGCACTACATGCTCCAGGACGACATCTGCCACCAACACTGCTGCTGTTTATGCATCCTCTGGCTCCTGCAATGGCACGTACTGTGGAGAGAGCCCCAGCCTTCAGCCTTGAGGAGAACCAGGCCCTGCTGGACAGCCTCCTTCCACAGTACAGCAAGCTGTATGGGAAACCAGGGGAGCAGGTGAGTGTGCTGTCCACTGCCTCACTAATTGTGCATGTTGTCTGACTAGCAGGGCTTTCAGTGTGCACACCACTGGCTAGCATGCCCACTGAGTAGTTGTCACACCCCAAAGTGTGTAGTTACATGCACTGAACTGGTACAGTGCAGTAACAGTGCATTCCAACTAGGTTTACTTCCCATGCAATGATACCATGTAGTGACTGCTGGCAAACTGTTCATAGCCATTGTTGCACTGCCTGTGTACATCATATGCCCCTGTGATTGAGACATGTATATCCAACTGTGTGATGCACGTATATGTTGCATGTGTAGTAATGGCCTTTTCACTTTGTCATCCTCACAGGTTGATGCCCACCAGAAGCAGGAAATCTGGCTGACCATCGCCCGGAAAGTAAGATCTGTGGGGGTCTACAGGCGCAGGATCCGCAACTGCCAGAAGAGGTGGCAGGTCCTTCGTGGCTGGACCCAGAGGATGCAAGGGTCCAGCTGAAGCTGTCGCCTCCTCGCAGGAGGGGCGGACACCGGACCCTGTCCCCCCACATGCTCCGGATCCTGGCGGTGGTCTTCCCTGACCTGGATGGGCAGCTGAAGGACAGACAGCAGCACGGAGGGGGTGAGTCCATGACTGCACTGTGCACTTTGTCTGACATGCTATGTGCCCTCCTCTGGCCTGGTTAAACTTCCACAGTACATCAGTCATGTGGTCCAGGACCCATGTCCCTCATTTGTGACATGCCCACTTCTCCTCTGATACGCATATGTGTGGCCCTTATAGTCAGGAAATTGTGTCATTTGGGGACTGTGTCATTGCATTTAGCTTTGCTCAAGCTGGGGGACAGCATTTGTTCCCGTGACTATGTTGTGCGATTCATGGGTGGGTCAATTGCTTACACAATGCCTAAGTTCTGACATGTAATCTGGGTGTAACTTTGATATGTGGTCCGCTTGCTGCTCTGACTCACCACATGTCCCTGGGGAATTTGGCACACACCCATGCTGCTGGTGGGAACAATGTTTGGGCCTCAGGAGTATGTGTATCCAGTGTGTCACACATGCTTAGCCACCTGCCTACTGTCCAGGACTCATCCCTCTTACAGGTGGAGCTGGACAGTCATGCCTACTCCAGGGCATGCAATGCACTCTGTGCTCCCACTCCCGTGTATCATCTGGCATGTTGTGATCAGTGTAATGTACCCTCAGGTGTCTGCCTCTGTCTCATTGTGCTGTGTCTTCGTTGTCAGGACTTCTGGTATGTTTATCGGTTCGGGCTCAGCATGCCATCTGAGATGTGACCATGATAGACGATACTTCTGTGACTTATAGGTGTCTGATCACTTGACTGTGCACACAGGTGTTTGCGACTGTGACTTTCAGTCAGCTGTATTGTCATTCACAGCACACTGTGAGGTGCTCATGTTCAGAGAGTTGTGTTTCATGTCCCCCATATGTCCAGTTGGTATGACGTGGACAAATAGTAGTACAGATGATGTGGTATTTGGGGGATGGACATGTGCACTTGTCAGTCACATAACTTGCATTCCCCATGCCCTCGGATTGTGACACAGTGCAGACTGTTGTTGGCTGGCTGCTATGGCCATGTGACTTGAGACAGTAATGTATGACTTTGCACGCATTCCTGTGTCATGGCATTCAACTTCCTGAGACTGATCCTGCAGGGGAGTGACATGTGCAACATGCAACCCATTGTGGCATTGACTATCCGGACATGGGTGCATCTTGGTGTCTGGTGCTGGTATGCATCACATGCATTTCTATTTAGACTCTGGCCATCCCTTTATCCGGACACCTGCACTGACTCAGTGGCAAGAGATGTGATGTGTGCATGTTCACATACTTCACCGTGTTCTCTGCAATGTCCAACAACTGTGTAGGTGGTGCATGTGTCCACACTGGGGTCTTACCATCAGACAGGCACCGGACAGATGGGTGCAAGGGCAGGAGGGGTGTGAGTCCCATGGTTGACCATCAGACTGACAATTGGCTTCCCCGAATCTGTGTGAGGACTTTAGGCAATGTTCAACTAAGGATGCCAGGGCTTGTTCTGTAATGTGCTGTACTTACTGTGGTGTGTGCGGTCAGTGCAGGTGACTGATGTTTGTCTGTTTCCCTAATTGTTTGCAGATACATCCACGGCCACAGGAGGGGACAGCTCCACGGACCAGGAGGAGCAGCGGAGCCAGACTGGGTCAGAATCGGACGAGTGGTCAGAGGGACCCAGTGGCACGGAGGGTGAGGGGAGCCACACCGAGGAGTCCTCAGCACCATCCACCTCAGCTGAGGACCACAGCAGCTCGAAGGATGACTCCCTTGTTGAGGCGGGTCTCAGCAGCCACCAAAGGCCAGCTAGTCTGTCTGGCCCCGCCACCACCACCACCACCACCGCCCTCCCATTGGCTCCCATTCCTGAGGTCCGTGGAGGCTTCCATACTCGGGAGCATGTCTCCTTCGTGCCAGGCACCGCAGCCCCTGCCCCTGTGTCCCCTGCTGCCCTGAGTGAGGAGTCTGTGTACCTCCTTCGGCAGCTCCATGTAGGGCAGACAGCAATGCTGAGTATCCTCCATGCACACACCACTCTGTTGACACAGCTGGTGTCGTTCATGGAGGGCATCTCGACGGGTATGTCTGCCCTACAGAGGAGCAATATGTCCATGGACTCCTCCCTGACGGCAGCAGTGTCCCTCCTCCAACAGTCCCTCACCCCTCCCACCTCTGCCCCATCCACACTTCCTGCCCCCTACCTGTCCAAAGCACATGCACACCTGCACAGTCACCCAAACACACAGACACGAGCAGCACAGACACACCCAAGAGAAAGGCAAGACGTGCACACACGCATCCTCAGGGGACTGATACCACAGACACAGGGGACGGGGAACACACACACACACAGGCATCCACATTAACTCTGCAGTCCTCCAAATCCTCTCCCTCCAAGACCCCTTCCCTTGCCTCGCCTGCTAACACACCTACACAGCATATCTTCCTGTGTGACTCTCGGCCTCTTCCCCTCCAATCCTGCTGATCCAGCATACCGGGGGAAGAGGAAGTCCACCCACACAGAGGGGAGTGCCCCTCGCCCCGGACACCCTCCCCCAGGCGCAGGCAGAGTGAGCCCCCCACCCGCAAGTCCCCCGGTCCCAGAAGAGCAAGACCCCGCCACCGCCCTGCAATTCAACCACCCAGTCTCTCACCTCCATCCCCCAGGCCACCACTCCACAGGTTCCACCGCCACACCCTGCCCTAGGTTCCCCACACACCGATACCGCATCCCCAAACTGCTTAGGCCCTCCCCCTGCCACTTGCTCTTCCACCCCCAAACCAGACGCTCTGCCTGTTTGTGCCACTGGTGTGGAGACCGTGTCCCCCCTCTGTCCTTGCTCAGCTCTTCTGCCCCCCCCTTCCACTACCTTGGAATCATGCACTGCGGTGGAGTCCACAACCACCCCGTCTGACTCGGGCACTGCATTGGGGACCCAGTCCACTCCATCTGACCAGCCCACTGCAGTGGTTGCAGCACCAACTCCATCTGACTTGAGCCCTGCGGTGGTGCCAGCCCCCTGAGTCAGACACCTCCACTGCAGTTGCCGGTGACACTCCTGCACCCACCTCCCCTTCACTGCCTCCTTCTGGCATCCCCTGATCCTGTCCCTGCGGTGCCTGGCCTGCCCCTCGTATGCCCCTCCAAGGGGATGTCCCCTGTCCGTACCTGTGCAGGCAAGCAATTGTTGACAAGTTGTCACACATCACCCTGTTGGGACTGTATATTTGGACTGGCCATTGGCCTTAGTTTATTTTGGACTTTTGATTTGAGTTGCACACTTGCTGAATAAAGCCTATTTTTTACTTGTGGTTAATCTTTGGAGGTACATGATGTAGATGTGTAGAATCATGCATTTGCTGTTGTAATAGTGTTCAGATCAGGTAAATGAAGTTTTGCTGTGATGGGCTCCATGTGGTCCATGGGATATGTGTCCTAATCTAGTCTGGATCTATAGCATCCTTTGCTGCAGTCTGAGGGTGTAATGTTCAGCATTTGACACAGGGATGTACGTTTAGCATTTGTAGATTACCATCTTTGTCCTACACTGATGCACATCTGGTGGGCTTACCACTGTCCAATGTTCCTAGTACCCTGACTGTGTGCCCGTCTCCAATGGACATGCAGTTTAGCACATCAAATTTGGAGGACTCATCTGTGTACACAGTGCAAGTTGCTTGACAAGTGTCTTGGGTGTATGCAGATGACTGACGTGACACTCCCGTGCCCAGGCTGATATGAGCAGAGCCTTCAGTGTGTTGTAGTTGTTGACTCACTGACCGAGTGTTCTGCTGACATGTTTGAGTCATGCACAGACAAGGTTTGGCACAGCTGACCTTCCACAGGAGTGGAGTGCCCTCATGGCAGTGCGTGATTCCGTGATATAGGATGTGCCCATGTTGTGTGTTGTGTAGGCATGTCTGTGCGTGTTCCCTTCTCCTTTTCCTACACAGGCTGTGTCCCTACGGATGTTCCTGTTTGTGATGCTTGCTGAGTTGTTCTGTGTTCATTCAGCATCTTGGACCTGGTTACTCCGGGATGGGTGCATGGCAAACTAATGTTCATGAGGTTGTCATCCCTAGTTGTCTTTGTTGTCAGGGCTGGGGATGTGGGCAAACGCAGATGGGACACAGTCAGGATTCCTCTTGGCACTTGTTGGTTACACGAGTAATGTGATTTTCTGTTTGTGTATGCTTTCAGTGATTGTGACAAGTTGTGTGTGTGACTGCTGCCACTCCTCAGGGTCAGAGCTGCAATGTTGGAAGTTGTCTATGTGTGTCCTTTGTGGGTCAGCTTGGCTTCTTCATTGGTGTGTGACTATGGCCAGGATCCCATTGTTTGGGGTGGATTTCACGTCATGCCCATGTACGGCATACTGTGCAGTGTGTCAGACATTCACAAGTATTGTTGACTGGCCATGTGTGATGGGTTCCTGCACCTTATTTTCCCCCACCACCCCTGGGATTGTCATGGGTGCATGTGCAATGTCAGCAGTTCATGTGAGCTTCAACGCTGCACATTGGTGGAGTTCAAGGTGTGTGGCGTTGAGTGTGTGCAAATGTGAGTTGTTGCACGGCTGGGGAAGTACCTCCATATTTTCCTTGGCTGGCAGGCCGTGCTGAGTGCTTTGTGCTTGTATAGGTGTGATGGTAGTTTGTTGCTCAGGACACATGGCTGTGGTTCACAGTGTGGATGACATCTACCTTTGTCATCACAGTGTAATTGTCATGCAGGCTAGTGTCACCACAATGTGGGGTCCCTGGGGGGAGTGCTGTGGTGGTTCTGTCTCTTGCTGTGTGTGTTGCTGTTCCTACAAGCTTGTGTGACATGTGTAATTTGGGCTCCCTCTCATCTCACAATGCCTGTTTGCCCACATAGGGGAATCCAATCCATGAGTTACTTTTGTATGTGACTGTGTTGACATCTGTGTATCAGTGAATCTGGCCTCCTCATGTGTTGTGTGTTTGCCTGGGGACACTGGCACACAACCCCCCTCACCTGTTGTGTATGATATGCAGTGTGAGTCTGCCTGTTTGTGTTTGTGCTTTTGCACCACTACATTGGCATATCTTTAGTTTGCCATTGGCTGTATGTTGTTTGTTGGCTTTCCCCTGCTGGCCCTGGGACTGCTAGGTCATCAGTCAGCACATTGATCATGGTTAGGATGTCCCATTGCTGCCATGGTATGGTATTTGTTCACCTGACATCTACAGTCTCCACAGGATATCTACATTTGTGTGTCCATTGGTGCTGATATGTGGGTCTGCATTATGATGCTCACTTCTGTCATTGTGTTATTTGTGAATGTAGACAATGTGGGCCCCCATGGCTGATGTTTGTGTGCACATGGCCAGAACGATGTGTCATTGGCACTGCACTGCTTGCCTCACACAATCTATGTTGCTATGGGACACAAGCACTACAATGCCACTGTAGTGTTTGGTGTTGTGTGGCCAGGAATAATCCCTGCAGTTATGTTTTTGCAGCTTTTACCAGGACTACACTTCCCTTTGGGCACTGTGGTGATGGGGCTTTGGGACCCATTGCCACACTGTTCAAAATGTGCTTCAGCTATGGAGCACACACTTACCTTTTGGGCACTGTGGTGATGGGGCTTTGGGCCCCGTTGCCACACTGTTCAAAATGTGCTTCAGCTATGGAGCACACACTTACCTTTTGGGCACTGTGGTGATGGGGCTTTGGGCCCCATTGCCACACTGTTCAAAATGTGCTTCAGCTATGGAGCACACACTTACCTTTTGGGCACTGTGGTGATGGGGCTTTGGACCCCATTGCCACACTGTTCAAAATGTGCTTCAGCTATGGAGCACACACTTACCTTATTGGCACTGTGGTGATGGGGCTTTGGGCCCCATTGCCACACTGTTCAAAATGTGCTTCAGCTATGGAGCACACACTTACCTTATGGGCACTGTGGTGATGGGGCTTTGGGCCACATTGCCACAGTGGTCATGGTCTGCTTGCATTGTGTAGGCCACACACACAATTATGTGTGACACATGTGTTAGGGGGTCACATTGTATGTTCAATGTCATGTTCAGTGTTGTATGCATTTGACACAGACCACACACGCTTGTCATGGTGTTGGGGGCTGGGATGTAATTTACAGACAGTCCTTATGTGGGAGTATGCTAGTTGTGTCATGCATTACCCGTCCTATGAGTAGGGGTGGTTGTAGTGACATGCATCCAGCCCCCCATGAGTGGTGATGGTAGTAGTGGTAGGCATCCAGCCCCCCATGAGTAGGGGTGGTGGTAGTGACAGGCATCCAGGCCCCCCTGAGTAGGGGTGGTGGTAGTGACAGGCATCCAGGCCCCCCTGAGTAGGGGTGGTGGTAGTGACAGGCATCCAGGCCCCCCTAGGTAGGGGTGGTAGTAGTGGCAGGCATCCATCCCCCTAAGGGTGGGTATGGTAGTAGTGGCAGGCATCCATCCCCCTAAGGGTGGGGATAGTAGTAGTGGCAGCCATCCAGCCCCCTATGGGTGGGGATGGTAGTAGTGGTAGGCATCCAGCCCCCCATGAGTGGGGATGGTAGTAGTGGCAGGCATCCAGGCCCCCCTGGGTAGGGGTGGTAGTAGTGGCAGGCATCCATCCCCCAAGGGTGGGTATGGTAGTAGTGGCAGGCATCCAGGCCCCCTGGGTAGGGGTGGTAGTAGTGGCATGCATCCAGCCCCCCTGGATAGGGGTGGTGGTAGTGGCAGGCATCCAGCCCCCTGAGTAGGGATAGTGGTAGTGACAGGCATCCAGGCCCCCCTGGGTAGGTGTGGTGGTAGTGGCAGGCATCCATCCCCCTTAGGGTGGGTATGGTAGTAGTGGCAGGCATCCATCCCCCTAAGGGTGGGGATGGTAGTAGTGACAGGCATCCAGCCCCCTGGATAGGGGTGGTGGTAGTGGCAGGCATCCAGTCCCCCCTGAGTAGGGGTGGTGGTAGTGACAGGCATCCAGGCCCCCCTGAGTAGGGGTGGTGGTAGTGACAGGCATCCAGGCCCCCCTGGGTAGGGGTGGTAGTAGTGGCAGGCATCCATCCCCCTAAGGGTGGTTATGGTAGTAGTGGCATGCATCCAGCCCCCCCTGGATAGGGGTGGTGGTAGTGGCAGGCATCCATCCCCCTAAGGGTGCGGATGGTAGTAGTGACAGGCATCCAGCCCCCCCTGGATAGGGGTGGTGGTAGTGGCAGGCATCCAGCCCCCCCTGAGTAGGGGTGGTGGTAGTGACAGGCATCCAGCCCCCCAGAGTAGGGGTGGTGGTAGTGACAGGCATCCAGGCCCCCCTGGGTAGGGGTGGTAGTAGTGGCAGGCATCCATCCCCCTAAGGGTGGGTATGGTAGTAGTGGCAGGCATCCATCCCCCTAAGGGTGGGGATGGTAGTAGTGGCAGCCATCCAGCCCCCTATGGGTGGGGATGGTAGTAGTGGTAGGCATCCAGGCCCCCCTAGATAGGGGTGGTGGTAGTGGCAGGCATCCAGCCCCCCTGAGTAGGGGTGGTGGTAGTGACAGGCATCCAGGCCCCCTGGGTAGGGGTGGTAGTAGTGGCAGGCATCCATCCCCCTAAGGGTGGGTATGGTAGTAGTGGCAGGCATCCAGGCCCCCTGGGTAGGGGTGGTAGTAGTGGCATGCATCCAGCCCCCCTGGATAGGGGTGGTGGTAGTGGCAGGCATCCAGCCCCCTGGATAGGGGTGGTGGTAGTGGCAGGCATCCAGCCCCCCCTGAGTGGGGATGGTAGTAGTGGTAGGCATCCAGCCCCCCATGAGTGGGGATGGTAGTAGTGGTAGGCATCCAGCCCCCCATGAGTGGGGATGGTAGTAGTGGTAGGCATCCAGCCCCCCATGAGAGGGGATGGTAGTAGTGACAGGCATCCAGGCCCCCCTGGGTAGGGGTGGTAGTAGTGGCAGGCATCCATCCCCCTAAGGGTGGGTATGGTAGTAGTGGCAGGCATCCAGGCCCCTCTGGGTAGGGTTGGTAGTAGTGGCATGCATCCAGCCCCCCTGGATAGGGGTGGTGGTAGTGGCAGGCATCCAGCCCCCCTGAGTAGGGGTGGTGGTAGTGACAGGCATCCAGGCCCCCTGGGTAGGGGTGGTGGTAGTGGCAGGCATCCATCCCCTTAGGGTGGGTATGGTAGTAGTGGCAGGCATCCATCCCCTAAGGGTGGGGATGGTAGAAGTGACAGGCATCCAGCCCCCCCTGGATAGGGTGGTGGTAGTGGCAGGCATCCAGCCCCCCTGAGTAGGGGTGGTGGTAGTGACAGGCATCCAGGCCCCCTGGGTAGGGGTGGTAGTAGTGGCAGGCATCCAGGCCCCCTGGGTAGGGGTGGTAGTAGTGGCATGCATCCAGCCCCCTGGATAGGGGTGGTGGTAGTGGCAGGCATCCAGCCCCCCTGAGTGGGGGTGGTGGTAGTGACAGGCATCCAGGCCCCCTGGGTAGGGGTGGTAGTAGTGGCAGGCATCCATCCCCCTAAGGGTGGGTATGGTAGTAGTGGCAGGCATCCAGGCCCCCCTGGGTAGGGGTGGTAGTAGTAGCATGCATCCAGCCCCCCCTGGAATGGGGTGGTGGTAGTGGCATGCATCCAGCCCCCCCCTGGGTAGGGGTGGTAGTAGTGGCAGGCATCCAGGCACCCCTGGGTAGGGGTGGTAGTAGTGGCAGGCATCCATCCCCCTATGGGTGTGTATGGCATTGGTGTTGGCCATCCCACCCCTATGGTTCTGCTGTTGCTAGTGTACGTTATTTGTGCATCCCTATGTGTGTGTGACATATTTCGTGTACGTGTGGTTTGTTTGTATTGTTGGTGTTTGACTTACCGTCTGCGCCATACGCGTCCGTGCCGGTCCCGGTAATAGATGTAGAGTATAGGTAGGACCTGCGCAATGGGATTCATGCTTGGATCGTCTCGTTCGGGTTTCTCGTGTCTTCGAGTCGTACTCGTAGCAGGCTTGTTCGTCTCGTAGCCGTGGATCATCTTGTGGCGCGAAACGGAGCTTATGTACGGCTCGCCCGGATGCTCAAACGTGCCGGACGTAGCAACGAGTTCGGCACGTACGGAAGACGCATCGTACTAGTCCGGCCGGAAGGTGCTGTGTATTTGGTTCCGTGCAACTCGATTCGGCGTTTATGGATCCGGCTCGGGCGGGGAACAGGAGCTGGAATGGGTAAGTACGGCTCGTTCGGAATCTGGGCTGTTATGCATGCACGTAAGTCCATGCCCTGATGTCACCTCCACGCACGTGTGTATGAGTAACTATAGCAGCAAACCTGTAACATGGAACTGAGATGCACTGTGCCCATGATGACAAGCGGACTGGTAGTCTAAATGTATAATGTCTGTGTCAAAGTCAGCAGCACCTCAGTAAGTAGCAAATGTACATTAGCACAGCAACGGCTAAGCAGTCGTAACTCTGAAGCCCACATCCCACAGTCAACAACTAATCACATCTACCCCTACACCCTATGCCATGTGTAATCATGCTGAGTATATCCTCCACATGCATTTTGCTGCCAGTAGTGTCCACTATACTGCATCACAGAGGACATAAGTACCAATACATGTCTAGAAGCAAAAATGTGTCTCTGCTGATTCATTTCACAAGTACGAATGAGGGAGGATGAGAGTGTGAGAAGTACACGGCAGTTGTGAGATGACCATGTAGTCCACTATAATTGGATGTCAACGCAAATGAGTAGCACAACTGTGGAAGACACACATGTGTCATGTGAAGCGGGAGTCACGCATGGCTCAGGTGGGTGGGTGTGACGGGTAGGTGCGCACATGCAATGTTGAAACACGCTGTGTTGGGAGGATACAGGAACAGTACATTGGCGCTCTCCTGGGAATTTGTAAAGACCACCTGTCTGGGGATGAATGTGAACTCGTGTGTGCACAACAGGCGGGCACACGATCAATGCTGCATCAAGTGTAGACGTCAGCCCACCCTCCGTGGACATGCTGGATACTGCTGTGCGTCCGCAAGGCTCTTGCCAAGGCACTCACATCCCCTGTCGACCAGGTGTATCCACAACATTGTCCACCTGCACAGGCAATCCAGGACACGGGATGGCAGTGGAGCATGGTGGGTGAGAGGTCATGGCGCGCTCCTCCTGGTCACATCACGCAGGCAACACATCCCCAATGTGTAGTATGGCACAAGTCATATGGAAGTAGTGGGGGGACGCACACATCACGAGCAGTAGTGACGTCACGGAAGGTGGCTCGCACCATCCCACCCATTGCCTAGATCTCCACACACGTTACATGCCATTACAACAGAGAAGCCAGCGCGTGCACAAGCAGCTCCGAGCTCGCCCCAGAGAGGCCAAAGAGTGAATGTGTGGGTGCATGAGCTCCAGTTGGACGCGGCCTGGGCCGCTAGGGCAGCTACAGCCTCTGTGTGTTGCAGGTGGTGTATCCGGACTGCGGAGCCTGTCATGCATTGTCAATGTTGCCCGGGTCTCGAGTCGGGGCACCACGCAGGTGGACGGCGTCCCGCCACATATCATACCGTGAGACAGACCACTTGTTCAACTGGACCCACACATACACTCCTTGGCCTCTCTGGGGCGAGCTTGGAGCTGCGTGTGCATGCGCTAGCTTCTCATGTGCAAATGCATATTGGTGTGAGCGAGGGGAGGCCATGAGGACAGTGTAAAAGATAACTGTTGACTTTCAGTTAGTTTAAGGAATGCCCCTGATGTGGTCAGAAAAAGATGTGTCTCGTGTGTATTGCAACTAGTAGATAAGCCGATGACCTTCCCATGTCTTGCATGTAGCCCCGCACCTAGCCCCGCACACTCAACACATCAAAATGAGTACCAGCACCACATTCTTCCCATTCGAAGCACTGACTGGGGGTGACAACCATTGGACAGTCTTGTGTAGTCCACCCACGCGTACATGTGGGCCCTCCATGATCCATGTCACCTGCGGCAAAGTGATGTCATGGACAATGACGGTAGTGAGCAGAGCTGTCTGCCCCACGCACAGATGGTGCATCAGCTCAACAGACCCAGCACTGAGGGCAGCAGGGGTCAGATGTGCAGGGGCAGCTGTGCCTGTTGTGAAGGCACATGCATATAGACAGCACATCGTCCAATGTGTAGTCTGCCCACATCTACAGTCCATTGTCAGGCGGACCTAGCAAAAGATCACAAGACAACACATCTGTGTGGGTGTACCCACTGTGACCAACACTGCGCAACAATCAACGTACCCGCCCTGTGCATGGCCCACCCCGCAACGGAGGTCACATTCAGTGCCACTATCTCACACACACATCCCTGTCACGAGGCATGGTGTGTCCAATAGACAGGACTGAGTGAGCGCCCATCCGGAGGGTCCTGAACAGGAGACACATGTAACCCACTAGGCAGTCTGTGTTGTCACCTACTGGCATTGTGCAGTCAATGTGCAGGCCAGGCCTGCTGGGACTGAGAAGGGCAGCATGGCCCCAGCCTGACATTCACACGACCAACAAGTGCACTGAGACCTGCATTGCCAATTGGCTGGGTCACTGGATGTCTGACATGAAGTTGCCATGTACCACCACTCGGGAGGGACAGACAGGTCAAAGCGCCCGAGAGCACACATACCCATGCCACCTGCAGTCAGCATGGTGAGCAGTGGATGTTTGAACACCACAGGCTCTGACTCATAGTGCTGCGGATCAACGACATGTCTGTCACCCACATGCACCCACACACACACTGCAGCTGTCTCCCACACACAAATTTCGCAAGGAATAGCCATGTGCAGTGTGCGTGGAGCTCGGAATCCAGGATCTCCAGCTCCTCGCTGGTGAGTGGACCTGGACATGTCCTCAGCGTCATCGACGTGTAGGTGGAGAGGTGGCAGCAGCATGTGTTCTCGAGGGGTGCCAGGCTGCAGTTCCAGGTAGATGTGGTAATGCCTGTCCCACTCACACACACATATAACCCCCTGGGTCAGTTACAGTTGGTCCAAGCTGCTGCAATCCGTGTACCATGTCTGGCAGCTTCAATTGCAGACGTTGGCCTGCTCCCAGCTGGCCCGGGACGCTTCCTCCATAGTGGAACACGCAGGGTGCAACCGCGAGGGACATTGGAGTTGGCCGTAAGGGCCTGGACCATGGCGGGTACAGTCCGCTGATGCCATGTGCACCACACAGTATGATGTGCGCACTGCATCTGCAGGTGTGGCCATGATTTGTGTGTGGGTGCAGGTGCACAATGGACGGGGCCACAACATGCTGTGTGCATAGGCAGGGATGGCCAGTGGCCAGCCTCCACATGTCTGTTGGCACATCATCATGTACACATTGGCATGGGTGCATGGAATATGCATATGTACACACATGCCATCTTTCACTATGTACATCTGCCACTTGGCACGTGCAATGTTACGTGTCACTTGTGATGTGTATTTGCAAGCACACAGCCGTGTTGGCATGGGGCTGTCAATGTGTACACCTGTCAATGTTTCTGGAGGTATGATCCGTACAGTGCTGTACATAGGGTGCAGTGGTGACACCAATGACTGTCTCATATCCCCTTGTGCCACAGGTCCCACTTGTTTTGGCCGCTCAGCCTGTGTCCATAGCGTTGTTGGTGTGTGCCATACTCACCCAGCCTCGGAAGCAGTGTGATGCACAGCAGCACGTCATGTTGCTGCGGTGTTGCCGCTTGCCGAATATGCAGTCTGTTACCATCAGCATGCCCTACAAGTCATTGAGGCCTAGATCCCCATGTGCATGCTCATAGCAATGGTGTGTGTCACTGCCCATTGCTATTGGTAGGGGACCTGTGTAAGTGTATTGTGGCTGTGCTGTCCCTACTTGTCAGCTGATTCAAGTGCTTGCTCAGTCATTTTTGTTTTGTGTATGTGAATATGCCATGTGGCGTCTTGCTTTGACATGTGTCCACTTCCATCCTTCCTAGGCGGAGACCAAACATTCATCGCCCCTACCAATTGCTGTCAGACATGGAGGATGTAGAGGTCATCCGTAAATATCGTCTGGACCGACCCACCCTGCATCGTCTATGTGCCATGTTGGAACCCCACCTCCGTCTCGCAGGGTGTATCCAACAGCATTCACCCCCACGGCTAAGGTGATGGCTGCACTGCATTTCTTCGCCACTGGGTCATTCCAACACACAGTGGGCAGTGGAGGTGGGATGTCCCAGCCCATGTTCAGCATGGTGCTGAGGGATGTACTGTCAGCTATGATGCTGTACAGGAACAGATACGTCCGATTCCCCAGGGCTCGTGAATTGGCGGCAGTGAAGGGTGCTTTCATGCCCTTGGACGGATCCCCCACGTCATTGGTGCTATAGATTGCACCCATGTTGGCCTTGTTCCACCACAGGCCACTGAGCAGCTCTACCGCAACCGGAAGCACACGCACTCCCTGAATGTGCAAGTGGTGTGCCTTGCGGACATGGTGATTTCCCACGTGTGTGCCAAGTTCCCAGGATCGGCACATGACGCGCACATCATGCGCAACAGCATCCTACCACGACTGATGGCCAATCTGCAACCGGACCGTGGCTGGATTGTCGGTGAGTATGTGGAGTAGTGTAGCGTGCTGGCTGTGCGATGCTGTCTTGTGTCCAGTTGGAATTGCAACGGATCTCTGTGTCCCTCACACCCAGGTGACTCTGCTTACCCGAATGGGCCCTGACTGCTCAGCCCATTGCGACGTCCTGGGGGCCCAGCTGATGCCCGCTACAATGAGGCACATGGGAGGACCAGACGTGTGGTTGAGCGGACCTTTGGCCTCCTCAAGTCCAGGTTCAGATGCCTGGACCGCACCGGGGGTGCACTGGCGTACTCCCTACAGAAGGTGTGCCAGATAATAGTGGCTTGCTGCATGCTGCACAATATGGCTATTCGCAAGCAGATCCCCCTAATTGTGGATGACGGAGATCAACCAGGGCCCCAGCCTGCAGACCAGGACAGCTCGAGTGAAGAGGACAGTGGAGAGGAGGAAGCTGTGAATGTGCGTCAGCAGCTCATCGCCCGCTACTTCACTTGACGGTGAGTGTCCATGTATGACAGCTGATGTAGCTTTAGTTGTGCAGGTGTATGTGTGCTCTGTCACGGGGGCCTTTTGTTCACTGAGTGCTGTGTGTCAATGGTCCATGTCCAGGTTGGTATGCCACTGACAGTGGCTGTAGCATTGTGCCCTGTTGCTCTGTGAGATGTGTGTACATTGCTTGTAGTTGGTGACAAGTACTGTGTGATGAGTGTGTGACACACTCATTGAATGTACTCTTGTTCTGTTTTTCACCCCTAGGTCCCTACAGCCTCTCCTGTCCCATCGACATACCACACAGCAGATGCATTTCTGCTCATGGTGGCGATTGCACATCGTTGAATAAACCCAGGACACATAAAGCAGATTGTGATCAAGGTGTATTTATTTACAGCGGTGACATGTGATTGTGTGCAAGGTGATGTCAAATGTGGTGCATGCTGTGACAATGAGTAGACGGTCATGGCTGCGTGATGGTCAAGGTGTACCCATGAACTTCTATGTCCACAGTCCAACAGACACATGCCATTCACATGGCAGTGTGGGGTAGGATCGTATTCCAAGTCAATGCAGTAGGTGGTCAAGGTGGCTGGCTGACTCACTGGCGTTTGTCGCGTGCGTAGTCCTCTCTGGACACCTGTTTCCTCTTCGGGCGGCCCCTTCCACGTTTGGGAGGGGGGGGTTGTGTTGGTGGTCTGCTGGTGGTGGCTGAGGAGTGCTCACTCGCTGTGGACGCAGGGGAACACGATGCTGCACGACCCAGCGCCACAGCAGGTGGTGGCAGAGGTGGTGTTGCTGGCCTTGCTTGTGCCCTCACCACCACCACCAGCTGGCCCATGAGGTCCACGAGTTGGTCCATACGGGTCACAAATTGGCCCATATGGGCGTCCATGGACCTCAACACCCCAAGGACCTCCCGCGTGTCGGTAGCCGACCTGGCCCATTCTCCTTGGGCCTCTTCATAGGCCCCAAGGACTCTGTTGATTTGCGGCAGGGCTTGGCTCCCAGGCACAGATGGCGTTGGCCTGACCCTGCTCCTCCTACCAGTACTGCTGCCACCGACCTGCCCACTAGCCACATTGCTCACCACGGTCCTCGCTCTGGCTCCCAGGGTGGAGCCCGACGGCCGTGCCACCGCTTGCGCAGGGGCTGTGGCCAGGGATGGCGTGGTGGTGGTGGTTGCGGCGGTGATGGTGCTTGCGGCGGTGGTGGTGGTTGCGGCGGTGGTGGTGGCCGCAACGACCGTGGCAGCAGGGGTCTGTGACTGGTCAGCAGCCCTGGGTGATGGGTTGGTGGGCAGGAGGGGCCCTGGGGAGCGGTTGTGCCCTGCCACTCCAGATGGGCCTGCTGGGTGGTCCGTGTCCGGAGAGGTGTCCAGCTCCTCTACATCCGTGAGTCCGGGTCGGGGGCTTGCGGACTGGCTGTGCTGGCTGCTGTCACCCTCTCCAGCATCCAGCAGTTCGGCACCTGTGAGGAGAATGAGATGGGTCATTGTGTTGCACCTAGCAAAGTATGTATTGGTTGTCTGGCATTCACAGTTCGTGCACTGTCGTGCACAGGTTTCCCAGTGGCGTGTGTGTGGATGTACGATGTGTGTATGCGTGGGCTAGGCAATGGAACTGTGTGATGTGGACATGTGGCATGGGACGATTAGCAATGCCGATGGGTGTGTGTTGCTATGCTCCTACATTTTGTGGCTCTGGTGTATGCGTGCTCCAGGACCATCGACGATGTTGGGTTGAACGATGGTTTAGGGGGAAGGATGGAACGCTTAGGTACGCTGATGCCAAAAGGGGGTACAGCCCCCTAAACGCTCTTGGGTTGAAATATGCTTTTGGGGTACATACTGTGGGTAATGGGTGCAGAACGTGACATGTGTTCTGGCAACATGACAGTGCATAGACAAAGGTGTGTGTCTGTCTCACATGCCCGGAATATCTGCTGACTGTTATCATTCATGGACATCACATTGGTAGCATTGTTGTGAGTTCATGCTTGTTGTGTGCCACACGACGTATTGCAGATGGGCCAAATCCTTTGTGTGCGTGCTGCCCTGGTACATGTGCATCAGTGCTGTGCTCTTGGGGTGTTGACTATATTATGTGTGTTGTTACTCGCAGTGTGACGTGCGCTTCAGTCACTGCAGGCACTTGATTTGTCATGGGCAGGTATCTTTGCATGACTACTTTATGAGGGCCAGCTGTTCGGATGACATACCTTTCATGACACTGTGGCTGAGAGATGAGATGGATGATATGTTGAATGTGCATTGTGTGCCTGTGTGTTTCATGGGTCCAGTTGTCTTTGTGTGCAATATTGTGGTTCCAAGCTGTTACTTCTAGTATGGTCTGTCTTACGTGGGCGTTGTTGTACGATGTGTGGGTGACAGGCAGTGAGGACTACATGGACAGGACTTCGATGGTGTTGCTGATGTGTGTGATGGGTGGCACAGTGCCTGCCGTGTGGGTCTGTGCTCCAGTGGGACTTGTGCATGCAGACGTGGCTCCTTAGGTGTTGCTGTATCTGTGATGGGTCATGTGGGGTTTGACTCTGTTAAACATGTCTGTGTGCACATTGGTCTCATGATTGTGACTGGGAGCAGTGCTGCGTGTTCCTCTGCTACGTGACATGTCCCATGTGTCAGTCGTAGTACAGTCCTCATGCCTACAGACGCCCCGCCCTGTACATTTTCCCACCTACAGGTTGTTTCTGAGTGCGCAATGCAATGGATGCCACATGGTACTGGGAGGGAGGGGTGCTCCACCTTGCTGGTCTGTGGGAGTGGGAGCCTGGTGGGTGTTTTAGTTCAGCTGTCCCCCCTCCGACCCACTGTCTTTGTGTTCCGGCTACTTACCTGTTACTTGTCGGTCAGTGCAGCTATGGCGGACACATGGATGTGGGGTCTGCTCCACCTTGCTGGTCTGTCGTAGTGGGGGCCTGGTGGGTGTTTTACTTCAGCTGTCCCCCCTCCGAACCACTGTCTTTGTGTTCCGGATACTTACCTGTTACTTGTCGGTCAGTGCAGCTATGGCGGACACATGGATGTGGGGTGTGCTCCACCTTGCTGGTCTATGGTAGTGGGGGCCTGGTGGGTGTTTTACTTCAGCTGTCCCCCCTCCGAACCACTGTCTTTGTGTTCCGGCTACTTACCTGTTACTTGTCGGTCAGTGCAGCTATGGCTGACACATGGATGTGGGTGTGGGGAGTGCTCATTCTGGCGCATCTGGAGTACAAGGGGACCTGGTGGAAGTTGCGGTGCTGGCTGACTGTACACATGCCCCCATGGTTTTGTTAGTTGGTAGCTTTGGGCTAAGTGTGTGTGAGTGTCTGTTGCATGTGTGGGTGATGTCTTGTGTATTGTGTACTGGACATGGGGGTGTTTGTCCCTAGGAGCTATGGCATGGTGGTAGTGCATGTGATTACATAGCGGTGTGCTGGTATACGTTTGTTTGTACTTACCAGCCTCCACTCCCCCTGGTAATCCGGTGAGGATCTCCGGATGTATGATGACTCGCACCTTCTCCTCCCACGCCTTGAAGGT
Organism: Calotriton arnoldi; assembly: GCA_963921515.1. Taxonomy (NCBI): domain Eukaryota; kingdom Metazoa; phylum Chordata; class Amphibia; order Caudata; family Salamandridae; genus Calotriton; species Calotriton arnoldi. The sequence goes on from CAWUFW010006831.1 coordinate 1,036,836, forward strand.
CTTGAATAGCGCGGGATTCCCTCCGCCAGTCCTGGCAGCCAGCTCTCGATTTTTGCTCTCCTTCTTCTTGACCACGCTTTTGAGGTCGTTCCACCTTTTGTTAATTTCTCCTCTGTTGCGTGGAACATTCCCGACTGCATTGACCTGGTCTACGATCCTGCTCCACAACCGGTTTCTGGTGGATAGTGGTGTCTGTTGGACCTGGTTGCCATAGATTTGTGGGTGCACCTTGACGATCTCGTCGACCATGACCGTCAGCTCGGTGGAAGTGAACTTGGGCATTCTGTGTGATGCCATGGTGTGTGTTTTGGTGTTTGTGGTGCTGGTGCGGTGTGTGGTGTGTGATGTGCAGGGGGTTTGTGGGTCAGGTGTTTGGTGGTGGTGGTGATGGGTGTGATAGGTGCGTGTCTGTGGTGTGCTGCTGTCATTTCTGTCTCGCTGTGTTGTGTGCTTTCGTCCTCAGTTTGTAATGTTGCAGGGGGTTGTGGTCTGTGAAGGGGCTGGTTTTGTACTTACCTATGTGGGTGTGTCATGATGGTCTGTTGTTTTCAGGTGTGTTGTGGCTGGTGTTCTGGGATTTGTAGTTGATTTTTTTGTCCGGGGGGGGTGTGTTTCCGGGATGTGTACTGTGTTTGGGTAATTGTGCGTGGGTTGCTGTGTGGACTTGTTGGCCATGTTGTGTGTGTTTGTTTTTGTCAGCGGATGATTTCTGTGCATGGACGTGGCCGCCAGGGCTTCCGCCGTGTCCATTTTCGTCACTGTTGTTTGCGCTGGCGGGCGGTGTATTTGTGGATTTTCCGCGCTCATGTCGGTACGATCCTAATTTCACGGGCGGTGTCTCGGTCGTCAGGGCGGGCGGTTTTGGGTTGTCGTGCGTCTTTCCGTCCGTGGCGGGCGGATGAACTTAGACTCGGACATGGGCGGGCGGTATTTTCTGTTTAGTTTCCGCCTCTGGCGGTTTTCGGTTCGCGGCATCGTAATTGCTCGGTCGGTATTCAGACGGTGTAGGCAGGCGGATTTTTACCACTGTGGTTGATGGCGGATTTTTTACCGCCCGACATCGTAATGGACACCTTTATTTCTTCAAATTAATTCCAAATTTTTTATTTTTTATTTAATAATTAATTTTAGAATAATATTTAAATAACACTCCCCACCCTTATCCCCTAATAACACAACATCATACTTCTAAAAAACAAAATATATTTCCTTTTTATAATTTCACTTTCTAATTTTTAAAAATTTGCTATTTAAACTATTTTATTTAAATATATCAATTCATATAACTAATTTTAAAACACTCCCCAACCTTCTCCCCTAATAACACAATATCCCACTCTAAAAACAAAAAATTATTTTCGAATTTTAAATTTACATTTCATATTTTAAATTATTTCCAAAATTCGAAATTTTAATTTCATATATAAATTTTATACTAATATTTTAAAAACACTACCCACCCTTATCCCCTATTAACCCAACATCCCACTCCTAAAAGAAATATATTTTTTATATTTTTTTTCTAAATTTCGTTTTTGTAAATAATTTCTAATTTTAAATAAATTTTATCAATATGTAAATGTTATCCTAGTATTTTTAAAACACTACCCACCCTTATCCCCTAATAACCCAACATCCCGCTCCTAAAACAAAACATATATTTTATATTTTTAATATAAATTTCGTTCTTGAAATTAATTTCTAATTTAAAAAAATTAAATTAATATCTAAATTTAAACTAATATTTTTAAAATACTCTTACCCTTATCCCCTAATAACCCAACATCACACTCCTAAAAAAACATATATTTTATATTTTTTATATAAATTTCGTTTTTGAAATTAATTTCTAATTTAAAAAAAATTAAATTAATATGTAAATTTACACTAATATTTTTAAAATACTCCCCACCCTTATCCCCTAATAACCAAACATCCCGCTCCTAAAACATATGTTACAAAAACATTTTTTATACAATTTCAAAAGAATATTCAAACAATTAAAATAATACAAAATTAATAACAATACAGAATATTTAAATATTAACAAAAAATGATATTTTACACTTTCTATATTTTTTTGTCGATATTTTTTACAACACTAACTATTCGATATTATCTATTGACGATATTACTTGTTCGATATTTTATACTTCGATATTTTTTAAATTAAAAAAAAAATGATATTTTTGACTACGATATTCATTAATACGATATTATGAGACATTCGATATTACAACTTTGATATTACTGCAATTCGATATTTAGGATTCGATATTATGTCTATTCACCATTTTGGAGCAGCAGGGGTCGAGTAGGTATTCAGAGTCATCCAGCTGTGAGTCCTTTTTGATAGGGAAGCTTTGTCCTCGATCCATGATAGAAGTTTAACTGCTTTCCATACTAGCTTTTTGAATATGCAGTGGTTGGTAGGTGTTTCCCAAAGCTGAGTTAACCCCAAGTTGATCTGACTTGTTTGAAAATATTTTACCGCTGTTGATGATGTTTGCTGTTGTAATTCTAACCACAAGTGCCGGTTAAAAGTTCTTAATGCAGATTTTCGGACCTTGTCCCAAAAGATGATATATGCTCCTTGTCTTGCCGGGGTCTGTTTTTAAACGTCGAACTCTAGCCTGATCTGTGCAGGCGAGGTATATTTTGGCAGGCTGAAAATGATTCGGTACACTGTTGTGACCGTGCTGCCCAGTAATTTAGAGTCCCTGCCCCTCTGTGCCTCACTGCCATAGGCTATTATCGGTAGGAGTTTTGCCCGTATGACTTGAGCTAGGGGAAGAAGCGATGGACCGCTCAATCTGGAGTTAAGATTTCTTAGTGAAACCGCCAGGGCTATGCCCTTCCTCCTGATTGAGTTACTCTGGGCAGTGAAGTGGCCGCCCTTGTCAGTAACCACTCCTAAGTACTTGTATTCAGATGCAGATTCAATGCGCGTGTACCCCAGAACCAGGCCGGTGATTTCTTTGAATTCTTCTTGATTGTCATAGTCTTGGTTTTCCCCAGGTTGATACTCAGGCAATTGGCTTCAGAGTATTCATGTGTGGTGGTAAGAAGATGCTGCAGTCCCACCTTCGTTTGGCTAATTAAGACTAAGTCATCTGCGTATTTTACAGTAATTCAGCTTAAGTTTGCACCCATCCCAGCTGGAGCAATTGACATGGGCCCTACATTTTCTTGCACATCACTCCATCTGCCAAAGTTGTAGTCTCTTAAATCCTAGTGTCACTGTTAATCCCTCTATCCCCTTGTAGGTTTATAGGGCCTCTAATACTGTGGTCAGGTGCATTTTCTCTGTTGCATTTTGGAGTTTGCTACTTGATTGGTCACCAGCGGTGATGTGTAATTAGAGGTATTTTTAAAATTTAAGCAGGTTCTCCACCCAGGAATTTAAGTTTTGCTTCTTTATTACATCAAACAATTTTCTAGCCGTCTGGTAATTTTGTGTGTAGTGAGGTAAAAATATACTTTCCTATTTCCTTTTTAGGTAGAGGCTACTAGACGGTACATGCACTTATAAATACATTAAATCAGAAAGAAAAATACAAATATTTCTTATGATGAAAAAAGAATATAACAACTGGCATAATCGCTTGACCCGATCTTCACTGCCACCTACAGGGTCACCTACAGCCATGTTGCAGAACTCACCTGGACCATCCCCGCCATCATCCACTTCACTATTGCAGGACCCCCAGGCACCACCACCAGGCCTCCCAGATCATCCTACCACAGCTGGAACAAAGTGACAGAGACACAATGGATGGACGCCCTCAACACCACCCAGCCCAACCCCGCAACCAACCTGGAACAGGCCATCCAGAACTTCACCGCCTGGAACACCAACTGCACTAACAGATTTGCTCCCACCAAGCCAGCCAAGACCTGCAGAGCCGCTAAACAAGCCAGCTGGTACGCACCAGAACTCAGGACAATGAAACACAACTGCAAACGACTGGAGGGGAGATGGCGCACCAGCATTGATCCCACAGACCGAGCCACCTTCAAGTCAGTCCTCAACAAATATCATCAACGCCTTAAATACACAAAAAGTGATGCCCTGGGAAACCACATTGAAGCAAACTTCAGCCCCACCAAGGAACTTTTCAGCATCATCAGAGAGTTCTCCTGCCTGGCAGCTAAGGAGAACACAATCTCCCCTTCCCAGGAACTCTGTGACACACTGGCAAACTACTCCCACAACAAAATATCCACCATCTACAGTAACTTCGAACCCCAACCCACTGACCTCTACAAACCCAACGGATGCCACCCCCAACCACCCGCTCACGGCATGGGAACAGTCCACCACGCAGAGCACCACAGTCATCATGAACTCCATCCACTCGGGAGCACCTATGGACCCCGGCCCCCTCTACCACTTCGGACCCGGAAGCAAGGAAATCAGCTGCCAACTCACCCCCATTCTCAATTAATCCATCACCACAGCTGCCTTCCACGACATGTGGAAACAAGCAGAGGTCAGACTCCTCCTCAAGAAACCCACTGCCGACCCCAGCGTGCTCAAGAACTACTGCTCCATCTTGCTGCTCCCTTTCCCCACCAAAGTCATTGAGAAGGCCATCATCCGCCAGCTTACTGAACACCTGGAGAAAAACAACCTGCTCAACCCCTCCCAATTCAGTTTCCACTCCAACCACAGTGCCGAGACTACCCTGATTGCCGCCACCAACGACATCAGAACCATCCTCAATGGAGGTGAGACCCAGCTGTGATCCTCCTTGACCTCTCCACAGCATTCGATACTGGATCCCACCACACACTCATCAAGAGACTCCACCACATCGAGATCCAGGGAGACGCCGTCAAATGGATCACATCCTTCCTCTCAGGATGTACCCAGAGAGTCCGCCTCACACCTTTCACCTTGGTACCAAAGAGCATCATCTGCGGCATGCCTCAAGGTTCATCCCTTAGCCCCACCCCCTTCAATACTCACATGACGACCCTGGCCAACATCGCCAGATCCCACAACCTCAACATCATATCCTACGCTGATGACACCCAGTTCATCCTCCTGCTCTCAGCAGAGCCCTCCACCACCAGAACCAACTTCCTCAACTGCATGACAAGTGTCACCGACTGGATGAAAACCAACTGCCTGAAGCTCAACACGGCCAAGATGGAAGTGCTGATTTTCTGGAATAACTCTTCCAAGTGAAGCGATACCTGGTGGGCCGCCATAATTGGACCCACTCCCACACTGACTGACCACGCCCACAACCTTGGGATCATCCTGGACAGCAAACTCGCCTTGAAAATCCAGATCAATGCAGTCACTTCAGCCTGCTTCCACACTCGCTGCATGCTCAGAAAGATCTTCAGATGGCTCCCTGTCAGCTCCAGGAAAACCACCACTCAAGCCTTAATCACCAGCTGGCTGGATTACAGCAACGCGTTATATGCAGAAATCATCACTCAACTCATGAAGAGACTTCAGACGATACAGAACTCAGCGGCCAGACTCATCCTCAACCTTGCCAGATGGCCCACATCACCCCCCGCCTCAGGAAACTCCACTGGCGCCCATCCAGAAAAGATGCCAGTTCAAGATGCTGACACACACCTACAAAGACATGCATGACCTAGGACCAGCATACATCAACCACTGCCTGAACTTCCACCATCCCTCCAGACACCTTTGCTCCGTCCATCTTGCCCTCGTGCAAACTCAATGCATCCAACAAAGCCACAGTGCCATTATGCCGTTCCTTCTCCTACCTCGCAGCCAAGTCCTGGAATGGCCTTCCCCTCCAACTCTGAACAGTGCCCTCCCTTGTGGAGAGCAGGAAGGGACTCAAGACCTGACTTCTTTGACTGAGCCCAGCAAACCTAGCGCCTGGATACCCTTGCAGGGGAAGAGCTGTGCTTTACAAATCCCATTTTATTACAAATCAGAGTTCAAAGCATTATCATCGAAGAAACAATGATAATGTTCTGTTATGTCACTTAAGGCCTGAAATGCATTGAGACAAATTGGAAAAAAATGAATTGCTGCATTTAATATGGAAGTTGGAAGTGAAATAATATACCGAGGATGCTGAAAATAATGTTTTTGAAAACTAGGATTCATAATAAATTTGTAATGAAGGAAATAAATAATTTTTAAAAATGTATGTCACCTGATAATGATCAAGTGTTTTTGGATAATAACTAATATTTATGCCACTGGTGCTATTTCTGCACCACTGTACTGTGGCCTTCCTATAAAAGATAGACACCCCAATTGATGTGAGCCAATTTCTCCCCATATCTAGGGCTCAGAGGATATTCAGAAGGATATGTTTGGCAATTTTGCCACCACTTTTTGCAGTGCACAGAGTCCATATACCAGTAGATCCAGTCAGAACCAAATTGGGTGGGGTGCGGAAGGGCACACAAATGAAGTTTTTTCCACATTGAGTTAAAACCATCAATGCTCAATTTAATGTATCTAATATTGAAAGACCCGGACTTCTTCAGATATGTTTTATTTTCTGTTCCTTCTTGTTAAAAAAACCTGACCATCTGCTATTATTGTTAGCAAGCCACCACCCATCATTTTCTTGGTGGAATTCTTACCAAACACAATTTGCTTGTACTTTTGGCTGGCACTGTTACTGAAACTCCTCTATTGAAAGCTATGTGTGGTAAGTTATGCCCTTAGATGTTTTTACATCCTAATATTTGGAGAATTCCCTCTTCAGCTGTTAATGGCTAAAGTGCCATTAAGTTTGATCTTCAGTGCACTGAATGTCTTTTAGAAATCCTACAAGACCCTTTGTTTTGAAATGTAGTCAGAGAGAAAGAAACAAGGATGCAAACAAACAGTTACATTTCCAGTGGTGGCTGCCACCGAGTAGCACGGGTGGGGCGGGGCAGTGGGGTTTGAAAAATACATTAAAACATGACTTGCCTTGCTGCCGGACTGCCGGACCGCCGGACCGCTGCCTCACCTCGCATTGTCCTCTGAAGCAGGAAGCACAGGCTCCCCTAAGCCAATCACAACGCTGCAATGCAGCGTTGTGATTGGTCTGAGCGCCGTGGATCGGCGCTCAGACAGGGACAGGGAGTCTGTTCATGTTCCACACCAGGGTGTGTAATGCAGCCTGGTGGGGAACATGCAAAGTGCGCAGGACTGTTTTGCTGGCCCAAGAGGGCCAGCCAAACCGTCATGCTCACTTAAGTGCCTACCAATCCTCCCCTTGCTGGCTGTGATGACAGCCAAGCCCCGCCCTGCCCCGTAAAGCTGCATGTCAAAGGGAAAATAAAATGATAATAACGTAGTGTTATTATCATTTTATTTTTCCTTTTTCCACTGCAAAAAATGCAGTGGGGCGGCGCTCCTCCGCCTTAGTGGAGGAGGCGCCACAACATTTCTGTGTAAGAAGCACAAAAAAGCTGATGATGTTGTTGTGCATGTTCAGAACAAACCCAGTGTAGAGACTGGCTCAACTCTACCATAATGTTGTACATTTTAATTATTCGATTTTGCTTTGGACAATAAAAATAATAAAAAATTTATGGAATTTAAAATTTCGTTTTTTTTGTAAATTGATGATAACATTTGTATTCTCATTGAGCAAAGTTACCTGGTATTCATGTTCATTACAAGAAACTGTCTCCCAGACCGAATTAATGAATATTCAGTGACAGTCAATCTATTGATATCAGGAAATTTGAAAATGGCAATTAATTAATTTTTGGTTCTGTGCACATTACGATTGCTATGCCAAATAATATATACTTTGGAGACTATTCTGTTTAGCAGATATCCAAGTCCATTGCCTGTGTTAGATATGAAAAGTTCCAGGTGTTAAATGGTTACCTAGGAAACTGGAGTGAACTTTCTTCGCTCTTTGATGTCTCTTCCCAGCATGGCTTGGCAGTACCGCTGTTTCTGGCCTGTGGGTGATAAACGACTCCAGTCCCTCGCCAATGTAAACACACTTTAGGAGCGCACCATCTCCCCGGGGACGCACATTATATTCTGAAATACAATATGCAATTGCCATGGATACAAAACGTGACATTTAATGCGACAAAAGCGGAAAGAACATAGCTTCGAAATATAGCTTTAAGACATTTTTCAGCTTGCCATATGCTGAAAATTAAACATTCATTTCACAATCAGCATTAACATTTATGTGAAAAGGTAGCCATAGCTTTCATAATACAATTCTCAGAACTAATTATAAAACTTAAAAAAGCAAACAGTTACAAATTGAAAGGACCTTCTGCAGTCATTGTCACAATTCTTCATGAGCAGCAATTAACCCCACATTCACAGATCTGTTATAGCAACCATGAGTATTACGACTGAGGCTGTGCTACAGCAGACTGAATTCAACTCACATGGCTCACATCAGTTCACCAAATGAAAGCGAAATTGATGTGAAAAGGAGAAGATAAGGTGCTAAAAGCCTTTGCTGTCGGAACATTGATTTCTACTCAGTGTGAACCATACAACCCACGCTGTTATAGGAACATCTCACAGAAGCTTATCCGTGTGTAAAGTAGACTTATGCATGGAAATACAGAAATACAATTCTGAGACTGAATCAAAAACGAAAAATTTAAAATGTTCTCCTGTGGCAATAGTACAACATTCAGATCCTTTTTGGACTTGCTTGCAATTCTCTGGCAATTTCAGTACTTCTCTTGGAATGTTCTGACTTCCACAGCCGTTAAGACCAACTCACATGTGTTAATATTTGCGAATTCCTAAATGTAGTAAGCATATGTCTATAAATGTCTAAGTATAATCCATCAGTGCATTTGCACCCGACACATTTTTTATTTTGCTTCTCCTCAGTGAAAATGTTTTTCATGTTGAGAGTCCCCTTCACCTACACACCACACAATTTTAAGCAGTGTACTAGTGGCAGATGGTGAACATTTAAAGTTTTGGGCGCAAATTCATACACCGAAGTACAGGACCCTTTCCAAGGGGTGCCAGCAGTACGGAGGGAGCTTCCCCCACAGAAATGGGGAAGAGATTACAGATTGAAAATGGGCCAAAGGACACAGTTTATGGTGGCAGGAAAAGGTTGAGAATGGTCCATGGATAAAGAAGAGGGCAGTGTGCCAAAGTAAAACAAGCATTTGCAATGCAATAGGTCTCGCATTTGCCAGAGTTAGAGCTATTGGCGTTGTAAATGTAAAAGTTTTTACTAATGTTTTTTGGAGTGGAGTGGATGTTGTGTGTAGTGGAATTATGTGGTATGTTGTGCAGTGAAATTATGTGGATCCACATGGCAAAGTGGGTCAGCAAATGGCTCTTTCTTCCCCAGGCAAGAACAATTGACCCAAATGCATATATTGAACAGACACTTTTGAAGCCTTCAAACTGAATATGGCTGCAAGTTGCATGTTGCTTGGAATCGGTCTCTCTGAAAATGAACTGCACCTACACTTCTGGATGTGTCACTCATCTGTTGGCTGGGACAGAAAGAGACAGCAGTCTCATCATTGATCGTATGGCACCAGTCTCACAAAATGTCATGCAGCTGCAGTCTCACAAGAGCTCATTTGAAAAATCCTTCCGAGAGCTTGTTCTGCAGCAGTCTCATAAAACGTTGTGCACCAGCAGTCTAGCAATTGAGCGTATAGTAGTAGCTTCATTACAGCTTGTGGATCACGGTTCTCACAATCCCTTTCCGAGTCATCTATCCATGAAGTCACCCATTCATCCTTCTATACACTCATCTATTCATCCAGCCATCTGTTTATCTATTCACTCACCAACTAATCAAGCAGTCATCATTAATGCACCCAATCATCTATCCACGTAATCGATCTGTCATCCATCCGTTTATCCTTTGACTCATGTTCGCATTCAGCCACTCAACAAACCATTCAACTAGAAAAACAAAGTCACCAATCATTGAAGATCTATTTCCAATGAAAGTACAACAGAGCTATTAGCTTTGCCAGTGCTTGTTTACAAGGCATCATTTTTCCCGCATCTGCCTCTAATTAGCAATATTTCCATCTGCTTCCGTGACTTTGGGGTCTGTTTACCTATTGCCGGGAGAGAGAAACAAACAAATGGGGCTTGAGAGAGAGCAGTAAGCCGTCAGTGTTTCCTCTCACGGCTTGTGAAATGGCACCTTGGCACCTTCTAAGAATCCAAAACACAATTAAAAGCTTGTCCCCGGTGAGTGAGTGACACTTCCAGGCTCGGGGACACGCTGCACGCATTGATCACTTCCCAGCACCGAGCACGGCTTGTTTTCCTCCCAACAACAGAGACCCGAGGGTTCCGGCCGATTAGCAAATCAGATAGCGTCGCCCACGCCTAGGTGGGACTCAGGCGCTCAGTCACTGTGCCGTGCCGGGGTATAGGCTAACGTACTGCACCGGAGTATAGCTCACTGTGGCGGTGCACAGATCAAAGGTCCTATGATCGGGGTACTTGTGAATACCTTACTGCACCGGAGTATAGCTCACTGTGGCGGAGTATAGCTCACTGAGGCGGTGCACAGATCAAAGGTGCTATGATCACGGTACTTGAGAACAGCTTACTGCACCGAAGTATAGCTCACTGTGGCGGTGCACAGATCAAAGGTGCTATGATCGGGGTACTTGTGAATACCTTACTGCACCGGAGTATAGCTCACTGTGGCGGTGCACAGATCAAAGGTGCTATGATCGGGGTACTTGTGAATACCTTACTGCACCGGAGTATAGCTCACCGTGGCGGTGCACAGATCAAAGGTGCTATGACCGGGGTACTTTAGGAAGAAGCGAAGAAGGACACGTCTGTTATTTATTGCTACAAATGTTAGCACGTCAGTCGTGGAAACATAGGCTAATTATGTCAAGCGCTCGCTGCTGTCATCGCCTGTCCCATGAAGCGGGCGCCATGGCGATTAAAAACAAGTAGTCCCTAAACGAAACTGACAAAGCCCTACAGCGAAATAAAACTGTAGTTGGTCGGTGCTGCTTCCGATAAAAACGGAAGTGATGCATCGGAACAGCAACCAATAGGGACGCCGGAAATAACAGTGACGCATAAATAAGCCAATTGCAATCAGCAGGAAAGCAGCAGGCGGGATTACTCTCGCTATACAGATTACTGTATGTCTCGGAGAGACAGCGCATGCGCGCTGCCTACGCGAGACCTAAAGAGGGAGTGTGCATTGAAATTACGGTAGAAACTGAATGAAAAGCATGGAAAATGTGGACAAAGGTTGAGAGAAGAGAAACCTCATCATGAACAAAAGCTAAAAGCATCATAGTGAAGAGAAACAATGACCACAGAATAGGCAGCAAACAGTGAAAGAAATAGAAAGGGGAGACATGCTTCACGGCCTTACACTAGTGCAGCATGTCAAATATGTATTGTGACTGTGTGAGGCTGGGCTTTATCAGCGCCGCCTGACACATGCGCAATACAGCCAGTGGAGCCATCACCTGATGGCAATGTGATATGACAGCTTTTATATGCAAATAAACGATCGACAAGATCATTTGTTTTCATCTAAAAGCTGGTGGTGGGCCAACGCCCTGGCACCCCCTATGTAGCAGCCACTGCTGCAGTTTACACTCCCTTTTCACACTCTAAAAACAGATTAAGGGCCTGATTTAAAGTTTGGTGGACAAGGTGCTCAGTCGCAAACGAGACAGAGCACCATGTCTTCTAAACCCTTGGTCTGCCTGCCTCGTTTAGAGACAGCAGACCTTAAGTTTGCCATCAACAAAACCTCCAATGCTCCATTGACAGAAAACTTCCTCTGGCAGCCCAACAGAATATGAATTGTTGGAGGAAGGACATAACACCAGAAATGACAGGAAGTACATTATTTAGGGTCGATGGTACAATGTCTTTTTTCATGTGGTGTCACCACCAGGAAAAACCTGGTGGTAAGGGACAGAAAAACTTTGGGACAAAACCCCAGGATGTGGGGTTTTATTAGGTTTTTGTTTTTCTGAAACAAACTTCCATTTCGAGTAGCGGTGGGCGGAGAACTCCGCTCCGCCCGCGGAGTGTGCGGAGTTTTGCCTACTCCGCGTTCCGCGGAGAACGCGGAGTAGGCAAAACCCTGCACACTCCGCGGCGGAGTGGAGTTGGCCTGCCCCCGCCTCCCATCCGCCCTATTATTAACAATTGCTAAAGTTTTAAAAAATAACTTTAAAGCACCTTACCTTATTTGCGGCGTCTGCGGCTTCCCCGGCTGGCCTCCTCCTCTCTTCATCTCATTCGCGGTGAAAACTGCGCATGCGCGGGCGCCCGCACATGCGTATTTCTTGCGAGAAATGCTCTTCCCCTGGGAGGTGTTCGGGACTGCAGCCTGCTTGTTTTCCGTGTGCCTCTGCCTAACTCCGACCCCTGGGGCTGTAACTCCGGTATTGTCGTCTGTTAATTCCTGCTTATTTGTCTTGTGTTTTTTTAACTCCTGGTATTGTATTGTGTATTTTGTGGATATTTTATTTCCCTACACCTTAGTGCCTGTTGTGCCCTTCGCGCCGTTTCTCCCGCTTCCATTTCCCGCCGCTGCTGCCCCTGCGGCCCCGCCCCCCTGTCCACTCCGATCCCGCCTCCCAGCTGCTCGCTCCTTCCCCCATCCCCTACTTAATGGCGGCCGCTGCACGGTCGCGCCGCTGGCGCGCCTTATGCCAACAGGCCTCACCAAACATGACCCACGCCCAGTTCTCCTGCCTCCACTGCCGCTGGACCTTCACCACCAACCCGACCCTCAACACCACCAACACCAGCACCCATGACACCCTCAGCTGCATCCTCCTCAACGTGCGCTCCGTACACAAACACGCCATGGAAATCTGGAACCTACTCGACTCCCTCTCGCCCGACATCGCCTTCTTCACGGAGACCTGGACCAACGCCGCCTCTGCCCCCGACATCAACACTGCCATCCCGGACGGCTACAAGATCCAGAGGAAGGACCGTCCCAACCACCCGGGAGGAGGCCTCGCCATAGTCCACAAAAGCACCCTCCGCCTCGCCACCTCCAGCGAAACCCTCCCCTCCGCCGAACACCTGCATTTCCAGATCAAGACCAGCCCAAAGACCACACTGCGCGGGACACTCATCTACAGACCCCCTGGCCCCCGGACACCCTTCGCCACCGCCATCACCGACTTCATCGCACCCCACGCCATTGCATCAATGAACTACATACTCATTGGAGACCTCAACTTCCACCTCGACAACGCCAGCGACCCCAAATCCACCATCCTGCGTGGCAACCTCGCCAACATCGGACTCAACCAACTCGTCAACACACCGACACACAGGGCAGGGAACACCCTAGACCCCATCTTCGCTGCAGGAAACAGCGTCCACTTCAGCCACACAACGCAACCACCTTGGACCGACCACCACTGCGTCCACTTCACCGTCGATAAACCCAAAGCACCCAAACCAGCCCCACGCCCTCCTCGAAGGAACTGGAGCAAGGTCACTGATGAGCAACTGAACTTCACCCTCTCCCGAGACAACCACACCTGGGCATCCGACGCAAACACTGCAGCCAGAAACTCCACACATGGATCTCCAACTGCGCAGACGAGCTCGCCCGCTACGCAACCCGGGCAAACAACACCCCAGAAAAGCCGCCTGGTTCACCACCGATCTCCAAGAAGCCAAGCGCACATGCAGACGCCTGGAAAAGAACTGTAGGAATACCAAGACAACCGACAGCTACTCCACCTACAAGGATGCCATGACGGACTACCACAACCAAATCATCAGAACAACCAAAAGGACCTTCATCCACAACAAAATCCTCACCAACTCCACCAACTCCAAGGAACTCTTCAACGTCATCCAGGAATTCACCAACCCACACAGCGAAGCCGCAGACATCACCCCGTCCCAAGACCTCTGTGACAAGCTTGGAACCTACTTCCACCTCAAGATCAGAACACTCTACGACAACTTCACCGACCACCCACAAAACACCTCAGCCAGCCCCCCGCCTCCCCAAGACACCAGCCAGCCCACCATCTCCAACTGGACACCAATCACGACCATGGACACCACCGCGGCCATGAAAGGCATCCACTCGGGGGCCCCCACCGACCCCTGCCCCCGCACATCTACCACAGAGCCGCAGACACCATCGCGCCCCAACTGCAACACACCATCAACACCACTTTCAAAACAGGCACCTTCCCAGATGACTGGAAGTGCGCCGAAGTCAGGCCCCTGCTCAAGAAGCCCACAGCCGACCCCACCGACCTCAAAAACTACCGGCCCATCTCGCTTCTCCCCTTCGCAGCCAAAGTGGCAGAGAAAACAGTCAACAGGGAACTGACAAGATTCATCGAAGAACACGCCGTCCTCGACCCGTCCCAATCCGGATTCCGAGCCAACCACAGCACCGAGACCACCCTACTCGCCGCCACACATGACATCCGCACCCTCCTGGACCAGGGCCCCTCCGCGGCCCTCATCCTCCTCGACCTATCTGCAGCCTTCGACACCGTCTCTCACCACACACTAATCACCAGACTACACGACGCCGGCATACAAGGTGCTGCCCTAGACTGGATCCGCTCGTTCCTCACCGGAAGAAGCCAAAGGATCAGACTACTGCCCTTCCTCTCCGCCCCCACGGACATCACCTGTGGAGTCCCACAGGGGTCATCTCTGAGCCCGACCCTCTTCAACATCTACATGGCCCCCCTTGCAGACAACGTCTGACAACACGGCCTCAACATTGTATCCTACGCCGACGACACCCAGCTCATCCTCTCCCTCACCAAAGACCCGACCACCGCAAAACTCAACTTCCAGAGAGGAATGCAAGAAGTGGCAGTCTGGATGACCAACAGCTGCCTTAAACTCAACGCCGAGAAGACAGAAGTCCTTGTCCTTGGAACCACCCCTTCAGCATGGGACAACACCTGGTGGCCCACCGCCCTCGGAAGCCCACCTACCCCCTCAGACCACGCCAAGAACCTCGGCATCGTACTCGATTCATTGCTCTCCATGAACCAACAGGTCAACGCCGTCACCTCCAGCTGTTTCAACACCCTCCGAATCCTCCGAAAGACCTTCAAATGGATCCCCCCCGAATCGAGGAAAACAGTCACCCACGCACTCATCACCAGCAAACTCGACTATGGCAACGCACTCTATGCCGGCATCAAAAAGTCCCTACTCCGCAAACTGCAAACAATACAGAACACCACGGCCAGACTCGTCCTCGGCGTCCTCCGGCACGAACACATCAGCCAACACCTGCGGCAACTCCACTGGCTCCCCATGGAGAAGAGAGTCACCTTCAAAATCCTCACTCACGCCTACAAATGCCTACACAACAACGGACCCAAATACCTCAACAACAGAATAAACTTCCACATACCCAAAAGAGACCTGTGATCATCCAACCTCGCACTGGCGGAAACCCCACGCATCCACAGAGCCAGATCAGGCGGAAGATCGTTCTCCCACATCGCCGCCAAGACCTGGAATGAGCTACCGGCAGACATCAGACGCGCCCCCTCCCTGAACACCTTCAGGAAGACCCTCAAGACCTGGCTCTTCGGCTGAACGGAGCGGCATACACCCCCCCCCCCCTCAGCTTCTTGAGACCCTCACGGGTGAGTAGTGCGCTTACAATTCCCTGATTGATTGATTGATTGATAGTCCTTCAGTATGGCAGAGGTAATATCCTTCGCATCCCTGATGGATCTAGTACAGTCCATCAAGCATTAAATCCGGTCCTTTGTGGTCCAGATGAAAACAGTTTATAAGTGACCATTTTCGGGGAGAGAAAACACCTGCAAAAGATTTGAGAATTCTCAAAAGTGTACTGACATCTTGATGCATACCAAACACACAAAAGGTGATGGGAGAATGCTTGCAACAAGTCTAACCACTGGCAATCGCTCGAGTAGCATTCCAACCCATCGTTCTTTTGCCCACCATGCCAGGTCAGAATAAACCCAGCTATATGCAAATCAGTCTTCATCCTGCTCCAGTGGGAACAGTCAATCCCAAACTGCCAAGCCAGGTCCTCTCTGAACCAGAACACAAGCATCTTAAGACCAGTTTTGCCCTAATTGGAGTTCTTCAGTAAGTTGTGGCTTGGTTCCTATGGCACAGTGTGCAAGGGACCTATGGCTGGGCATACCCTTGGCCACACAAACACACAACAGGTAATGGCACGATGTTTGTAACAAGTCTAACCACTGGCAATCACTTGGGGTAGCATTTCAACCCATTGTTCTTTTGCCCACCATTCCACCTCAGATTAGACCCAGCTATGCAAATCAGTCTTGGTCCTGCACCAATGGAGACATTCCAGCCTGAAGTGCCAAGCCAGATCATCTCTGAAGCGGATCACAAGCAACCCAAGATCGGTTTTGCCCTGATTGGGCCTCTTCAATTGTCTGTATCTGGGTTCAGTGGTACAGTGAGTAAGAGACCCATGAGGGCAGTATTGCCATATGGTGACCATATTTGACGCAGAGCACTGCTTGTCACTTATGCAACGTACACTGACTGTCCAATATATTTTAAGTGAAACCCTAAAGTTTTACTTGAAATATTAGGAAACTGTTAAATGGGACTCCTTTGCAAATTAAATTTGAAGGTAGGGTGTAACTTTTTTGTTTTGTATGTGAAATATTGGTAAACTTTGCACTTTCCGTCTTCCACCTCTAGATGCGTTCCCTTATTCAAGCAACAGGATGGAAGTTGAGCACAACTCTGTGTCTTTCTGCAAAAGTATCTACTATGCAACAACATGACTGTGGTTTGGGTGGGATCTATGAGCATTTAAAAGACTGATTGATATCATAATAATATCACAAAAATGTTTAATTGATCAATGATTCAATAATGCTGTCTGCAAGATTCCTATTCAGGACATTGTGTGAAACAAAACTGTGATTAATTAAAATGGCCAACTAGGAGAGGATGTGTCCCTCACTTTTTGCCATGTGTATAAATTTGCGGCAGAATCTCTAAATTGCCCCTCTGTGTCTATTTGCCTGTTTGTTAATGGGGGTGCTGGCAGCCTATTGTTCTGAATCACACATCCATCTGTAAATAAGAAGCAGTGCTTATTTTGAGCCAGTGGTTGCAGGCAGGGCCGACTTTAGTGGTGGTGGTGCCCAGTGCAACAATCTTTGTTGCCACTCGCTCCCCACAAAAATCTCCTTTTCCACGAATTCCCTCACAACCACATTCTAACAGTGTCCCTCATCTCTCCATAGCCCCTCTCTCACATGCATTTCATTTGTTTCAGAGCGCTACTCATACCAGTGTAGGGTGTCAGAGCACTTTACATTACACACACATTATACAGAGCCAATGAATCACATGTGTAAATCAGTCAATACGAAATGTTACATAAGACAATGGGTATTATAAGGTGTAGGAGTCACATGTCATATATACTAATAGGCAGTATATTTTAAGAGTGTTTGGTCTGGAAAAGTACAAACTCAAGTTTTAGAACGTACCACAGTGGTTGGCTTTAATAATAAGAATTTGCAGTGCCCATGACAGAGGTGTGCGTGCTCCCTGACAAAGGCTAGGACCGGTATTCACAATTGGGACCAGTGTTTAGTGGCATGTCCGAGTGCCCATTGTAATTATGGGTACACTGCAGCCATACATGTATTGCCATGTATAAATCAAGGACAACATTAACATAATAACTGGGTGGTAGCATAATTGCTACTCAGCCCGGCCATCCTTCATAACCAAGTACTGGCACTGCACCAAATATTTTATCATGCATTAAACCCCAGGAATCCCACTTGTAATTGCATTTATATAGCGCTTACTACCCCTGACGAGGCTTCAAAGCACTTTTTTGACGAGTAGCATGCTACTCTGGAACCCAAAAATGATCGAGGGATAGTACCAACATACTCAACACCTCCACCCACGTGGGCGCTGGGCATTATGACAAAGGGTTTATTCTTTGGATAGTATTTCTACCCATGTTCACTGCCACATTTGTCCCATGCACACTGTGCATTTTCCTATGGAAGGTCCTAACTGGTGGAGGGGGAGGTCGGAACTGGGTGGGTGCCCATGAGGGACATAACTATCACTAGTGCAGCAGGTTAGTGACATTGGAGCCAGAGGATGTGATGGGCCTTCTCCTCACCAACTATGGCTGTGTTTCACTGATCAACAGATGAAGGTGCAGGGCAGGAGTCCAGTTTTCTTGCTTATATCAGGTACCATGGAACCCTTGCTGTGCCACTGGTGCATCTGCATGTGCATTCTTTGTGAGTTAGGGGTGCACATCCAGGGCTCGAGTCGAAGGTATAGAAGGGTAGATGCCGTCTACCCACTTTTTTCAGAGGGTAGACACTGTCTAACCTGCCGCAAAGCTGGCCATATTCAGCGTAGTGCCACGTTCCTTTCCTTCTTCTCCCGGAATTCACAAAATATGCTGAACTTGTCCCGGTGAAATTTTCTGACATCAGGAAACTTTAAGCAGCACCTGCAGGTTACCTGCTTTTGTTCCAAGCAGCCACGTGCAGGCAGGGAACGGGCTTATCAGATTTAGTGCGCCAGCAGTAACTTGTGCGGATCAACCCTACACCGAGTGCTCTCGCCACCCATAGGGGACCGACCCTAGGTGGGAGGGGTAATCGAACAAGATGCAGAAGTGAGGTGAATTGGGGCAAGAGGATATACCCCAACGTTCGAGACCTCATCCCACGTGTGCACAAAGGGCATATAACAGGAGCGACCAAGCACCGGGAGAGCTCCCAGCATAACTCCAATACCCCATGAGCAGAAGCTACCCCGAGGCACACAATAGCCACTCCAGTGATTGCAGGGCTAGCCTGTGACCCCAGCACCCGAGTGTCCATCAACTGAGCAGAACGCACGGAGGAGAGGCACGGCAGCCTGCAGTGACATGAAAGCAGCGGACTCGATTTGAGGGCAGAGCCGCAACGAATCAGAGGCAAGAAGTGGAGCCCAAGAGAGAAGGTGAGAGGGGCGGCCCGCTGCTGACAGAAAACAAGTGATCCTAAGATTGCGGGCTCGTCGGGAGGGCACAACGAACCCAGGGAAGAGCAGATCGGTGAGAACAAAGATCAAGGCTGGTGGCGGTGAGACGCCATTTTTTGACCGAGCAGCAATAAAAGAGAAGGGCCCAGAGAGAACATACCGGCCGTAACTAGTGCGGATTAAACCTACGCCAGATGCTCTCGCCACCCACAAGTGATCGACCCTAATCGGGAAAGGAAAATCAAGCAAGGTGCAAAAGTGAGGCGAATTGGGAGAGAGGATGTACCCCGGCTTCTGAGACCTCCTCACAGACATGTACAAAGGGCATAAAATAAGAGAGACCGGGCGCTGGGAGGGACCCCAGCCCTTATCTGATAATCCACACGCAGGTGCCACCCCAAGGCATGAAGTTTCTGCATAAAGACATCCACCTGCATACAATAGGCGACACTCCGCGCTGAGTGCCAGAGGGACCCGAGGGCGCGGCAGAGGAAGCAGGGAGGGACTCACTGAAACTACACAAAACACTGGGATCCCCTCGGGAGAACCCCGACAGGCCGAGTGGCTTGAACAGTTGTCACCACGGACAGGCGGAGGGCAGTACCCTGGGGGGGCCAGAAGATACCTAGAGTGAGGACCCTTCCTGTTCACTGCAGACCGCGCTGTCGTCGAGAGGGAGGTCTGGAGCAGGGGTGCTAAAAGCACCCACCAAATGAAGCTTGAGAGACAAGCAGCGCCAAAGTCTGTAGACACAGAAGCGGCAGCCAAAGCAGATACAGCAGTGGGAACAAGACCAAACATGGAAGACCTCACATTAAAAGATATCATGGAAGCGATCGCTGGTGTGCGCACGTCGCTTGAGAACAGAATGGATTCGATCACGAAAGAGGTAACACTCATCAGAGCAGATCTCCAAAAGATGAGCGACAAAGTCAAAATGATGGAAATGACTATAACTGAACTCCGCCAAGACTCTAAAATGATGCAGCAGCAAATCAAGGACCTACAGGCCGCCGCCAGAATAACAGAAAGAAAACTAGACGACTATGAAGGAAGGTCACACCATAATAACTTTAGAATACTGGGAGTCCCTGAGTGGGCAGAGGAACCCACACCCAACCTTTTCGTCGAAAGCCTAATCACAGATCACCTACAACCAAAGGGCCTTTCTAAATTCTTCTCGGTCGAAAGCGCTCATCGAATCCCGGGAGGAAGACCAAAACCGGGAGTCCCCCCGAGACCACTGTTAGCAAGGCTCTTCAATTTCAGGGATCGGGACATTGTTTTGAAGGTGGCCCATGCAGCCCCACCATTCAAATTTGAGAATAGTGTAATAACTTTTTTTCCCGACTTCACAGCAAACGTCCAGAAACAGATGCGCTCCTTCATGGGAATCAAGAAATTACTCAAAGAGAAAGGGCTGCAATACTAAATGCTGTTCCCAGCCAAATTACGCATTGAGTCAGAGGGAAAGGCCTGGTTTCTTGATACTACGGAAGCAGCGCAGGAGTGGCTGGATGGGTGGAGACTGGCCAAAGGGTATATCTCTAAACAATGGAGGGAGAAACCCCCCAAAAAGCAAATGGGACAGGAAGAGCGAGCAAGACAAGCAACCAACGGCGATAATCCGGAGGAATAAAGAAGATGCGGTGGCATGGACATACCAAACCAGCGAAATCGGTGGAGAATAGACATAATGAATGGACGAAACAGTGCAATTATCAGAGACAACGGCCGGAGGCAGGCTAAGTGCCTACAAACATTATATTTAAAGTAACGGCGTCAATATGCATGTACCTAATTGTGTATTAGTGGTAGGCAAAGGTAAATAGAGTCCACCCCCTCATAAACCTTAGTATAGTTGGGGATGGGGCGACAGGCGCTCTGCATAGTTGGGGAGAGGGCAGTTTTAAGCCCAAATTGCAGGGAAGCAGGGAGGGGGGAGTTGGGACACTGTTGGGTTTAGAACATAACTTAGGCGACGAAAATGCGGTACACAAGTGGAACATACACAACTATATAATGAAAGATGCAGAGGCACGGGCCTTGGAGCAGGCCATAACGCTGCGCGTTCACGGGGAGGGGTACTCCGAATCAAGAAGAGTAGTGGGGACAAATGGATTAGTCAGCTGGAATAAGAATGGGACTGCCTGGAGGAAAAGGGCTTAGACTTCTGTCCTGGAATGTAAATGGCCTCAGGGACAAGCTTAAAAGAGGGATCGTACTCCAATACATTAAACGACACTCCCCCAATGTAGTGTTGATGCAGGAACATCATTTAATTGGCAATACATGTAAAGCCCTTACTAGATGGGGATATAATATTGTAGTACACTCCGGATTTACCACCGGATCCAGGGGGACTGGAATAATGATTAAGAGGGGCTCCCCAGTGGCAATTGAGCACACCTGTACCGACATGCAGGGTAGATATGCAGCAGCATCGGGGAGATGGGAGGGCAGCGCACTCACAATTGTGTCAATGTATGTTCCCTCGGGCCTCCACACAACAGCCTTTAAGGACCTGGGAACCTTATTATTGTCTCTCCCCGAGGGGAGGCTGCTGATAGGTGGAGATTTCAACTCAGTCATGTCAAGACAACTCGACCGACACCCACCGCGGGATGCACCCCCTCCCGGACACCCCTCCTAGAATTCATAGAAGCAGTGGGGCTGGTGAACGCTTGGCGTGTCCACCACCCCAACGAAATACACTTCACATTCCACTCCGGAGCCCATAATAGCCTCTTTAGGATTGATTATATACTTAGCCCAGCAGATCAGGTAGGGTGGATTAAAGAGGTACGTCACCTAGCAAGAGGTCTTTACCATTCCCCAATATGGGCCCGGTGGAGGCGGGAGAACCGCAGGTGGGTAGAGTAACACCTATAAATCCAAGGTACCTCAAGTACGCAAATCACGCAGGAGATTGAACTCTATTTCCAGGAGAATGAGGGCTCAGTGGGGTCCGCCCAAATGCTATGAGAAGCTTTTAAAACCGTGGTAATGGGCCAAGCCTTATCCCAAATAGCGGGGGCCCGCAAAGAAAGGAACGCAGATCTGGTCAGGCTTGAGGAGGAAATCCTACAATTCGAAGGGGAGATGAAGGGAGGAAGTAAGGAAGAGACCAAACACAAACTAGGATTGAAAAAAAGGAATATATTGACCTAGCTACTGACGCGGCGAAGGCACTCCACAGGGCCACGCTCTGCAGAGTGTACGAAGCCGGAGACAAAGCAGGGAAATTGCTAGCATGGCTGAACAGATGAGAAAGTGCAAACCAATTGGTCACAGAACTAAACGTACACACGGGGGAAACGATTAGCGATCCTCAAGGAATAGCGGACGAGTTCGCTAAATATTTTAGCCAAATATACGAATCCCATACAACCATTTCAGAAGAGGAATCGCAAGCCCTACTATCAGACATGATGCTCCCAACCCTCTCTGCTGACGACCTCTCATCCGTGGAATGCGAACCCACAAACAAAGAAGTGGCACAAGCCATCAGGGATCTACAATCCGGGAAAGTGATGGGACCCAATGGCCTCCCAATTGAGCTATGCAAATTAGCCCCCAGTAATATAGCCCCACATCTCATAGCTATGTACTCAGGGAGTCGAGAAAAGGGAAAATTCCCAATTGACCAGAGGCTAGCCACCATAGTGGTAATCTATAAAGAGGGTAAACCAAAAAACAAGTGCTCGGCGTACAGGCCTATCTCGCTGCTCAATGCAGAGGTCAAGATCCTTGCGA
The DNA here is from genome assembly GCA_963921515.1 of Calotriton arnoldi. Taxonomy (NCBI): domain Eukaryota; kingdom Metazoa; phylum Chordata; class Amphibia; order Caudata; family Salamandridae; genus Calotriton; species Calotriton arnoldi. The sequence goes on from CAWUFW010006831.1 coordinate 1,059,562, forward strand.
AAGTACTGGCCACACAGCTGATACTAGTAATTTCTAAACTGGTTCACCCCAATCACTCAGGCTTTATGCCAGCAAGAAATACTTAATTGAACCTCCGTCGATTACATGGGGTAATGGGGAGAATAGACACGCTATGGGAAGATGCAGTGGTGATGTCTCTGGATGCCACAATGGCTTTCGACACAATCGAGTGGCCCTATTTATTTGCAGTACTGTCAAAAATGGGATTTGGCCCCGGCTTCAAGAATTGGATCAAACTCCTATATACTGACCCGGCAGCGCAGGTAGTAGTGAATAATAAGAAATCCCCAATATTCGCTCTCAGAAGAGGGACGAGGCAGTGTTGTCCCTTGTCTCTGTTGCTCTTTGCATTGACGCTCGAGCCATTGGCGTCGTGGATCCGTAAGGACCCAATTATAAGGGGGCTGAGATGGTCTGAGGGATGGGAAGACCGGATTTCCCTATATGCAGATGACATTCTGCTTTACCTGGCGTCACCTAGAGCTTCAATACATAGAGTCCTCAATATATTCACGAACTTCGGGAAATACTCTGGATACACAATAAATTGGACTAAGTCAGTAATCTTTGTATTAAGGGGCAAGTTTCCAATTCTGCCCAAGGGATGGGCAGTAGCGAGAGCCCCCTAAGGTTTTAAATACCTTGGGATATATATTACCAAAGATCCAGCGCTGTGCTATAAGCAAAACCTCCTGCCCCCGCTGCAGCGGTTAAGGAGTGATGCGAAACACTAGAGAACCCCCCCGCTGTCCCTATTAGGTCGAGCAGCACTACTCAAAATGATGGCCCTGCCTCGGTTTTTATATGTCTTACACAACTCGCCAAGCTCAGTCCCGGCTACTTACTTTAAGGCCATCGAAAGCGAACAAGGAGAGCTCCTTTGGGGAGGAAAGCTGAGACGCATAGCGGCCCAAAAGTTAGTAAAGGGTGGTATGACTGAGGCATAGGGCTCCCCGACATCAGGAAATATTACTGGGCAGCATAGTTAGTAGCCATCAACCAGTGCATGTACAGGCCTAACGATGATCCGGGATATAGAATGGACAAATGGCTCCTGCCCGAGGGGAGCTATACCAGGGCACTCTATTCCAAACCAGCAAAACTACAGTTAACAGGCCCAACTGAGCACTCGGTCCAGGTGTGGCACACGGTCAACAAAAGTGTGGGATGGGCAGGAAAGATCACACAGGCCTTCTCCTTATGGGACTTGGAGCAATTTGGAACATTCAGAAACACTAAGGGTTTTGACCACTGGGATATGATTGTAATCTCCCGGGTGGGGTACATGTGGAGGAGGGGGGATGTAATCCCCTTTGAACAGCTACAGCAAGAATTCGAACTCGCAAACAGCGAGAGGTTTAGGTATCTACAGATAAGACACGCACTGCAGACCAGCATCCCCAAGGGTGAAGCACCCCCAGAATCCTCCCCACTCGAGGTTAGAATTCTAGGCGAATACATGCCCAAAAAAGTGATCTCCCTGACCTATCAGAAACTTGTTAATAACACACCTGACCCCCTTTCGCAGCTCCGCAAGAACTGGGAAAATGATATACCAGACTCGGATGAAGACGACTGGCAGGAAGCCCTAGCCTCCCCTAAAGAAGTTGCAATCGCCTCAAGGTTTAGGCTGATACAACTTAAAATAGTGCATAGAGTATATCTATCAGGGCCAGCATTAGTAAAAATTGGATACAGGGAAGACTCCAAGTGCAGAAGGCAATGCCACCAGGAAGGCACATTCATTGATATAATTTGGGAGTGTAAATACATTAAGAAATACTGGGCGGAAGTGCTCCAATTTATGGAGGAAGTGCTTGGAACAAAGATTGAACCAGAGACTGGTAGATGTCTTTTAAACATTTGGAAATCTACGGACCTGAGTAGTAAAGAGAAAACATGGGTAGTGTTGGGAATGGTGGTAGCTAAACGTAACATTGCAAGAGCATGGGGGACACAAGATGCGCCAATGATCAAGGCGTGAAAGAAGGACATGGACTGGTGCATGTTAATGGAAAAGACAGTGTACGAATCACGGGGATGCCCCAAGAAATGGTCACTAATATGGGACAAATGGAACGTTTACAGAGGGAATATTTGTGTCCCCCTCCCCACGGATAACCCCCGCCCCCACTAATCAGAAATATCCCAGGTAAAAAGAGGAATCAAGAGAGTGTAACGCACAAGTATAATAGTGATTGCACATGGATCAATGTAGGGGTGTGTGTTTCTGTATCATGTCATGGAATAATGTCTGTACCAATTCACTGTCGTCATTAATAAAAAGAATTTTTAAAAAAAGAATGTATTTCTACCCAAATTAACCCTTTTTAGTAACATTAGGTTAATGAATGACTGGGGAAAAATAGAACATTCTAACCTACACCATGCAGTTTGCATATAGCTCTTTGATGACAGTTCATAGCTCACTGTGCTATATTAGGGTTGCAACTTATGAACAACAAGTAACAAAAGGATGCCTATGACAAAAGCAGTAACCCCCTGAGCTATTTACATAAAATTCAGTTTGGTTATTGGCGTGGCACATGTTCAATGCAGCAGGCATATTAACTGCCTCTGCTACTTTATCATGAGTGGAAAATGTCACTGAACAAAAGATCTCTCTCCAGCAGATACATTAATCACAAGTTATTTTGACATGTTTATTGTTGCCTGAAAACTGCTGGACACACAAGGAACTCTGCACCAGATACTTTTAAACCCGGTGCCCCGGAAGCGAGCAGCAGATGTGGCTGCACCCCTCGAATTGCCCTAGAGCCGGCCGTGGTTGCAGGTGGGATCCACTGGCAATTATTTTTGGGGACTGACAGTTATTTTTCTTCAAACTTTGATCCAGAGCAGGAGAGAGAAAAACACAGAAGGGGAAAAGAAGGAGGAAGAGAAAAATGGAAAACCAGTGACAAATAAAAAAAGGAAGGATGAAAAAGAGCCTGGGAGAAATAAATAAAGAGACAGCGTGTGTTTGGTTATGGATTAAAGAGGCATGACATTGAACTAAGCCTATACAGCCTTGTATTTAGTACCCAGGCCTTCGATAGATATTATTGTGGACTTCTGAGCAAATTAAACACCGGTAAGAAGGTGCATCCAGCAAAAAAAAGTTCCCCTGTCGGGCAACTTCACAATGTAGAGTTGTCATTCCATGGTCACACGGCTTACCATTTCTATCTTAAGCAAATTTGTTGAAGCATTGAAACAAAGACGGTCATGTTCTGCAAAGTGCATTTATCTCTGACCTGTTGAGAATTAGCGCCAGCTTCTGGGGAAAGAAGACAGAAGGATTGCATTAGCCTGCTGCCATTGACATTTCAACACACCACGCAGTTTGAGCAAGACTTTCCTCCTATCCTTTTTTCCTCCTTTCTTGCACCAGAATACAATGAGATGTAAATTAATATTACACATTAAAAGGAAAAGCAGCAGGTTTCAATTATGAGCCGTACACGTAGGATGAGAAACACCACATCGAAACCTACAAGAATTCGACGAACTCTGAGGGGCAAATTTACAAGCCCCTTGCGCCACTTTTGCGTCACTTTTAACATGGAAAAAGTGACGCAAAAGTGGCGCAAGGGGCTTGTAAATCTGCCCCTAAATGCTTACTGGCCAGCCCACCTTCAGGGGAAGATTTACAAGGCCCTTGCGCCACTTTTGCGTCATTTTTAACATGGGAAAAGTGACGCAAAAGTGGCGCAAGGGGCTTGTAAATCTGCCTCTAAGTCTCCAAATGCTGCTGAGCCAGACTCTGTTAGGCTTCCCTCCTCCGCGTGCTTTCATTCATCGCACTGTTCATGAGTGTACAAAGCCTGCATCCTTCCCAACACAGGTCACCTAACACTAAACTTTCATTAGGATCTACTGCCAACTCACCCCACCTATTAAATAATACACATGAGCTAGTACATGTGAAGGTAAACACTGCAGCCAAAAATCATCATTCTATCGTGTTTCTCCCGCATGCGAGCCAGTCTATGTGCTTTTCCCAAGACGTCAGTTAACTAGACATGTCTTACTTTTTTACTCTTCATTTTTCTTCTTTTGATGTTTTATCCTTTCACAGTCTTGATAGTGCTTCAATGCAACTTCCCACATGAAGGAACAAAACAGAGCATTCGATGAGCACAATGATTGATTAATGTCGTGATTATCTAAATCAGATAATTACAGTAAAACTAGTGCTTAATTGGAGGGAGTGGTTGCAGGTGGGACCAATCAACACTCATTTTTGGGGAAGAGCATTTACTTTTCCTCATCCGACTTTGACCAAGAACAAGAGAGAGAAAACCCCAAAAGGGGGAAGGAAAGAAGAAGAGAAAGACGAAAAAAAATCACAAAGGGAAAAGCAGGGATGAAAAATAACATGCAACAGTGACGTAAAGGGGCAGGGAGTGTCTAGTGGTGGTAGAAAAAGGTACAAGGTGGAATAAAAACTAAACATCATTGATATTTGGCATGCCTAATCTTCTATAGCTCTGGAAGCGGGTTTCTGGGTAAAAGTTTACACCCCAGCACTTATTCTTTTCCAAATTAAGCACTTTATAAAACAACAGAAAAAAATAGCACATACATCACTAAACTTGTAATTCTCGTCCTATGTACATTGGAAAATGTCTAAAATTAACTACTGGTTATGACCAAATACAAAGAGAACGTAGGATGTGCGCTGCCTTACTGATACCAACCACTAAAGTTTTTTTCAGTATTGGAGGCTATCTCAAATCAATTGGCCAACGCTATATGTGATATGGTGAATTTCACTCAACAAAGTGAACAACCTTGGGGCACAAAGAGCCTCAGCTTCACAAACCCTGGGAAAATTGAAGGCTACGTTAGGACTAGGGGTGGGCTAAATATTCTGTTACGCCCACGGAATTGGCAGATTTTTGACGACTCGGCGTTACTCTTGTAGCATGGAGTTCTGGCCAAATTCCACCAATCGCCACACAGCAGACATTTTTCTTGTGCGCAGCTCCAGAACAGTAAAATGGCGAGCGAGATTTGGTCTCCCCTAGGACGATTTCCAGTCTCTACGAGGAAATCCAGTAATATTTTTGTAATGCTTTCAGATGCAGGCAGTCATGGGCGGTCATGGCCATTCATGGTCAGAAGTCTGCAGCTCGAGTAGAAAATCTGCTCAAGCTGCAGCAAAATCAACTCAAGTAGCTGCACCCTCTGGCACTCCGCGTGGTGCCGATTGTGCTGATTTTTCATCGCAGAACACACTCCCGGCACTAAACCACAGCAATGGCAGTGGGATGTGCCTATTTATGCTGGTTTTATGTAACTCTGCAAAATTTCACGGAGTCAAATTCTGCAAGTTCTACCCACCCCAAGTTAGGACAAGCATCTTGCGGCACCTTAACTATCCGGTCACTGCAGTGGATTCTAATTTGGTCACAGCCACTTACTGGCTAAGAGGGTATCTAGAATAGTAGCACTCTCCCCTGCCTACTGAGGGCCTCATATACAAGTGCCCCAAGAATTTCTGATGGTATCAGTAACAGGATTTACTGGTACCATCTGGATTACAATATGTGGTGCTACTCCCTGAAACTTCAGCTGCTGGAAGCATCTGATAACTCCTGGTGAAACACTGGGAAAAAATATGATGGAATTGATGCAGAAACACTTTTTCCGGCAAGTTATTCCAATAAATCTAATAATAAGGAGTGTTTCAACGCACTAAGGGTTGTATTACATACAGTGCTCCGGGGGCAATAGGCATGGACACCTGTCCCCTGCAGTATTACAGAAGTTACCACAGATGCTTGTGCTACCCTTTCTATAATACCAATAGAGTCAGTGCTATCTTATGGGGCTGTTCCCTTATTTGTATGTAAGAATGGTCACATGCAAATAAGGAAACACTTTGCCTCTGCAACTGCACCTATTATGGACTTAGGCTCAGAGACAAATAGGTCATCAGGGGTGCACAGCTTCCGCCCACAGTCAGTACCCCCCCCCCTGGGCGCCCTCTAAAAGGGGGGAAAGAGGGCTCCATGGACCCCTCCCCCAAGTCATCCCCCTGTAGGTGGGTGTAGTTCCATAACATTATTGTAATAAGGTACACTGTTCCTCTTTGCGCCTGGCACTCCGTATTAAATAGGACCTAGGTATCGGTAACTCTGGGGGAAAGGTAGAAACATTGGACAAAATCTGCCCGACTGGCAACCCCTTCCTGAACTTTGAGTCGAATGAATGTTTTCGCCGATAATTTTGGGCTCCTGGTTGGATCACTGACAGAATATCAGAAACAAAAATATCATGTGGACAGAATATCATGTCAAAAATATGGAGGACCAAAAAAATCGAGAAGGTAAGTGCAAATAGGGAAGTATATATTTACTATTCTTTACTCCACATCTATGTACCTTGATGATATGTATATCGTCGAGGTACATAGATGTGGAGATATATACAGCAAAACTTTGCTTACCCATAGAAACCTGCCTTCACAATATTTTTGTCCTCGATATTCTTGACACTATATTTTGTCTACACAGTATATTTTTTTCCGATATTTTTTCTAAACAGCCTCAGGTTTTGTTGCTGATTCTGTTTGAAACAACTTTTCCATCACTGAACTCTCGATTGTTCCCCGCGGTGAGGCTGACTTATCGTAAGAACCTTCATAACTTAAAATGGCGCAGGTGAACCTGGCTTTGTGCCTAATGTGTTATCCTGGATACCACCCTCGATCAGAAGAGACATCAAATGAGCACTTCAGTGCCCTTAGCACATCAAAATGCGGGACATTTTTACAAGAAAATGAATGCTATTCTGTTATCCATTACAGTCTATCTCATCTGAAAAAACAAAGAAACGCTGCAATGAACTGCCTATTTGCGGTTAATTATGCTTCCACTTCTATCTCATTAATATAAAGTAGATCCGCGGCAGCTTGTGATCACACTGGAAGAGCGAGCTGTGACTAGTAACATAAATCGATGTGTTTCATCCATTATTCATGGAAGGTAACAAAACAAAGCAACGTCTTCCCTCCGAGCAGCGACAGACCGAGGTGCCTTCTCACTCCCTCAGATGTGCTAATGAAAAAGCACTTCCCACACTGTCTTCAAACATCCGTATAATTACTGAATGGAACCAGCGCACAAGCTTTTAAAGGCCATTTCTCATTTTATGAAGTGGTCCCTATACATATGCATTAATTTAGAATTTTGGTGTTGTTCAATGAATAGAAGTTCTCAAGTAGTGTTTGGCCATTTATATGTTGCTTACATCCCAAACTTATCATTTTTGCCCTTTTTTTAAATCGAGTAAATTATTTTTTCTATAGATCTATCTGTGTAACTATTAATAGCGGGCCACTACTGAAGTGAGCAGTGAGTTAGTGAGTGAATCTGTGACTGGATTAATGAGCAAGAAGTAAGCAAGCTTTACATGAGTGAAGGAGTGAAGGAGTGAATGAGCAAGTGAATGAGCAAGTGAGTGACCGAGTGAGGAACGGGCTTTTTTGAGTGTGAGAGTAAGTATTTTCGTGTAGTGCACACTTTAAACTGATGCAGCCAGGTGACTGTGTGAATAAAGGGTTTGGATTTATTGCTGTGAGTGAAGCCTGCATTTCAAAACCTTCACAACACTGCATGCTCCCTCACAATGCCAGCTAATGTCTCTCCAACATTCTCAGGCTGAAGAAAAGGAGGGTCCAGATTCCATGATTTTCATCCTCACAAAATTGTTGGCCATTCTGCAAAGACCTCTAACAGGGGAGTCAATTTTCTAGAAATTGATTAGCTGGTTTTGCTGGTTTTGTCAGCTACAGTCTAGTAGTGACAGACATATTACCAGAACAAAACCATATTGATGAATGGATTAGAGTAGACACAGAGCAAAGGTAAGCTTAATGTAAGGAACACACTTAAACTCCCCTATCTTTTTGGGGATAGTTTATCAGGATACTGGTCAGCATATCATTACTATTTAATATTCGAGACCGGTCGCATGTTGGGATCTGTAAGACAGGATATACATGACATCATATCATTGTTTTGCTTACAGAGAAGCATGTATTTGGGGGCTTTCAGTGTGACTGGTGGTCCTCTGTGGCTCTAATTATGAAGGTGGCATATTACAGAGTATGCATGCTAGAGAAGCAAATGATCCTTCATCCAGTCTCCTTCCTTGCATTTGGATTTGCTTGGAAGCAGCGCAGAAGATCCTCACCCAGAGCCAGAGGAGTCATTTAAGCACAACACTTAATCACGTATAACCTTCTGCAGTCTGGGTGTAGATCAAAAGGTATACTTTAAAAAAAATCAGCAATGTAATAAGTGACCAAGTGAGTGAATGCAGTTTCATATTTTTGTGACACAGCACACATTATTCCATCTAGCTGATTTTAAATGGCTTGATCATATCACAACTCGAATTATAAAACGCACAATTACTCAAGGGTGTAGCCTCTTTGCTCTAAAATAGCAGGGTGGGTGTTCCATAAGGGAGGACCCTGAACCAGAAAAGCTCTTCCACGCCAGTTGCAAAGGTTGATTTCCGGATTGAAAACCTGAATTTGGAAGAACTCCGTACTTGTAGAGTATTACCTGACTTTGTCCGACAGAAAAGATGGAGCTGCTCATAGAAGATTCTGGGGCCTATTAGCAATAACCGGCGATAATTATCGCTAAGCGCACTTAGCGCTAGGATAATTATCGCCAGCTATCGCAGGTTTCTATCGCGGAGATAGCGTGCTATCAGCAACGCTTATCTCCAATGCGATAGAAACCCTGGAGAACAGTGTGAATATCGCTTGAAAACAAGCGATATTCACACTGTGACCAGTGTTAGCTTGGTGATAGGGCGAGGGGGATTTAGCCATGTAATCCACCTCCCATTGGATTACATGGCTAAGTCAGGTTTGGACCAGGCGTTAACAAACCAGCGCTAAACGTGTTTAGCGCTGGTTCGTTAATCACCTCCCCTGCCTTGCTAATAGGCGATAGCGACCTTAGCGACTGTTTCCAGTCGCTTTTAGGTTGGGAACGCGTACTTTGCATGCCATTAGCGATAAATATCGCTGGCATGCAAAGCGGCACCCAACCCGGTCGCTATCGCCTAGAAGCTGTCGCTAACAGCAGTTAGCGACAGCTTGCTAATAGGGGGATTGAATTATCGCCGCTTTAGCGGGAAAAAGTCCCGCTAAAGCGGCGATAATCACCATAGGCCCATAGGAGTGAATGGGGGATTGCATGCGCAATTTGCGAGTACCAGTAGGTACTCGCAAATTGCGCATGCAATTTCAAGGGTGCAAGGGTGTCAAAAGGACACCCTGTTGCACCCCTGAAATTGTTATGTGCACCCATGTTGCGCACACACATGCCCCAAGGGCATGTGTGTGCGCAACATGAAACTTTGAAAAATGCACTCGTACAAAACCCGTGAAATTCCCCCGTTATAGTTAGTTCAGGTAACTATAACTCGCGCCCCCGCAATGCACTGCTGATGACGTCACATATTACATCACTCATGACATGGTCAGTGACATCCCCGGGACACTGCAGGAGCCGGCCCTGGGGGGTGGCGGTCCCCAGGGCCACCACAGGCTCCAGGAGGGGGTCTGCGCGGCCCCCCTCCCTTCAATTGCACAGCCCCGGGGAGGTGGTGGTCCTCGGGCTTCGGGGTCCGAAACGGACCCCCACATTTTGTTTTCTAAGTGCCCCGGGGAGGTGGCGGTCCCCGGGGCGTGTGGGGAGGCTGGAGCCCCCCCACACAGGTGATTACAAAAAAAAAAAGAAGCCCCGGGGAGGTGGCAGTCCCCGGGGCTGCCGGAGGGCGGAGAGCCCGGCCACACCATTTTTTATTTAAAGCCCCGCGGGGTGGCAGTTTCCGGGGCTTGGGGGCCCTAGAGGCCCCCCACATAAAATATAAACCCATCCCCCGCATGCCCCCGGGACTTGGGCCACCCGGGGGCAAAATAGCATCGAGCGCGGGAGACCGCGCTCCGATTTTTTTATCGGCGGGATCCGCGCACCCTAAGCGCATCCCGCCGATTTTTTTTTTAAATGCTTTTTCTGCCCAGGGGTCCTTGTGGGACCCCTGAGCAGACCTAGGGGGTCAGGGTGTTTCTACCCTGCCCCCTTTTGTGCTTTGCGCACTTGTTTCTGTCCCTCGGTTCTACCGAGGGATAAAATGGCTGCCAACACTTCCTGATTTGGAGTGTTGACAGCCACTTGACAGCCAATTAGCATGCAGCTCGTGATCGGGAGGGTACGTGGACCCTACTCGACCCTAGATATATATGTGACTTTACTTTTGATTTTCTCAGGAACTACTGAACGGATTTACACCATTTAAGCAAAAGGCACAACACTGAACCAAGGGCTACCTATTTGCCAAATTTGGTGTAATTCCGTTCAGCAGTTCGGGCTGTAGCTGCGACTAAAGGTTCCTATGGAAAATTGCATGGGGAAAACGCGTTTTGGGACCCCCTTTTTCTCGGCCCCGCTGACAAATCACCCCGAGACTTTCAGGATAGGAGTGGACCGGAGCGCCCCAACAAGTTTGAAAATTTCGCGAAGATTCGTCAACCGGCACCAAAGTTATTTCAAATAGAATGTTGCGGATTTCCTATGGAAAATAGGTCCTAACTATAACTATCTACTGGCGACTGCCAGTAGATAATATATATATATATATATATATCAGCGGATGCGCTCAGAGAAAGCGAGGAGGCGGCGGAGGATATGTTTAGTGATGTGAACATTCCTAGCTTAAACTCCATCTCCCACAATGCATTGGTGGGAACGCGCAATACCAGCATAAGGGACAATATCAAAGTGTTAGAAAAACTCAGCAAAACAGAACAAAGTAAATGGTGGGAGGGTAAATCCCTCCAAAGATACTTGGACGTAGGCAGGGTGCCTCGGGATTGAGAATACTAACGGCACCCAGCTATGAAAACCCGGATAAGGATATGATGCGTGAATGGGCTGAAACAAATCTGGACTCATCACGCAGACTTATGGTGATTTTAGTCAGATATGCAGAGAAAGATCGTCAAAAAATACAGGAACAAATAGATCAAATCAATGAAGAGCTTGAGGCTATGGGACAAAAAGAGGAAATAACGAAACAGAAGGAGGAAATGACCAAAAGGCTGAAACGCGAAGAAGACAAGATCAGAGAGCGGAAGGCTTTCAAGTTTCATAGAGACAGCACGGACTATGAAACAGGGCGTATATTCACCTTCGCCAAGAAATATGATACATTAAAAGCATCCAAGTACAACACCAAACAAACCTCATCAGCCGGCACAGCAGGGGCAGCAGTAGGAACTGGGACCACCTCCAATTCGGACCTCAGCTCGGCCGTAGAAAGTGAAGCTGAGACTGAGGCACGCAGTCAATCATTCAAGCAAATAAAAAAGAAAATCTCACTGGCAGAAGAGGTAGATTTTTTAGTCTGGGAACGAAGACAAACACTGCGTCCCAGAAACCAGACAAACAGACCGCCTCGGGAAGAACAACAAAACGACGAGAGAGGCGGAAATCAAAACAACGGAGAAACCAGAAAAACAACACAAAACCAAAAAGGAAATGGAGACGATAAACACAGCAGATCATTACAGTAGCCAGACGATCATAAATCTGACTGACATCAAACTTAATGAAGCGGAAAAGCGGCTTCTAGCTCTCGGGCTATCATACTGCCCTCAAACGTGCTTTAACTATGCAGAAACCAGAGTTAACATCTATAAAAGCGTAAGAAAGCTTAAACTGAAAAAACATTACCGCCAATTGGAGAAAACAAATAAAGAGCCAATAGAAAGTGCAATAAGTCCTTCAAACACTTCACCTTTATTTGACCTTACACCTTCCGATGAGCCAATATTGAAGAATCTGCTGGAGCTGGCTAATGAAAGCAATAAAATAACAACATCCAGAGATCATACCGCTTTGCCCATAGAAACAACTCCGTTCAGACCGCATTCAACATTTAATCCCATCACCATCAGGGATGCAATAGACATCTTTCATGAACATGTGATTTCTGACATCAAAAACTCAATTTCGAGGTCAACAAAACGAACAAGAAGAAAACTAATACAAGTGAACTACAATATCATCTACTAATACAAAAGTTGCAATCCAACAAAGAGATAGTCATCAGAAACTCTGATAAAGGGGGCAACTTGGTCATTTGGAGTAAAAAAGCGTATATTGAAGAGGCCAACAACCAACTGAAGGACAGGGAATGCTACCTTCGCTGTGATCAGATATCAATCAGGACGATGTACAACAACTTCTATACCAAGCTATTAGTATGGAAAAACGCTGGACTGATCACAACACAGGAATACAAATTTCTACGCAACGACCATCCTGTTATACCTATCTTATACTTTATCCCAAAAGTGCATAAGAACCCCCTGAAGCCCCCAGGCAGGCCAATAATTTTGGCTCGGAACAGTCTGCTAGAAGCGACATCACAGTATGTAGACTATTACCTTCAGGAACATGTCCAGCAACTGCCTTCGTACATTAGAGACACGGGGGACTTTCTATCCAAAATACACAATATGGAGTGGAAAGATGACTATCTACTGATTACTCTAGATGTGACATCGCTTTACACGTCAATCAACCATCAGGATGGACTCAGGGCTCTGGGTCATTTCCTTGCTAAAAAAGCACCAGAACAAGCACAACATAGCAAAATGATCATCAATATGGTTGAATTGTGTTTAAAAAATAACATTTTCCTTTTTCAGAACACCCACTATCAACAACAACAGGGTGTTGCTATGGGGGCCAGCTTCTCCCCCAGCTATGCCTGTTTGCATATGGGGTGTGGGAGGAGCTGGTCCTGCATAAGCAACATGAAACCACATTGATTAACAACATAAAATGCTGGTATAGATTTATTGATGATTTGTTTGTTGTAGGGCAAGGTCCTAGTATGGCTGCACAAAAATTTGTAGATGATCTCAATAACAACAGTCTCAATCTCCATTTTACGTCCACCATCAGTTCAGAAAGAGTTACTTTCCTTGATGTTGAGGTATTTATCAAGGAAAACAAGATAGAGACCACACTGCACAGAAAACCTACGGCAGGAAACTCTATCTTACATGCAAGCAGCTCCCATCCACCTCATTTAATCTATAGCATCCCCTACGGGGAGATGCTTAGACTGAAGAGGATATGCAGTTGCCGAGAGGAGTTAAGTAAAGCACAGGCAGACAGCAAAGCCAGATTTTTAGCAAGAGGCTATACACCAGCATGCGTCAATGCAGCTATAAAGAAGAGTACAGAAATCCAACGGGAAACTCTCCTCCAAAAAAACTTAGTCAAAAATAAAAAGACTAATCAGGGCAATGAAGATACAACTTTTAGAATGATTTTTGGCTATAACCGTCAACACAAAACCATAAAAAATATCATCAAGAGAAACTGGCCACTCCTGTTAGGTGTTCCCGTCATAGGACATCTGCTACCCAGACAAGCCTCCATCACATTCAGTAGGGCACCCTCAATGAGAGATTCCCTAGTTCATAATGATGTAGGAAGTCAACCAACTGGCACATGGTTATCCCAGAGAAAGGGTTTCCACAAATGTAAGAGTTGTAAAGCGAGTCAGTTTGGTGTGAATAAAACCTCTTATAGAACACCCTTCAGTGAAGTGGAAAAACCTATCACCAAAGTTTTGTCTTGCAAAAGTGAGTTTGTTGTCTATGTGCTGGAGTGCCCTTGTGGCCTACAATATGTAGGTAGTACAATTCTACAGGGGCACAAGAGGGTGCTCCAGCACATTAGAGCCATTAGGAATCATGATCAAGCTTACCCGGTGGCTAGGCACTTCGAGGAGAAACACAATGGAGATCCTAAGGGACTCACATGCTTCCTGATAGATGCCATCCCACCCAAAAAGAGAGGAGGAAATAGGGAAAAAGCCCTAAGATATCTAGAGACTCTCTATATCTTAAATCTCGACACTAAGTCCCCGGGGGGCCTGAATGCCACCGAGGAGCTTTCTACTTGCCTATAGCCGCTTTAACATACGTATGTTGCATCTTTGCTTTTCTGTAACTTCATCATTAACAGCGCAAAATAAGATTATTTAATCTTAAATAAAAACCGCCGTTGCTTTTAAAACCCACTTTTTAACACAAATTTCACGGTTTTAGATAGGGTGTTTTAAAATTAGATTATAACTTGCACATTGCACTTTAGTAACATTTAACATTTTGCACTAGCACTTCATGTAACTGGGAGTTTTTAGGATAATTTACTTTTGACATATATTAGTACTGTAATAAAACATCTGCATTTTAAAAATTTGATCAATTAACAGAGTGAAGACAGAAATTCAGGTATTCAAACCTGAACGTCATGCACGTCTAAAAGTGTAGGGTTACAGTCTAGCCAATATTCTAGGAAGGCGTTACTAACAGTCCTCATAGACTAATTGATGGCTTACATCACAAATTACAGCAAACCATACATCAGAAAAAGTTGTTATGGGAGACCTAATTAAAGTATAGATGTTGTTAAATTCAGGCCAGAACATATGGACCCACCAAAAGATATGTGAAATAGTTTACACAAGTGTTTTTAATTGCTTAATTATTTTGCTTTTAAAACAGTGGCTTTTAGACATCTATAAGATTTTAACAATGAAATGATATATTTTTTATATATATAAATATATTTATATTTATTTATACTTTGCTGATTTTCCGATGTTTATTTGTATTTTACAATTTTGCAAAAAGGCCAAGTCTTTTCTTTATGTCAACTGTAAAAACACCCAGTACATTGTCACTTTAAGAGAAAACGAAAAAAACTGTATTTAAACCTACCTGTAACCTGAGAGCGCGTCATGTGATCAAGGCCTCTTAGGTCGAAACGCGTCATGATGGCTGGTGTTGGAGGAGTTGAATAAATCTTCAAATTTGCACTACAACGTGGTCCGTGCTCCGTTAGTGTAACTGGTGGCAAGGGGATGCAAGCGGAGTGTTCCTGATATATCTATATATGTATATATATATATATATATATATATATATATATATATATATATATATATAGTTCCATGCAGGCGGTCAAATGCTCATGGCAGAACTTTTATACCAAACTTCTGGCATGGAAAACCGCCGGCCTCCTGAGTAATGACGTATTCAAATTTCTAAAAATTGACCATCCAATTGTTCCCGTCATATATTTCATACCAAAAATTCATAAAGACCAGTCAAAACCTCCGGGCAGGCCTATTATATCAGCACGAGGCAACTTGATGGAAAATACTTCTCGATATGTCGACTATTTTCTACAAGATCAGGTGAAAAATCTACCGTCATACATCCAAGATACTGGTGATTTCTTAAGAAAAATACGTGAGGTAAAATGGGAGGCAGACTGCATACTTATCTCCCTAGACGTCACGTCATTATACACCAGTATACACCCTCACGACGGGGTGAAAGCTGTTGAACACCATTTGAACAAGAGATCTATGCACTTGTACATGCACAATAGAATGTTAATTGCAATGATTCTGACATGTCTAGAAAATAACTTTTTTCTTTTTCAAAGTCAAGTTTTTCAGCAGATCAGAGGAGTTGCCATGGGGGCCTGTTTCTCACCAAGTTACGCCTGCCTACATATGGGGCTTTGGGAGCAACAGGTCCTCATGGCCACACATGGTCAAACTATATTGAATCATGTCATGTGTTGGTACAGATACATAGACGATCTGTTTTTGATTTGGAAAGGCACAGAAGAGAGTGCGCAACATTTCATAGAGCAGATCAATATCAACAGCCTGAATTTGCACTTCACAGCCCAAATGAGTAAGGAGTCGATATTCTTTTTGGATGTAGAAGTTTTCATAGTGAATAACAAGCTGGGAACCAGACTGCACAGGAAAGCCACGGCAGGGAACACAGTACTCCACGCCTCTAGTCACCACCCTAAGCACCTCATCCACAGCATTCCCTATGGGGAAATGCTGCGGATACGCAGAATTTGCAGTACAGAAGAGGACTGCATTAGGGCTCAATGTGAAAGTAGAGACAGATTCCTAGCCAGGGGTTATTCAAAAGGGGTGTTAAACAATGCCATTGACAAGACCAACAGAATAGACAGGTCAGTGGCATTAACAACTAGGGTCACTCCAACAACATTGGATCCAGAACAAGGTGATCAACCAACTAGACTAATTCTAACTTTCAATCAACAACATAAGACACTACGCAAAATTGTAAATAAGAATTGGGCTGTGATCCAAAATGATCCAGTACTGGGTGGCCAGCTCACTAAAACCCCAAACATCACCTTTAGAAAGGCCCGGTCAATGAGTAATTCATTGGTTAAAAGCAGCCTTTGAGGCTAGATCCACCAAAAACTGGCTGAGTGCTAGGAAAGGATTCACAAGATGTACCACATGTAGAGCTTGTAAATATGGTATCAGTAAGTCCACATATTCAACTCCCTTTAAACCTAAGCCAGTACCCATTACCAAAGCACTAAATTGCAAAACTGAGTATGCAGTGTATGTGCTGGAGTGTCCATGTGGTCTGCAGTATGTGGGTAGTACTAAGCTGCAGGTACACAAACGGATACTCCAGCACATCCGGGCCATTACAAATAATGATATGACCTAACTGGTTGCCAGACATTTCAAAGATCTCCACGGTAACGTTTTGGAGAAACTTAAGTACTTTGTCGTGGATTCAATCCCTCCGTTGAGAAGGGGAGGGAACCGGGAAGCGCTACTCAGGAAGCTTGAAACTAGGTATATACTGGAGTTAGACAGCAAGACACCTGATGGTCTTAACTCCAGTGAGGACTTTTTCACCTGCCTGTAATTGTTTTGATTTCCACACATGTATATACATTGCTTCTAACAAACTCTCGCTTATGTAGATGATGAAACTGCTGCCTTGGATATTGTTTTTAGCTTTTTAATTTTCACAATTTGCACTTTAGAAATAACGGCTGTGATTCTACAGGGTGACAGGCACTGTCAGTATAGGCATTTGCACTTTACTTTATAATAACAGGGGGTAACCCAGGCCCACTGGGGCAGGATTGATCAATGTGTTGCATGATATTGCTTATAATATGAAGTAATAACTTACAATTGTATACACATTGTGTGTTGGATGTAGGGACAAGAGCTTTATTAACTGATTTTTCTGACACAATTCTAGTAATGCTTTGTGGCATCTATTATTTATTTGTCGATGTCAGTGACATTTTTAGCTCTTTTAGCATTTGTATGGAAATTTTTAACAATGCTATGCCATTTTAAACATTTATACATCCGCCAATATTTATACACTTGTTTATTTTATAATCATCGTATTTATACAATGAATTTAAAAAATGTGTATTTATACTGAAAAGGAATCAAGTGTTTTATCTATGTCTATGATTACCTCTGGAACTTGTCACGTGTTTTTGCACTAGCACTTTAAATAAGTGAAAGCACTCCACATGCACGTCATGTGATCAAGGCCTCACGTAGGTCGAAACGCGTAATGGCGGTGGTGCTGGGCGTTTTTCAATAAAATCAAATTGCACCATAACAACGGGTCTGCATTCGTCTGTTCGAAAGACTTCGGGATCGTTGGGCGAAGTAAGGAGTAATATATATATTATCTACTGGCTAGTAGATAGTTATAGTTAGGACCTATTTTCCATAGGAAATTCACAACATTCTATTTCCAATAACTTTGGCGCCGGTTGACGAATCTTCGCGAAATTTTCAAAACTTGTGGGGCGCTCCATTCCGCTCCTATCCTGAAAGTTTCGGGGTGATTCGGAAAGCGGGGGCCGAGAAAAAAGGGGGGTCCCAAAACATGTTTTCCCCATGCAATTTTCCATAGGAAACTTTAGACACGGCTACAGCCCAAACTGCTGAACGGAATTACACCAAATTTGGCAAAGAGGTAGTTCTTGGTTCAGAAATAACCCTTTTTGTTAAACGGTGCAAATCCGTTCAGTAGTTGCTGAGAAAATCAAAAGTAAAAACACATATATATCTATGGCCGCGGAGGATCCACGCACCCTCCCGATCACGAGCTGTATGCTAATTGGCTGTCAACACTCCAAACCAGGAAGTGTTGGCAGCCAACTTGTGCCTCGGTAGAACCGAGGCACAAGAAATCTGAGAAAAAAGTGCGCAAAACGCAAAAAGGGGGCAGGATAGAAACACCCTGACCCCCTAGGCCTGCTTAGGGGGTCCCACAAGGACCCTCAGGGCCAAAAAAAGCATTTGTTTTTTTAATCGGCGAGATTCGCGCACCCAGCGCGAGTTTCGGCCAAAAAAACCCAAAAAAAAACGAAGCGCGGACTCCCGCGCTTTGTATTCAAAAAGCCCCCGGGTGGGCCAAGTCCTGGGGGCACTGAAAAAATGTGTGGGGGGGGGCCCCAATACACCCCACACTGCCCCGGGGACCGCCACCTCCCCGGGGCTTGATTTATGAGTTGCGGGGGGCACGCAGCCCCCCCGCAGCCCTAGGGACCGCCACCCACCGAGGCTAATTTTTAAATGTGTGGGGGGCCTCCAAGGCCCCCCCAAGCCCCGGGGACCACCACCCCCCGGGGCTTTCATTAATTATTTGCGGGGGCACATGGCCCCCCTGCAGCCCCGGGGACCGCCACCCCCCGGGGCTTCTTTTTAAAAAAACAAATAAACCTGTGTGGGGGGGCTCAAGCCCCCCCACATGCCCCGGGGACCGCCACCTCCCCGGGGCACTAAAAATGTACATTTGGGGGTCCGTTACGGACCCCCGAGCCCCGGGGACCACCTCCTTCCCGGGGCTGTGCACACGATGGGAGGGGGCCCGCGCGGCCCCCCTCCTGGAGCCTGTGATGGCCCTGGGGACCGCCACCCCCCAGGGCCGGCTCCTGCAGTGTCCCGGGGTGCCCACCCCCGGGACACTGCTGTTTGCAATAACAGGGCGGGAGCCTCGTGGCTCCTGCCCTGTCATTGCAAACTGCTTTGCTTCATTGAAGCAAGAGCAGGGAAACCTGCTCTCGCTTCAATGAAGGAAAGTAGATTGCTTTTCCACATGGGGAGCTGCATGTTAGCAGCTCCCCATGTGGAAAAGCAATGCCGGCTCCCGCAGGACGCGGGGAGCCGACGGGACCGTGGGGAATTGGGGACCCCACCACGGTCCCCAACGAGAGGCCAGGCCCCGGGGGATGGGGTCCCCGGGGCTGGAAGTGGTGGTGCTAACTGTAGGTACCTGGTGGGCTAGTTGGGCCCCAGGGACCCTCAGGATTCAAGGGGACTTAATCCCGCAACTCAAAACGCGCCACGGGGCGCGTTTGCACACATGTCACCTCAGGCCCCCCTCCCTTCACTACTGTGCAAACGCGCCCCGTAGCGCGTTTTAAGAGGTAGTTTTAATCCCCCTGCCCTATTATGTACTAGGGACTTACAGGGGAGGTCATGCTAATCACAGGGGTACCCCAACGCATAGTGTTCCCTAGTGTATGTAGGTGTTTTCACTGTATTCTAAGTGTCTTTTAGCATAGCACTGGCTCTGGTTAGTCAGAGTCAGTTACCACCAGTACCCGTCTGAAAAAGTTGTGGGCACAGGATGATTTTGCAACAAGGCCTCTTTCTGCTCCTCTGTTGGTTCTTTCTGCACATCTTTTGCTTCTTCCTGCACTTTTCTTCGTCTTTGTGGACTTCTGTTGCTTCTTTCTGCATTTCTTTTGCTTCTTTCTGTGCGTTTTTCTTCTTTCTTCACATGTCCTACCTCTGTAGGCATAGTTAGAAACTAGCATTTAAAAAACCTTTGAAATTCACTTAAAAACCATAGGTTTCAGGCACGTTATAGTTAGAAATTAGCATTTAAAAAACCTTTGAAATTCACTGAAAAAAACATAGGTTTCAGACACGTTATAGTTAGAAATTAGCATTTAAAAAACCTTTGCACAGTAGTGAAGGGAGGGGGCCTGAGGTGACATGTGTGCAAACGCGCCCCGTGGCGCGTTTTGAGTTGCGGGATTAAGTCCCCTTGAATCCTGAGGGTCCCTGGGGCCCAACTAGCCCACCAGGTACCTAAATGACAATTTTTAAATGTATTAATTGTTATATTTATTTTTTTGATACTGATTTACTACATTTTTTTAAACTATTTAGTTTTAGATATTTTATTTTTAAATTACATTATAATTACATTATACATTACATTACAAAATATACTTTCTCAGAATGAATTATTTTAGTTTAAATACTTTGCAAATAGGCAATAGACTTTTAAGTACAGTAGTTACAGTTGTTGCAATGGGCAACACAATTTCAAACACAATGCAACATTGAGCTCAATGTGAATTTCTAGTTAAATGCAATTAGTTACTTTATGGATTACTTTTCTAACCACAGGACTGGATCCTAGATTCAGTCCTGGGACATCTCCTGTAAACAGTTGAGTTAAAGCGTTTTGGTTACAGTAGTGATTTTTAAGGAATATTATTGTATTTTAAAAGTTGACACTTAGAAACTTTTTCACATAGAATCACCAATGTTATCCTATGGGAGGAAATTCACTTAGCAGGTAAGTAGTGTTATCGTTACTTTTTCTTACTCAGTGGTGGATCCTGGATCCAGCACTGGTGCATCTCCTGTAAACAGTTGAAAGAATGCGTTTAAGTCATACAGGCGATTTTTAAGGAATATTTGTAGTTTGTGAAAATCGACACTTTGAAACTTTTCTGCTGAAAACCAGACAATGGATTCCTATGGAAGGAAATACAAGTTACTGGTAAATACGGTTAGAATTACTTTTCAGGGTCAGTGCTGGGCTAAAAGATGCAGCACTGGGTTCTCTCCTGATAACAGGTGAGTAAATCGGAATTCGTAGTTCGGCTGATTTTAGAGGAATATTATAAAGTTCCAAAACTCCACACTTTGAAGAATTTCCAAGTGAAACCAGTATATGTTAGCCTATGGAAGGAAATTCAAGTTACTGGTAAGTACGGTTAAAATTACTTTTCAGGATCAGTACTGGGCTCAAAGGTGCAGCACTGAGGTCTCTCCTGATAACAGGTGAGTAAATCGGAATTCGTAGTTCTGCTGATTTTAGAGGAATATTTGTATGTTTCAAAAATCGACACTTAGAAACTTTTTCAGCAAAAACCAGGCAATGATATCCTATGGAAGGAAATTTAATTTACTGGTAAGTACGGTTAGAATTACTTTTCAAGGTCAGTGCTGGGCTAAAAGATGCAGCACTGGGTTCTCTCCTGATAACAGGTGAGTAAATCGGAATTCGTAGTTCGGCTGATTTTAGAGGAATATTATAAAGTTACAAAACTCCACACTTAGAAGAATTTCGAAGTGAAACCAGTCAATGTAAGCCTATGGAAGGAAATTCAAATTACTGGTAAGTGCGGTTAAAATTACTTTTCAGGATCAGTATTGGGCTCAAAGATGCAGCACTGAGGTCTCTCCTGATAACAGGTGAGTAAATCGCAATTCGTAGTTCGGCTGATTTTAGAGGAATATTTGTATGTTACAAAAATCGACACAAACTTTTTCAGCAAAAAGCAGGCAATGATATCCTATGGAAGGAAATTCAAGTTACTGGTAAGTACGGTTAAAATTACTTTACAGGATCAGTACTGGGCTGAAAGATGCAGCACTGAGGTCTCTCCTGATAACAGGTGAGTAAATCGGAATTCGTATTTCGGCTGATTTTAGAGGAATATTATAAAGTTCCAAAACTCCACACTTAGAAGAATTTCCAAGTGAAATCAGTCAATGTTAGCCTTTGGAAGGAAATTCAAGTTACTGGTAAGTACGGTTAAAATTACTTTTCAGGATCAGTACTGGGCTCAAAGGTGCAGCACTGAGGTCTCTCCTGATAACAGGTGAGTAAATCGGAATTCGTAGTTCGGCTGATTTTAGAGGAATATTTGTATGTTTCAAAAATCGACACTTAGAAACTTTTTCAGCAAAAAGCAGGCAATGATATCCTATGGAAGGAAATTTAATTTACTGGTAAGTACGGTTAGAATTACTTTTCAAGGTCAGTGCTGGGCTAAAAGATGCAGCACTGGGTTCTCTCCTGATAACAGGTGAGTAAATCGGAATTCGTAGTTCGGCTGATTTTAGAGGAATATTATAAAGTTCCAAAACTCCACACTTAGAAGAATTTCGAAGTGAAACCAGTCAATGTTAGCCTATGGAAGGAAATTCAAATTACTGGTAAGTGCGGTTAAAATTACTTTTCAGGATCAGTATTGGGCTCAAAGATGCAGCACTGAGGTCTCTCCTGATAACAGGTGAGTAAATCGGAATTCGTAGTTCGGCTGATTTTAGAGGAATATTTGTATGTTACAAAAATCGACACAGAAACTTTTTCAGCAAAAAGCAGGCAATGATATCCTATGGAAGGAAATTCAAGTTACTGGTAAGTACGGTTAAAATTACTTTACAGGATCAGTACTGGGCTGAAAGATGCAGCACTGAGGTCTCTCCTGATAACAGGTGAGTAAATCGGAATTCGTATTTCGGCTGATTTTAGAGGAATATTATAAAGTTCCAAAACTCCACACTTAGAAGAATTTCCAAGTGAAACCAGTCAATGTTAGCCTATGGAAGGAAATTCAAGTTACTGGTAAGTACGGATAAAATTACTTTTCAGGATCAGTACTGGGCTCAAAGATGCAGCACTGAGGTCTCTCCTGATAACAGGTGAGTAAATCGGAATTCGTAGTTCGGCTGATTTTAGAGGAATATTTGCACAATGGTGAAGGGAGGGGCGGGGCCTGAGGTGACATCTGTGCAAACGCGCCCGTGGTGCGTTTTAAGTTGGGGATTAAGTCCCCTTGAATCATGAGGGTCCCTGGGGTCCAACTAGCCCACCCTGTACCTCCAGTATGCGCCAGGGAGCTGCATTGCAGAGAGGTGTTCAGAGGCCACACCCCTTTTTGCACCTCTCTGCAACGCAGCTCTGTGGCGCTTTCTGGACGTACCTGGTGGGCTAGTTGGCCCCGAGGGACCCTCAGGATTGAAGGATTTCATTCCCCATCTTAAAATGCGCCACGGGGCCTGTTTGCACACATGTCACCTGAGCTCCGCCCCTCCCTTCACCACTGTGCAAACGCGCCCCGTGGCGCGTTTTAAGTTGGGGGATTAAGTCCCCTTGAATCCTGAGGGTCCCTGGAGTCGAACTAGCCCACCATGTACCTCCAAAAAGCGCCACAGAGCTGCGTTGCAGAGAGGTGTATAAAGGGGCGTGGCCTCTGTACACCTCTCTGCAACACAGCCCCTGGCGCATACTGGAGGTTCCTGGTGGGCTAGTTGGCCTCAGGGACCCCCAGTATTCAAGGGGAATTACTTCCTTCTTAAAACGCGCCAGGGGCGCGTTTGCACACTGCTGCAGGGAGGGGGCGGGCCTCCGGCACGATGCCTTTTTTTTTGTGTTTTTTTTATGGGAGGGGGGCTGCGTGGCCCCCCTTCCCTTGGCCACTTTTGGCCCCGGGGACCCCATCCCCCGGGGCCTGAGCAATTTTTTTTTTGTTAAAAAAAAAAACAACAAAAACGGGAAGGGGGCCGCGTGGCCCCCCTTCCCTGGGCCTCTATTGGCCCCGGGACCCCATCCCCGGGGCATGCCCTCTTTTAATTAAAAATATATATATTTGGAGGGGGGCTGCGTGGCCCCCTCCTCAGGCCATTTAAGGCCCCGGGACTCCATCCTCCGGGGCCGGCCTTGCCCTTTTTTTTTTTTAAATTGGGGAGGGGGCTGCGTGGCCCCCTCCCGGGCCACTTATGGCCCCAGGGACCCCATCCCCGGGGCCTGGCCTCTCGTTGGAGACTGTGGGGGGTCCCCAATCCCCCACAGTCCCAGCCGGCTCCCCGCCTCCTGCGGGAGCCGGGCATTGCTTTCCACATGGGGAGCAGCTAACATGCTGCTCCCCGTGTGGAAAGGCGTAGTTTGCATTTGAAAGAGAGCAGGTTTCCTGCTCTCTCTTCAAAATGCAGTCTAAGTGCTTGCTATGACAGGATGGGAGCCGCGATGCTCCCGTCCTGTCATAGCAAACTACAGTGTCCCGGGGTAGGCACCCGGGACACTGCAGGAGCCGGCCCTGAGGGGTGGTGGTCCCCAGGGCCATCACTGGCTTCCAGGAGGGGGCCGCGCGGCCCCCCTCCCAACTTGTTCAAAGCCCTGGGGAGGTGGTGGTCCTCGGGCTCTGGGGTCCGTAACGGACCCCCATATTTAAATCTTTAGTGCCCCGGGGAGGTGGCGGTCCTCGGGGCTTGTGGGGGCTGGAGCCCCCACACAGGTTTTGAAAATAAAAAAACAGCCCCGGGAGGTGGCGGTCCTCGGGGCAGCGGAGGGCGCACAGCCCTCCCGCCATCATTTTGTTTATAAAGCCCCAGGGGTGGTGGTCCTCGGGGCTTGGGGCCTTAGAGGCCCCCCATAAACAATAAACCCACCTTCGCATGCCCCGGGACTTGGGCCACCTGGGGCAAATTTACATCGAAGCGCGGTAGACCGCGCTTCGATTTCTTTTGGCAGGATCCGCGCACCCTGAGCGCATCCTGCTGATTTAAAAAAAAAATATATGCTTTTTTCTGCCCAGGGGGTCCTTGTGGGACCCCCTGAGCAGCCTGGTCGTAGAATAGAGGCGCACTCTGAGAAACAATAATATTCAAAATTAATTGTCTAAACCAAGGGTGCAACACTACACGTATGTGTTGGCAACACGCACCATGAAACAGATGAGCTAACAGGTTAGTCCCTGATTGTAGTGTGCACTGTTCCTATTGAACAAAAACGTTCTATATTATTTAACTGTTATTTTTCTTAACAAACCGTACCAAAAGATAACTTCTTATATTCATTTAATGTATTCGTTCATTCACGAACATATTGTTACACAAAAATCATATACCTGAATATAATCATTATATTCATCCATGTGGAATTACATACCCATTTACCAAAACCATGGGTTACTTTGACAAAGCGAATTCTTATCAACAAAAGTTAAATTTGTACAATACAATTTCCGTGTACAATGTTCTTGCGTATAAATTCACAGGTACATATCTATCTCATGGCCCATAGATGTCACAAGGCCCATAGCCCGATGCATTTCGGGACTCGCAGGTCCCTTCTTCAAGGGCAGTTTTCTGTGAACAAAGGAATAATCATCATGTATATTACATATTTTGCTTTATACAGACACAAACTAATTTAAATACAAGGAGAGTCCCGTGACCAACTTAACGAAAACGAAAAAGAAACAAGAAAAGAAAAAGAGAAGAAGAAGAAGAGAAAAGAAATTCCACTGTGCTCTATATGAGTCGGTTGGTGAGATAGAATAGAAGTAAGACAACTGTCCATACTGTGTCACCACGAAAACCCTAGTACGCCAAAATTGTGAGAAGATGTAATATCCCGAATGGAATGTAAATCACAAGACTTACAGGTGATCGAGTGATATCAATAATCAACCAGAAATACAAACACCCTGAAAAAATTAATGATGTGCTAACCTAAAAGATGGTAAGTAACGCCAAATAGTACTTGCAGACGTAATCCGTGAATCGAAATCTACAATATGAAGAGAACACTGTATAAACAACCTGCAACAACTGTCACTTACGCCCTCCTTCAATCCCAGATATCAAAACGTCAAAATATCTCTACATCCAATAGATAAACAAACAGATTAATGCGTCCTACGAACACAAAATGTAATTCTACAATAATATCAATAACCAAAACGGCATCCAGAGATCTCTATGCCCAATATAGTACCTAAACAGGTTAATGCACCCAAAGAACAAAACGTTGCATCCTGATAAACACTCACCTCGAGAGTAGCTACAGTAATCGTACCGTGAAGGGAGCAGTAAATCAGATGATCCTAATCCCGTGTCATACTCAATACTCAGGTACTGAAAAACAGACACCAGCAATACATCATTGTCTAGTACCAAAGACCTACAGTTGTATATATTTAAGAAATGGAGATCTTACTGCAATATACCTTCTGGGATAATAGAGATCTTGTGTTGAAAAAGAAAGACTCGTGTGTAGCAGCCTGACGCTCGAAAATCTGCGAGTGGCGTCTAACTTAATCGCCATTTGTAAAAATAGAGGTAGAGACTGGACTGATCTGCGACCCACGCTAGCAGGGGGAGTATGGGAATTGAAGTTTACCTCAAGATACCTAAACCGTGAAACTAATGAACGTAAAAAATATTTTCAAAACCAAAATATAAACTCTTCATAAAACGCAAAACTAGTAGCGTAGAGTAAATATCACCAAACCATAAAGGCTATGCCTAAACATGTAGGAAAATCATGCAAATTACCGATATGTGCTCGTACTAAAATGTGAGTGCACGGTGAATAAAAATGTGTTAACTAAAAATAAATTTAAAAAAACTAAATTTAAAAAAATTTAAAAAAACCCAACAAAGTCTGGGCGATAAACTCCTACCACTTAATTCTAGAAAGATATATAAAAATCGGGAGATAAACTAAAAAACGATCACCAGTGTAAACTACCTACCATGAGTAAAGCTTTGTGATACGTGTTACAAGAAAGAACAATATAGTAATAGATATATAGCAGTGAAAGTTAATACCAGAATAGGAGTAAGAAGAGGAAGAAAAAACTAATACAGATAACTGTGTTAATAACCATAACAGTTCTCACATCAACTTTGCTAAACATATAGTATAGTTGATTACAGATGAAAAATGTTATCCATACAATCATTGGACCCTCTGGGGGAACAAAGTGTACAAATAATCTGCGTCTCAACATATGATATAGTATTACAAATAACAACTCATATCCAATTTATCATTGAGCCCTTTGGGGGACAAAGTCTGCAGGTAATCAATCCAGAAAACCTCTCTTGCAATAATCTGCTACTATTATCCTGGCCATCATGTTTGGGAACAACTTCAACAATCTGTGCTCTAAGTTGAGATATGTTGTGTTGTGCTTCTAGCCAGTGTGTCGCCACACTTGATGTTTTATTGCATAATCGTATTGTACTTTTATGTTCAGATAAACGAATTTTAAGTTTGCGTTCTGTTTTACCTATATATGCTTTACCACAAGGGCATTTTAAGCAATATATAATATGAGAAGTATTGCAATCAGAAGTATGTCTTAATTGAATTTTTCTACCTGAAACAGGGTGTGTAAGTATATCGCCAGTGGTTATATTATTGCAGTGTGTACAATTGCAACATTTCATGGTTCCTTTAAAGATCTGTTTAATCTGGAACTTATTCGGTGCTTGTATCAAATCTTGCAAATTCCTACCCCTTGTGTACGCAAATGTTGGTTTTTCTTTAAAAATTCCTTTGAATTCAGGTTCATTTTGGAGAAGCTCCCATCTTTTGGTGATAATTTTCTTTATTTGAGGGGAACAGGTTGAAAATTTAGACACAAAAGTAGCTGTTGTTTCTTTGCTCCTTGAGGATTGAAGAAATAACAATGAACGGTCCTTGTTGGCTAATCTGGAAATACTCTTCTGTAAGATATCTGGAGGATATCCTCGTTGTACAAACCGTTGTTTATGTAACTCAATCTTGGCTGTGGCAATAGTAGATTCAGAACATATCCGTTTAATTCGGAGAAAATGTGAGTATGGCAAATTAGAGATAAGACTCCTGGGATGAAAACTAGAATAGTGTAAGGTACTGTTTCTGTCAGTAGGTTTAGTGAAAATTTCCGTAGTTAATTTGTGTTGAGTGAAGTCTTTAATAACTAGCACATCCAAAAAGTTCACCTGTTTGGTACTAATCGTATGAGTAAATTGGATTCTGGGATTTCTAGTATTAAGTTCTTGAATCAGATTTTCTAGATGCTGCAAAGGTTGCATCCAAATTAAAAATATCATCAATGTACCTACTATATTGCACAAGGCCAGAGGTCCAATTCGTGTTAGTCAATATGTAGTCATTTTCAAATTTAGACATAAAAATATTGGCATATGCCGAGGCTCCAGAAAAACCCATAGATGTGCCAGTAAGTTGGCCAAAAAGGTTTCTTGCCATTGAAAATAACTGTTGTGAAGACAGAAAAAAGAAGTTTAAGGAGAAAGACACTAAACTCGTCCGGCAGTTCCATTTTAAGTAGTGCCCATTCTGTAGCTTCAATTCCTTCTGTGTGCGCTATCGATGTATAGAGTGCTGTAACATCAATGGTACAAAGTATCCAGTTATCTTGAAAAAAGGATCAATGATCTGCAGTTTCTTTAAGAAATCTGTAGTATCTTTTGTGTATGTACACCAGCTTTGTACAAACTTTTGTAAAAAGTGGTCCAAATATTTACCCACTGGATCAAAAATAGAGCTACATCCAGAGACAATCGGCCGGAACGGTGGATCAGTGGGATGTTTGTGAATTTTTGGTGTCATGTAAATTCTAGGTCGTCGTGGATTGCTAGTAATGAGGTAAGATTTCAATTTTGAGTCTATAATACCCATTTGCTCAGCTTGATCAAGTATTTGATGTAAAATAATCTGTAGATTAATAGTCGGATCAGCATCTAAAACCAGATAAGTCATGGTATCTGATACATGCTCGTTAACTTTTGTACATAAAAAGTGGTGTCCATGACCACAAGAGCCCCTCCTTTATCGGCTGGTTTCAGGGTGAGGTCTTGATTGTTGGCTATTGAACGAATAGTACGTTTTTCATGCTCACTAAAATTAGAATATCTGGGACTTTTATAGTTCAACTTCGCACAATCATGTTTGACAATATTTTCAAAAGTATCAAGGATTTTGTGTGAAACAGGAGCCTGATAGGTGCTTGTTGGCTTAAATTTTGTAGAGATATCTTCTTGCAATTCTCCTGTTTCTTGCATGATATTAGAAAAATAGTGGCGTAACCGTAACTTACGCATGAATTTATAAAGAGAAATGTCAGTGTCTAGTCTTGTAGTTGTTGTGGTGGGAACAAAAGACATGCCTTTATTTAATGTTCTTATTTGTTGTCTTGACAAGGTTATCGATGAGATATTAATGATCAGACTACACTCTTGCCACTGCGCAGAGTTTTGCCCCCCTTGTCCTCTCCTGGTTTTGTGGCGTTTCCCCCATTACAGTAGGGTGTAGTAATGGTGGTTGACCTTGATCCGGTGCCTGAGATAAAAAGGTGTTCTAAAGGTAGTGGGTATTTGGGAATCACCTAGTATTGTGGGTGTAGCTGCCACAACCGTTGCTGGTTTAGATAGAATGGCTTTAGACACTGGAGGTCTGTGAATTGATATGTCTTGGTCTGTCGCTACAGATTCTTCCGAGGAGGAAGTAGTTTTTTTATCATTATAGCGTCTTCTAGCGTAAATTTCAGCCCATGTATATACCTCATTGAGCTTATAATCAATGGTGTCCCTGCGGTACTTTCTAATTTGACCTTCTTGTAGTTCTTTATTATACCGTTCCAATTTCTGATTAAGATCTTGCAAAGTAACTGTCCATGTATCAGTTTCCAGTCTCTTTTCTAGTTCATTTTTTAGATTAAATATTTCTTCATCTAATTCTTTAATGGTTCTGGAGAGTTCCTCAACAATTAAAAGAATCAAATCTAATGAACATTTATTCAAAATAGAACGAGCAAGCATCAGATATATATGCTTTAATACAGGAAGTTAAACTGGTAGATACTCATGGGGGTCTACTGTCCAACAACTTAAACAACTTGAATATCTTACACGGAGACAACTCAACCAAAGATTACACGCGTCCACACTAGTCCAATATCACAGGGCTAAAAGAATACCACGGGGATTACGTTTGTCTATTCGCCCCATGTTATTTAGATTTCATCTTAATTCTAAATTCATGGATAAATGGTTTTCTATTTTGAATAAATGTTCATTAGATTTGATTCTTTTAATTGTTGAGGAACTCTCCAGAACCATTAAAGAATTAGATGAAGAAATATTTAATCTAAAAAATGAACTAGAAAAGAGACTGGAAACTGATACATGGACAGTTACTTTGCAAGATCTTAATCAGAAATTGGAACGGTATAATAAAGAACTACAAGAAGGTAAAATTAGAAAGTACCGCAGGGACACCATTGATTATAAGCTCAATGAGGTATATACATGGGCTGAAATTTACGCTAGAAGACGCTATAATGATAAAAACTACTTCCTCCTCGGAAGAATCTGTAGCGACAGACCAAGACATATCAATTCACAGACCTCCAGTGTCTAAAGCCATTCTATCTAAACCAGCAACGGTTGTGGCAACTACACCCACAATACTAGGTGATTCCCAAATACCCACTACCTTTAGAACACCTTTTTTATCTCAGGCACCGGATCAAGGTCAACCACCATTACTACACCCTACTGTAATGGGGGAAAACGCCACAAAACCAGGAGAGGACAAGGGGGCAAAACTCTGCGCAGTGGCAAGAGTGTAGTCTGATCATTAATATCTCATCGATAACCTTGTCAAGACAACAAATAAGAACATTAAATAAAGGCATGTCTTTTGTTCCCACCACAACAACTACAAGACTAGACACTGACATTTCTCTTTATAAATTCATGCAAGTTACGGTTACGCCACTATTTTTCTAATATCATGCAAGAAACAGGAGAATTGCAAGAAGATATCTCTACAAAATTTAAGCCAACAAGCACCTATCAGGCTCCTGTTTCACACAAAATCCTTGATACTTTTGAAAATATTGTCAAACATGATTGTGCGAAGTTGAACTATAAAAGTCCCAGATATTCTAATTTTAGTGAGCATGAAAAACGTACTATTCGTTCAATAGCCAACAATCAAGACCTCACCCTGAAACCAGC
This sequence comes from Calotriton arnoldi, assembly GCA_963921515.1. NCBI lineage: Eukaryota > Metazoa > Chordata > Amphibia > Caudata > Salamandridae > Calotriton > Calotriton arnoldi. Next base: position 1,090,393 of record CAWUFW010006831.1, read on the forward strand.
CGATAAAGGAGGGGCTCTTGTGGTCATGGACACCACTTTTTATGTACAAAAAGTTAACGAGCATGTATCAGATACCATGACTTATCTGGTTTTAGATGCTGATCCGACTATTAATCTACAGATTATTTTACATCAAATACTTGATCAAGCTGAGCAAATGGGTATTATAGACTCAAAATTGAAATCTTACCTCATTACTAGCAATCCACGACGACCTAGAATTTACATGACACCAAAAATTCACAAACATCCCACTGATCCACCGTTCCGGCCGATTGTCTCTGGATGTAGCTCTATTTTTGATCCAGTGGGTAAATATTTGGACCACTTTTTACAAAAGTTTGTACAAAGCTGGTGTACATACACAAAAGATACTACAGATTTCTTAAAGAAACTGCAGATCATTGATCCTTTTTTCAAGATAACTGGATACTTTGTACCATTGATGTTACAGCACTCTATACATCGATAGCGCACACAGAAGGAATTGAAGCTACAGAATGGGCACTACTTAAAATGGAACTGCCGGACGAGTTTAGTGTCTTTCTCCTTAAACTTCTTTTTTCTGTCTTCACAACAGTTATTTTCAATGGCAAGAAACCTTTTTGGCCAACTTACTGGCACATCTATGGGCTTTTCTGAGCCCCGGCATATGCCAATATTTTTATGTCTAAATTTGAAAATGACTACATATTGACTAACACGAATTGGACCTCTGGCCTTGTGCAATATAGTAGGTACATTGATGATATTTTTTAATTTGGATGCAACCTTTGCAGCATCTAGAAAATCTGATTCAAGAACTTAATACTAGAAATCCCAGAATCCAATTTACTCATACGATTAGTACCAAACAGGTGAACTTTTTGGATGTGCTAGTTATTAAAGACTTCACTCAACACAAATTAACTACGGAAATTTTCACTAAACCTACTGACAGAAACAGTACCTTACACTATTCTAGTTTTCATCCCAGGAGTCTTATCTCTAATTTGCCATACTCACATTTTCTCCGAATTAAACGGATATGTTCTGAATCTACTATTGCCACAGCCAAGATTGAGTTACATAAACAACGGTTTGTACAACGAGGATATCCTCCAGATATATATTCGCTGAAAAGACCATAGGTTTTAGGGACAGTTATAGTTAGTTGGACATTTTACTCGTATCAAAACCATAGAAATTCCCCGTTATAGTTAGTTGTATGAGTGATGTCATCAGTGATGTCACTGACCATGTCATGAGTGATGTAATATGTGACGTCATCAGCAGTGCATTACGGGGGCGAGTTATAAAGTTACCTGAACTAACTATAACGAGGGAATTTCACGGGTTTTGTACGAGTGCAATGTCCAACTAACTATAACTGTCCCTAAAACCTATGGTTTTTTCAGTGAATTTGTAAGGTTTTTAAATGCTAATTTCTAACTATAACGTGCCTGAAACCTATGGTTTTTTCAGTGAATTTCAAAGGTTTTTTAAATGCTAATTCCTAACTATAACATGTCTGAAACCTATGGTTTTTTTCAGTGAATTTCAAAGGTTTTGTAAATGACAATTTTTAAATGTATTAATTGTTATATTTATTTTTTTGATACTGATTTACTACATTTTTTTTAACTATTTAGTTTTAGATAATTTATTTTTTAAATTACATTATAATTACATTATACATTACATTACAAAATATACTTTCTCAGAATGAATTACTTTAGTTTAAATACTTTGCAAATAGGCAATAGACTTTTAAGTACAGTAGTTACAGTTGTTGCAATGGGCAACACAATTTCAAACACAATGCAACATTCAGCTCAATGTGAATTTCTAGTTAAATGCAATTAGTTACTTTATGGATTACTTTTTCTAACCACAGGACTGGATCCTAGATTCAGTCCTGGGACATCTCCTGTAAACAGTTGAGTAAAAGCGTTTTGGTTACAGTCGTGATTTTTAAGGAATATTATTGTATTTTAAAAGTTGACACTTAGAAACTTTTCCTCATAGAATCACCAATGTTATCCTATGGAAGGAAATTCACTTAGCAGGTAAAAACTGTTATCGTTACTTTTTCTTACTCAGTGTTGGATCCTGGATCCAGCACTGGTGCATCTCCTGTAAACAGTTGAAAAAATGCGTTTAAGTCATACAGGCGATTTTTAAGGAATATTTGTAGTTTGTGAAAATCGACACTTTGAAACTTTTCTGCTGAAAACCAGACAATGGATTCCTATGGAAGAAAAGATAAGTTACTGGTAGAGTACGGTTAAAATTACTTTTCAGGGTCAGTGCTGGGCTAAAAGATGCAGCACTGGGTTCTCTCCTGATAACAGGTGAGTAAATCGAATTCGTATTTCCAGCTGATTTTAGAAGAATAATTTAAAGTTCCAAAACTCCACACTTAGAAGAATTTCCAAGTGAAACCAGTCAATGTTAGCCTATGGAAGGAAATTCAAGTTACTGGTAAGTACGGTTAAAATTACTTTTCAGGACCAGTACTGGGCTGAAAGATGCAGCACTGAGGTCTCTCCTGATAACAGGTGAGTAAATCAGAATTCGGATTTCGGCTGATTTTAGAGGAATATTTGTATGTTTCAAAAATCAACACTTAGAAACTTTTTCAGCAAAAAGCAGGCAATGATATCCTATGGAAGGAAATTCAAGTTACTGGTAAGTACGGTTAAAATTACTTTTCAGGATTAGTACTGGGCTGAAAGATGCAGCACTGAGGTCTCTCCTGATAACAGGTGAGTAAATCGGAATTCGTATTTCAGGCTGATTTTAGAGGAATATTTTAAAGTTCCAAAACTCCACACTTAGAAGAATTTCCAAGTGAAACCAGTCAATGTTAGCCTATGGAAGGAAATTCAAGTTACTGGTAAGTACGGTTAAAATTACTTTTCAGGACCAGTACTGGACTGAAAGATACAGCACTGAGGTCTCTCCTTATAACAGGTGAGTAAATCGGAATTCGTATTTCGGATGATTTTAGAAGAATATTTGCACAATGGTGAAGGGAGGGGCGGGGCCTGAGGCTGACATCTGTGCAAACGCGCCCCGTTGCGCGTTTTAAGTTGGGGGATTAAGTCCCCTTGAATCCTGAGGGTCCCTAGGGGCCAACAAGCCCACCAG